>JZKD02S2117138.1:284547-319944 GCA_000966675.3 Picea glauca
AACTCCTTGATTAGGGGTTAATGAATGAGTAATTATTAAATGAGACATTAAATGATTAATTATTAAATTAATGGTTAGTGATTAATTGATTATTAATTAAAGTAATTGATTAATTGTGTATTAAAATGGGGGAAAATAAAATATAAGTTTAAATGGGTTACGTATCCCATAAGAGATAACGTAACCCATACGTAAAATGAACATTAAGTAAAGGATAAGACCATTAAAGAGAAATAAATGTATGGATAAGGGGTTTGGTGAGGATTAAAGGTGCGAGGGCGGTGAAGGAGGCATAAGGGAAGGAGGAGAATTCATTTTTGGGGGGATTATTCATTCATGAGTCTATGAGAGGAGATTTTGGGGGAGCATGGGGAGAATGAGTTAACAGTGGTGACAGTGGGATTTACAGTGCACACCGGGGCTGAGGGGTTTTGGGCTCGGAGGGCTAGGACGTCCATAGATGTCCTAGGGCCAGGCGTACTGGTCGGCAGGGTGGCTGGTTTGGGGTGTCTTCAGGAGCAAGCTGCGGAAGAGGAGCGAAAGAGTAGATTCAAGCGAAGGGAGACAGCATCAGAACGAGGTATTCCACCTGTTATGAAATTTGTTATGTAAATTTAGCTTGTTATGCAAATGATTATGTAAATTGTTAATTTATTTATAAAAAAAAAATGGGAGCGAATATGCTAGATAAAATAAAAATTTAGTAAATTACAAATTTACTGTTCTATTTTATTTTCTGGTAGTTTAATGAAATCCTGGTCCCTACATTTATCTACAACATCCACATCTATGAGTCCTTCAAATAATGGAATATCAAAATTTACTTGTACATTGAAGGGGGTTGCATGGATGCTTGATGAAGATGCTTCTCTTGTGGGAAGCCATTGAAGGATCTACGTGAAGTTGTCCATCATTTTGTTCCTTTGTCATGCGAGGGATTCCTCGAGTAACATTTTAATAGGATCTCCTGCTCCATCATATTTTGTTTTGTCCCTCATGGGTTATTGTCGGGCTCGGTGCGACTGATCTTGTAATGGATCGATTGGTTTAAGTCCCAACTTATTTTACCTAGACCTTTTCGGGGACATGTACGAAGAAGAATAAATGAAGAGCATACCTCTCTAATACCACTGATCCAGATTTAGGAGTGGAATGAACTGATTAAAAGACTAAATACAATAAACACATGTATGTGAAGAATAACACAAATATCCAGTGAACAATGTGTTCTATTCAATAATGAAATAGGTTGAAATTGTAAAATAATAGAAATGAAACACTTTCCCGAATGGTGGTATATATCTCTGAGAAGAGATGTGGCTGTTACGCACATCCATCTGAGCATAATGGATTATGATGAGGCTCCAGAGGCATTTTTTATATTACTCATGAATGCCAAAACCCTAGACATCCAAAAACCTAGGCCTAAAAGGTGAAACACCAAAAGTCATGTGGGCCCTATGGGTAAGTTGGTGTAATTTGGTACCTCAACTTCCCAGGGTCGTAACGTTTTCATGTGACCTTCATTTTAGGCGTGTGAAAACCCGTTGGAAATGTCTTTCAGAGAGCTCCACATTACGCCATAAAAATTTGACTTCGTCTATATTTTGATTGTGGCAAGACAAAGAAACAAAGTTTCAAGCCCCAAAACGGCCTTGGAAGTACAACAATATGTGCTGACATGAAAACATACAAAATAAGTCAGTTGGATTAGGTGAGAGGCCACCTGTATCCACCTGGAGGATATGTGGGGCTTCAGAGAGCCCCATAAGTGTAGAACACACAATTACAAAGAAGTACAGAAGAACGTGCTGAAAAAAAATAGACATGAGGAGCCAGTTGGAATAGGTGGTTGGACACCAATATCCACCTGGATCAGAAGCACCAAAAGTCACATGGGCCCCGTCTGGGCAAGTCAGTACATCGACTTCCTGGGGTCGTAACTTTTGCTTACAATTTTAATTTTAGGCGCACGATAGCCCATTGGAAAGGTCTATTCGAGGAATACACATGTTTCCATCAAAATCTGACTTAGTCTATAGTATAACTATTTATATCCCTCAAAACATTGTTTAGGGCCTCAAAACGACCCCGAAATTAAGGGACCCAAAAACTAGGAAAAACCTGCCAAACTGGAAAACTGCGAAAATGAGCCAGTTGGAATATGTGGGATGCCATTGACATACATATAGATCATATCCCTACAAATTTCAAATGGAATTCAATTGATATCATAAATTCATCGTCTTCCACAACTTTAATTGATTCAACAAGGTATTCTATTGGAACAAGAGTGGAATTGAATCTTTGGTGACTCCAAAAGTTTGGATGGAATTATGTATTTATAAATTTCATTCCTTCCTACATCCTTTGTATAAGGCTTGAAATGATGTCATCTATCTATAGTCTTCTTAGCTATGAAATTTTAATTTACAGTGTTCCAAGAAGGCTTGTGAGATGTTGGTATTAGGGGTATTTTGAGGTAAAAAATGGGCCTCAAAACAAAAGGCTTGTGAGATGTTGGCATTACGGGAATTTTGAGGTACAAAATGGACCTCAAAAAAAAAAAATACTATCAACATAAATTTTAAAAGAACCAATAATATTCAATATGACGATGTCAACCATAATGATAAATATTTTTGGAGGGAAAGAAAGAAAACTAATAAAACATTTTTTCATGTATTTCCAATTTATCTCAGTATTGGTATATCAAAAGTATGTAGAGTGGGTAATCATTGGATGTAAAATTTAATGAAGGATTGTATGAGTGGCTTTTTATGTCATTTTTATTAACGAATGCACCACGTATGCTCATGAGGTTAATGAATGAAGTGCCCAAATATTTTTTTGGGATGTTTGTGATTATTTATTTAGATGATATTCTAGTTTTTAGTAAGACTGAATAGGAGAATTTAAGACACTTGAATATGGTGTTGAAAATGTTGCAATGAGAAAATTTGTTGGTGAATTTGAAGAAATGTTTTTTCATGAAGACATAACTTGTGTATTTGGGATATGTAATCTCTAAAAATAAATTGAAGATGGATCCATAAAAGGTGAGGGATATAAGAGATTGGCCTTCTCCAAGAAGTTTGTTTGAATTAAGAAGTCTTCATTGGTTAGTGAGTTTTTATAGAAAGTTAATTAGGAATTCTAAAAGTATTTGCACACCCATACTAGATACTATAAATAAGGAGCATGGTTATTTTGACTAGACAAAATAATACAAGAAAGTATCGAGAGTGTTGAAATAAAAGATAACAGAACAACCTATTTTAGTTCTTCTAGACTTTAAGAAGATTTTTCATGTCAAATGTGATGTAAGTGGAGTGGTAATTGGTGTCGTTTTAAGTCAAGATGTAAGTCAGTTTCTTATTTCAGTGAGAATATGAATGATGCTAAGAAGAAGTATTCGACATATGATAAGGAATTTTATGCTATAATTCAAGATTTGATTGAAAAAATGGAGACATTATCTTTTGCCAGCAAAGTTTATTTTGTATACTAACAATCATGCTTTGCATTTCATACATAGACAAGAGAAATTTAACCAAAGACATGCCAAATGGGTAGAATTCATGGATAATTTTACTTTTGTCATTAAGAATATTAATGGGAGTGCTAACATAGTTGTATATGCTTTGATCATGACATTTTTAATCTTGCATGAATTCCAAGTGGAAACTTTGGGATTTGAATACCTCAAGGAGATGTACCAAGAAGAACCATATTTCAAGGAAGCTTAGGAAACATGTGAAAAGCCTTTATTGAAGGATAGGAATCAATGGATGGAGTATATGATCCAACAAGGACTATTATTCAAAGGAAGTTGATTGTGCATCCCAATATGCTCAATGAGGGAAAATTTGTTGAAGGAGAAACATAGTGGAGGATTCGCAGGACACTTTGACCATGATAAAACATATGCATAGTTGAGTTATTCATACTATTGGCCAGGAATGAGTTCTAATGTGAAGAAGTTCGTGGAAAGATGAAAAATTTGATAATATGCTAAGGAAAGAAATAGAATACATGATTGTATCAACCATTGCCTATTCCATACAGGTTGTGGGATGCTGTAAGTATGGATTTTGTTATGGGATTTCCAATAACCCAGAGGGGAAATGATTCAATATTTGTGGTGGTTGACAGATTTTCAGAAATGACACATTTTATACCATGTCACAAAACTAGTGATTCTACACACATAACAAGTTTTTTTTTCAAAGAGATTGTGATATTGCATGGGTTACCCAACAATATAGTCTCATAAAAAGATAACAAATTTGTGGGACATTTTTGGAGGAATTTATGGAAGAACTTGGGAACAAATTTGTCTCTTAGTTCAGCATATTTCCCTCAAATAGATAGACAGACTGAGGTAGTGAATCAAATATTAGGGAATACGCTAAGGATTTTGGTAACTAAACATAAAAGTCAGTGGGATCAAGTTTTTCCTCAAGCATAGTTTACATATAATGACTCACCAAACAAGAGTACTAGTAAAATTCCATTCCAGATAGTATATGGAATGCATCCAAGAGGAATTTCAGAATTGAGATATTTGGGATTGACTAAATTTTGAAGTGCAAAACCAAAGTATTTTGTTGCAGAGATGCACAAGTTGCATGATCAAATCAAAATAAAGCTACAAGATAGAAACCAAAGATACAAGAACATAATAGACCCGAGAAGAAAAGAGGTGAATTTTGAGATTGGATATCAAGTATTGGCACACCTAAGGAAGGAAAGATTTCCAAGAGAGAGATATAATAAGATGAAGATGAACAATATAGGACCTTGTAACATCCTCAGAAATTTTTCTACAAATGCTTATGATATTGAACTGCTAGAAAACATTGGAATTTCACCAATATTCAATGTATCATAATTGTACCATTACAAGATGGATGAAATAGAAGGGATATATGATTAAGAGGAAATTCAGTGGAAGTGACAGATGCCCATATTAGAGAAGTTGAAGATTGAAACAATTTTGGATGAGAGAATTGTGAAGAAAACCGGGAGGAAAGTTTACTATGAGTATCTAGTTAAATGGGAAAATCATAAATCATAAGATGCCAATTGGATAACTGAAATCAATATCTAGAAGAATGGAAAAACAATGGAGGAGCTCATGGATAGGAGTCCATGAATATTTTGTCCAAAGGAGTATTATGCAGGAGCATCACCTTCGCCATTTAATGAGGCAAGATGGAGAACAACTCAACATCCAACGCAATACACTTAACTGTTTTGGACTCCAGGGATGGAGCATCACTTTAAATTTTGAACACTTGTAATTAAATATCCCATCAAATCTTGAAGCTAGAGCCATTTCATGTGCTCCAGGGGATTGTATTTTCCTTTAATTTTAGTAGGATTTTACACATTTTGAGCGTCAACTCATATCTAGAGTGTAATTATTCATTTATTGTAATAATCTTAGTGGTAGGATGATTTTAATTGTGATATGAAAGTACTATAATAGAAGCCCCCTCATGTATAAATCAATGTAATCTAGGCCCAAAAGAGGTTTTTATAGTTTTTGAAAGAAGAAGATTAAATTTGTTGAGAGTTGTTGAAATCCTTGTAAATATTTGCTGAAGGAATATAGAAGAAGAGAATTTATTTCAAATTTATGAGCTTGCTTGTCTTTAAGTAACTGGGTAAATGTTATGTTATTTATCTCTTTTTTTATGTGTGTATGAATCTAAATTGTTGGTTGAATGAATCCTTAATGTTTATATAATTTCCAATTGTTTCTCTTATGAAATCTCGATGCAAGGAGTGCACAGTGGCCACGCAAGGAGTGCGAAGGCCGAACTGTTATAGGTTTAGAAACTCAGGAGAGATTATGTAAGTTTACGCAGAGTGAGAAAAAAGATTTTTATTATAATCATAGGAGTAAAAAATATCATAGGGGAGACTTGTGGAAAGAGTGCACAGGGTCGACACTTTGTTAAGTGTGAACAAGCTCAGAGGAGAGATAGAGAAATGAGTGAGGAGGTGGATTATTTAAGTCCCAAGATCAGGAGGGAAGCGCAAAGTGTGTGCCAAGGTTCGAGTCTTTTAAGAGAAAATATCAAGAGGGAAGAGAAAGGTGTGCGCCATAGTTCAAGTTATCTAAGTGACAAATCTTGAGGAGGGATAGCAAGAGTAAGTCCCCAAATAGGATAAATCTCTTTGTTTTCTCCTAGGAGTGAATCTACACCGTAAATCATTGGGAGAAGTGTGATCCATTGGAAACTCCAGGAGAAATTGTTTGTTTTTTTGAATAGTGGAGAATTCCCCAAAGCCCTGAATTCCAAAGTAAATCTTGACCGTTGGTTGTTGTGTACATGTGTCCACAAATTATCGAGTATTCAGAAATATGGAAATTCAGGGGATTGTGAGTGAAATTTGATTTGAAGTGAAAATTCCCAAACTCTTGAAGCCTAGAGTGAATCCAGACTATTCATTTCTGGGTACATTTGCACCTATGGATCTCCACCCTTCGCCACTTCGAAGTTAGATAGTTTGGGAGTTTAGTGTTGATTAGGAGAAAGAAGTCTCGAAGCCCATAGTTCTAGAGTGGATCACAGTCGTTGTTTGTTGGAGGAGTGTGAGTCATATATTTCCAGTTCAACATTCGATGGTTCATAGGTATTTCTTGTTGAAGGTGTAGAAATCCCCAAAGACTGAAGTCCTAGAGTTCTTTTTAGTCATATATCGTGACAAGAACAATCATTTGTTGATCCCTGAACTCTTCGAGAGTTCACTAGTTCAAAGTTCGATAGATTTGGAGTGTATTGTGGGAAAATATTTTGAAGCCCAAAGTTCTGGAGCGTTGAATTTACTTCTTTCCAAATTTAAGCCCCAGTTTTTAGGCCTGAGGTCACATGAAGACTCTGTTGGAGTAAAAAAGACCCTTGTGAACCCAAATTTTTGCACAGTGAAAAGAAGAAAATTCTTGTGGAAATCATTCTAAGGGTTCCATGGGGACCTGGGAGACACTTCGGCTCTTGTAAAATTTGATCCTAGAACAGGAGGTCGCGTGAGCTTTAGGGGGGTTTGCATAAAAAACTTTTGTTATAATACAATAAATACTTACAATATCTTCTTTGTAGATAATGAAATAATCGTCCTTTTGATATGGTCTAACCCATTTCAACACATGATAATGAATAAACCACAATGATTTATCCCCCCAAAATACACTAAGGCCAACTATATATATTGCATGCCTTAAACTTGACACTTGTCACTTTCATAAGTTGATTATCCACTTGGTGACTCATTCCATACCTCCGAAACTTAGGATAAATAGTTATCCATAACTTACACTTTTCTAGAAATCAATGTAATCTAGGCCCAAAAGAGGTTGTTGTAGTTATTGAAAGAAGAAGCTAAAATTTGTTGAGAGTTGTTGAAATCCTTATAAGTATTTGTTGAAGGAATATAGAAGAAGAGAATTTCTTTCAAATCTCTGAGCTTGCTTGTCTTTGAGTAACTGGGTAAATGTTATGTTATTTATCTCTTTCTCTATGTGTGTATGCATATAAATGGTTGGTTGAATGAATACTTAATGTTTATTTAAGTTCCAATTGTTTCTCTTCTGAAATATCGGTGCAAGGAGTGCACAGTGCCCATGCAAGGAGTGTGAAGGTTGAACCTTCATAGGTTCATAAAATTAGGAGAGATTGTGTAAGTTTATTCAAAGTGAGTGCAAGGAGTGTGCTTATACTCATAGGAGTATAAAATATCAGAGGGGAGACTAGTGCAAAGAGTGCACGGGGTTGAAAATTTGCTAATTATGAACAAGATCAAAGGAGAGATAGTGAAACACATGTGCAGGTGAATTCTTTTAAGTCCAAAGCTCAAGAGGGAAGCACAAATTGTGTGCCAAGATTTGAGTCTCTTAAGTGAAAATATCAAGAGGGAAGTGAAAGGTGTGTGCTAGAGTTCAAGTCATCTAAGTGAAAATTCTCGAGGTGGGATATCGAGAGTAAGTCACCAAAGAGGAGAAATATCTTCTTTTGATGGAGAGTATACCATATATGTTTGGGAAGTATAAGAATCCCTCACAACCATTGGATTAAAGAGAAGGAGCATGGACATTAAACCCCCAAGTCCTTCGGACTTCATTGCTCTAGGAATTTTAAGTCATTTGTTGTAAAAGAGGAAAAAGTACTTAAGCCCCAGAGTGAATCTACACCTTATATCATTGGGAGAAGTGTGATCTATTGGATCCCTAAGTGGTTCGATGATTTAAAACTCTGGTATAATTTTTTGTTGTTGTTGTGTATAGTGAATAATTCCCCAAATCTTGAAATTTTGAAGTAAATCCTAACCGTTGGTTTTCAAGTACCGGTGTCCCCTGATTATTGAGTATTAAAAAATCTAGCTATCCGGAGGATTGTGAGTGAAATTTTCTTTGGAGTGAAAAGTCCCAAAGTCCCAAATCTTGGAGTCAATCAGGACCATTCATTTTTGGTTACATGTGGACCATGGATCTCCACCTTTCGCCACTTCGACATTCGACAGTTTGGGATTTTAGTGTTGATTAGGAGAAAGAAGTCCCTAACCCCAGAGTTCCAGAGTGGATCATAGTCATTGGTTTTTGGAGGAGTGTGAGTCATAGATTGCCAATTCGACATTCGATAGTTCAGAGGTATTTCCTATTGAAGGTGTAGAAATCCATGAACCCCAAATCATTGGAGTTATTTTTGGTTATAGATCGTGACAAGAACCATGGATCGTTGATCCCTGAACTCTTCGAAAGTTTTCTAGTTCGACGTTCGGGATATTTGGAGTATATCATGGGAAAATATTTTGAAGCCCAAAGTTACAGAATGCTGAATTTTCCTCTTTCCAAATTCAAGCCCCAGGTTTTAGGCCCGAGGTCACGTCAACACTCTGTTGAATTAAAAAAGACCCTTTCGAACCCAAATTTTTGCGCAGTGAAAAGAGAAAAGGCTTGTGGAAAGAATTATAAGGGTTCTATGGGGACTCGAGAGCCACTTCGGATCCTGTATAATTTGATCCTAGACTGAGAGGTTGCACGAGCCCCAGAGAGGGTTTGCATAAAAAACTTTGGTTACAATACAAGAAATACTTACAATCTCTTCTTTGTAGATAATGTAATAGTCATCCTTCTCAGATGGTCGAACCCATTTCTGCACATGGGAATGAATAATCCCCAACAATTTCTTCCCGCAAAATACACTAAGGCCAAGAATATATATTAAATGCCTTAAAATTGAAACTTGCCACTTTTAGAGGTAGCTTTATCCACTTGGTGACTCATTCCCTACCTCCAAAGCTTAGGATAAATAATTATACATAACTTACACTTTTCTAGAAATATTGATAAAACATTCCCTAGGACTTAAGTCCCCCTCCTTTTTCCATTTTCTAGTGGATCTCGCCTCCCATCTCTTTTTTTATGATCTATCTACATGCAATGATGTAATATTATTAATAACTTGAGTATTATTACACTTTATGTGGATATGTGCAGTGGCCTATTTTCATCCTGACTCACCAGCCTCATAATCACCCAACCTCTCTGACCTCAATACATATATAACCACACACACACACACACACACACACACACACACATATATATATATATATGTAACAACCATTAATTATTGATATGAATAATTTAATAAATAATCCTAAAAATTAGCTAAACTATAATTAATTATTAAATAACCTTAATTAATTAAAGTTTAGCTAATTTTTAGGATTATTTATTAAATTATTCATATCAATAATTAATGGTCATTACAATATATATATATATATAATTTGTCTCGGTCCACACTCTCAGGTCATTACTGTGCACTTACCCAGGTGCATGCAACACTATGAAATGTGCACACCCTTTCTTTGATGTGAAACCACATGCACTTACCCAGGTGCATGCAACACAATGAAATGTGCACACCCTTTCTTTGATGTGAAACCACATGCACTTACCCAGGTGCATGCAACACCAAAAAATAGTGCCAACGAATCAACATCCTATATGTACAATTACACTTACAATCGGTACTCTCGGCTCACTAGCCTATATGTACAATTACAAAGGGTTTTGGATTAGGGACATTACACACAATCCCACCTATCTCATCCAACTGACTTAGGTGAACCTCCCATGTATTTGTATATAGAATGAGGGCATCAAATAATAACAGTATATGCCTCTTCCATTGCCGACAAGACTAGAAAGTGACTAGTGCATTTGTTAACCCCAAGGGAATGACCAAGAAATTATAATGAAGTCTGGAAGCAGACCTTTGCGTATCTTGTTCTTTGGCCCTCATCTGATGATATCCAAAATGAATATTGATCATCGATGGATATGTTTCTCCCTGAGTCTCACCCATCCACTCACCTATCATGGGTAACCTCAAATGAATGGTATGCTTGAGGACTATGTCAGGAGGTCTCCCTAGAAGAAATGCCCCAAAACTCCACTATACACTATCGTGTGCCAATGATTACCCCTTCATATTTCTTCCTATCACTGAATCATATTGTACCATCCTATATCTTATACGGGATACTACATCCATCACTCTACTAGTGTCACCTTAACTTGTATCCAAGAGAATTCCCATGTCTGTCATATACCTGTCCACCCATTCCATGGATGCATATACTTCCTTGTGGGCTAGTCCACAAGGAATGTGTTCAACTATTGTCTCTGTATATAATACTTGAGCCTTTAATGGGATCTCCCAAAAAAAAAATCACATTCCCCACAATGAAAAACATGAGCATAGTCAAAACCCTCTGTGTCATAACTCTCCTCAAGCACCCACAACTCTAAATGCTCCTCGTGCAGGATCTTCACAAGAGGATCCTCCCTCAAATCATGGGTTCCATTCATTCCCTCACATGTCATGACTACAAAATATGAGGGAGTCTCTGTTGTAAGTGATGAGGATCGTGCCAAAATCAACTGGTAACAAATCTCCTCAACCTTACGTTCCTTGTCTTCAACGAACATGAGAAAAAGGTCCCTATCCATGAAAAACTGCAAGTAATATGATTTCGTCTTCTCCAATGCTTCTTTGATTATGTGCAATTGAGCACTAGTGACTCCACGTGCAACTCCTTTTTTTCTCTCCTCCATCTGGGTTTTCCAAATAATTTCTTCAATAAACTTATGATCACCATTTTCCCTTGTTAACAGATGTACAATTTTCTCCTCTGATACCAATAAATAGTCCTTCAAGTCCTACACTACTAAAGACATTTCTTCATATTCATCATAGTGGCATCGTATATCCCACCATTTATTTTCCATTTTGTTATCCACTACAAGAAAACTACCCTCATCATAACCAATTAGCTCACTACATGATACCATGCAATGTCCAAAAGGTGGGATAGTGTCATGATCAAGGATCACTTCATCAAGGAAACTAGTCTCTCCATAAGGCCTATCAAAGATGGTATCTTAGTTAACATCATAGAGACTTGTGTCCCCCATACCATCAACAACATTTTCTTCTTCTTCATCCCAAATCATAGTGCCATTAATTGGTTCTTCTTCATCCCAAATCAGAGTGCCATTTTGTTGGAATAAAACTATATCAGTTCTATATTCTTCCTCATCTTCCCAAATATCCTTTGTGGTCTCAGGTTATAATGCTTCATGAGAATCCATGTGCTTATTTGTAGGAGAAGAAACATATGAAGAGTCAACATTTTCCTAATTTTTGGAAGCATTAGAATCTTCAGAAACTAATACCTTTTTCTACGGCACCTTCACCTTCTTGTCCAATGATAATTGGGGTTCATACCACTCAGGATGTTTGATGGTGTAAAAATACTTAAATAACATGGCTATGTGAAATGCCACACCAAGATCCTCATGCTCCCACAAACAATCTGCAAACTCCTCGTTAGATCCTTTTTGTCCTGTTTTCTTCCTTTGTGAAAGAATATTATGAATATTCCTCACACTATCCTCCATATCTGATTTGAACCTTTCCTCTCTACTGCTAAAACTAAACGTATAAGTGCAAGTATCACCGCTGAAATTTAGAGGAAGAAATCTGAAATAACTCTTCATTTATTTTCTCCTCGGGCTAGAAATAAAACCAACTTTGATACCATTGTAATGACCCTCCTATACTGTTGGTATAAGTTTCCTATTGTTGTCACAAATTTTCCTTGTTGCTGTAAAAAACTAAGTGTTTTTCTAGGTGATGAATTTCGTCAAATACTTAGGATGTAGGTTTATTTTCATCATAAAATATTATTGTTTGTTTCTAAGGTGTTTTTGATTACTATTTTAGTTCCTTATTATGATTTTGTAAGTGTGACTCACAATATTTTGATTCCAAATATACCGTTACTTACATAAACATGAAAGAACAAAGAATACAATAACCAAGTAATGAAAATGAGCAATAATAGGAGATGATTTTATTGATATGAAACTTGATATAAATGCAGGGTCTCTCAATGGCTTAGATTTTCCTTAAAAAGGAGAGAAAAACCCTCTTACAAAAAATTTAATCTCAATGAGAGGAGTGCAACTCTGCTGCCCACAATTCGACTTCTTAATTTGTTGGGAAAATCAACCCTCAATGTAACTTTGGTCCAGTGAATAGATAAGGCGACCAACAGGGAGAACCAGTACCTCTACAACATTCAACTCATTTCCTTGACAACAAACTCTACCCAAACTTAATAAAATCATCTCTCAGCTATGAAAATCATTCCCAACTCAATGAAATCGGTACCCTTTAGCAAGAAACTCGACCCACTTGATAAAAACTTATCCCAACACCACAATCTCATCGTCCAAAGGCCAAACGTAGTTTCCATATAAGAAACTCCACCACGAATTAGAAATACTCAGCCTACGAAGGAGGAACTCAACCACAATAAGAAAACTCAACCACCAAATACAAACTTTGTCACAAATAAAGCATAGTGAAAATATGTGAATGATCTTATCTCCATGATCAACTAGGGTGGATGGTATCACCATCGAAACCAATATTTCTCCTCTAGGGTATTTCGTCACAAGAGCCAAAAGCCACAAGAGCTCCTCAAATTCATTTTTAGAAGAATAACAATGCCCAATGAGAGAGGGAACCCTCATTCTCATTTTATTTCCCCATTGACCCTTTTCAGAACCTTTTACCCTTTTAATAAAGTAACGTGACTTTATAAACTCAAGTCACTTAAAACACCATTTTAATTAATTACTCAATGTCACTTTAGAAATATAAGATTCTAACCAAGTGACATCAAATAATCACCTAGACCCCCTTTTATTTTATTTCAATAACCTACGAGAGTCAACTAGGCTACTACATCACCCATCTAGAGTGATCACTTGGAAAGAGACATCACAAGTAAGGGATTGAAGGATATAGGGGTTAGGTATTAAAACAATTATACTTGGTTATAAACAATTAATATTAGAGGTTAAAGGGGTAAGGTCTTAGGGTGATACCAATGATTATAATGGTTATAATTTGATATTATAAGAAATATGTTATGGGTTAGGGGTTATATGGACTAGCGATTAAAGGAGTTACATATTTGGGTTTATATGGGTTATAGGTTAAATTTTATTCATGCTAATATTTGGCAATTAGGATGTCTAATGGTAAGGGGTTATATTAGATAGAATTAGAGGCTAGGATGTAGAGAGGAGACCAAATTTTATGGTTGTATAGGTTTAATCATTATTAGTTGTAGTGATTAAGAATATAGGTTTATAGGCTATAAAGTCCAAGTGTTGATGGTTATATGTGTTAAGAGATAATACTTATAGGAGTTATGGGTGATACACGGGTTATAAAATGTATAGGTTTTATGGGTTATAAGGGTTATGAGTTGTGAGTAAAGGTTTATAAGGACTAAGGTTTATTTGGATTATATTTCTTAGAAATTATGTCATAGAGTGATTAAGGTTTAATCTTCATAATGGTTAATAGTGAAGGTTTACATGGGGTAACATCAGTATTAGGTGTGATAAGGGTTATAGTGGCTATCAAATAAAGTGGTTATATGATCCAGGTGGATATTGGTGGCCGCCCACCTATTCCAGCTGGCTCCTCTTGACAATTTTTAGTTCAACACGTTCTTCTGTAATTCTTTTTAATTGTGGGTTCTACACTTCTGGGGTTTTCTGAAGCCTAAATAGATTCCAGGTGAATATTGGTGGCTGCCCACCTAATCCAACTAGATTATTTTTTATGTTTTCATGTCAATACATATTTTTGTACTTCCAGGGCTGTTTTGGGGCCCTAAAGAGTGTTTTTTGGCTTTCCATAGTCAAACTATAGAATAAGTCAAATTTTGACAGCATAATGTGTAGTTCTCAAAAATACCTTTACAACAGGCTATCACACACCTAAAATGGAGGTCGTATACAAAAGTTACGACCCCCATAAGTTGAGGTACCAACTTACCCATCGAGGCCCACATAAATTTTGGAGTTTCATCTCCTAGGGTTAGGTTTTTTGATGTCTAGGTTTTTGGAAGTCATGAGTAATGTTAAAAAGGCCTATGGAGCCTCATTGTAATCATTCTTCTTATATGGATGCACGTATAAGCCACATCTCTTCTCAGAGATAGCTACCACCATTCAAGCAAATTGTTTTCAGTTATCTAGTTTTACAGTTTCAGCCTATTTTATTTATTCAATAGAATTTGTTGTTCAATAGATATATGTTGTTGTTCTCATTATATTTGTGTTATTGTATTCAATGTTTTATTCTTTTCGTTTCACTCATAAATTCATATCAGTCATATCAAAGCAGTCTACCATTCATTTATTTTTCTTCGTGCATGTCCCCGACAAGATCTGGGTACAAGAAGTTGGTACTTGAACCTGTCAAGCCTTTGCAATATCAGCGACGATGAGCCCGAAAACAAACCATGGGGGATGAGAACAAATATAATGGAGTAGGATATCCTTTTAAAATGTTGCTCGAGGAATCCCTTGCGCGACAAAGGAATGAAATGATGGAAAAATTTGCACAGATCCTTCAGTGACTTCCCACAAGAGATGTATCTTAACCAAGTGGCCATGTAACCCCCTTAAAGGTACAAGTAAATTTTTATATTCCATTATTTGAAGGACTGATAGATGCAGATGTTGTAGATAAATGGTTGAATATGCTCGAAGGGTATTTTTCGGTCCACAATTTTTATGACAGGGAAATATTACTTTTTCACTCCTTAAGGTCATCCCCATGTTAAGGACTGGTGGGATACTTAATCTGAGCAAAGAGCGAGAGAAGAATATGAAATATTTGTGGTCATCCCCACATGGGATTATTTCAAGGATTCCATTAAAGAACAATACTACCCTCTTGGAAGATACAAGGACCAATACACAATATCGACCACGATGTGTTAGGAAAGGGACCATACAGTACCATATTTCACCAATATTTTCCATTGGGTATCAAATAATCTGAACAACCTCTTGTCCTAAAATACCATGGATGTCTGCATAGATACATTCAAACATAAATGGATTTTCTGGACATCGCATCATTAGGTGCGACCTATAGATATGTTGTCAAGATCAAGCATAAATTTAAGCAGAAGAGATGAGAGTTTGGATCTGCAAATTCCTCACAACCGAAGTAGAGAAAAGGCGATCCCAACCCACAAAATAAGGGATGAATAAATGATGGTCTCTCTTAGGACAACCAATCCAAGCCGCAACCCATTAAGGGTAATGAAAATTCAAATAAGGACATAGTAAAATGGTGTGAATACCATAAAATCCCTTGGCACAACACCAAATATTGTCTCTCCAAGCAGTCACTAGTGGATGAGCTTAAATATTTCAAGTTAGAGGAAGATTATGACTCTGAATCAAATCCAAAAAGTGGGAAGGGGATCATCGATGTCGAACCTAGTGCCATTGTCGCTATCACCAATGTCCAACCAAGCAAACCAGAAGAACCAAAGGAAGGGGAATGCCTCTTTCACTCACAGATGTGGGTAAAGGGGACTCTATTGCATTTCATTGTCGATAGAACCATTCATAAGAACTTGATTTTAGTAGAGTTCATCCAGTGGATCAAATGATTGATAACACCACACATGCATCCATACACCATCGGTTTGCTTTTCCAAGGACGAGATCTCTGCATCAATCAACAATGGTGTTTTCCCTACAACATCAAGCCCTTCAAAGGTGGGGTGTTTTGTGATATTGCGCCCCTTGAAGTTTGTGATGTTCTTTTAGGAAAACCATATTTTTGGAACCGACATGCTATGTATGATTCTAGAGCCCATAGTGTTATTATTACTTTGGGTAGACAATTGTACATGATACCATGGGTAGCATCACCTATCATTGCTTCTTTCATATTTTTTAATAAATGTAGTAAGGTCATTTCACAGACTGGGAAGTTGGTCTTCTTTGTGATCCATGCTCATAGTAAGCAAAAGGTCACTGCCATATTTGTGACCTCTACACAGTTCCTCTCTTTGCAACAGAAGCAAGGGGACGTGATCTTGGAAGAGTATAGAGACATCTTCTCCTCACCCACCGGGGTACCGATGCACTTCCAAGTCAAGCATCCAATTGATGTAACCCTCGATGCACTACTACCTAATGGACTAGTCTATCATCGCTCGTTGATGAAAAATTATGAAATAAAGTGTCACATCCAAGAGTTTCTTCAAAAGGATCACATCCGACCTAACTCCTCCCCTTGCGGAAGCCTAATTATGATGGTGCAGAAAAAAGATGAGACCTCGAGGCTCTGCATTGATTATAGAGAATTAAATAAAATCACACTTACGAACTAGTACCCAATTCTCTGAATTGATGAATTTATTGACCAACTCAAGGGGGAAAAGTCATTTAGAAAAATTGACCTAAAGTCTGGCAACCACCAGGTTCCCATTAAACCAAATGATGTATGTAAGAAAACTTTCAAATCTAAAGAAGGTCTCTTCGAATTGTTGGTCATTGCCTTTGTCTTAACAAATTCACCAACAACTTTCATGAGATTGATGGATGATGTATTGAGACCCTTCACCAAATATTTTATGGTGGTACATCTGGATGACATCCTCATCTTCAACAGAACTTGGGAGGAGCACATGTAGCATATTCAATAGGTTTTGGCCACTCTACAAGAAAACAAGCTATATTCCAACTTGGAAAAATGATCCTTTAGCATGAACATGGTCTAATACTTGGGCTAAATTATTGATGAGAATGGGGTACATGTGGATCCAACTAAGATATAGTTCATTCATGACTGGACAACCCCTGCCACACTAACTGAGCTTTGGATCTTCTTGGGACTTGAATGGGCCTTTAACCAAGTAATAAACCAAGTAACAAAGGGTGCTGGAAAGGAAAATTTCGCACGGGGGTAGGCACAACAACAAGCATTTGATGAAATGAAGCATCGCTTGTGCTCAACTCTAGTACTCTCCTTACCTGATCTACAAAAATCGTTTGATATTGAAACTGATGCCTTCAACTATGTTATAGGCACAACTCTCACTTAGCATGGTCATTCAATAGCATACCATAGCGAGACACTCTTAGATACTATCTAAAAATACCCCACCTATGACAGAGAAATGTATTCCATTGTCCAAGCATGTTGTCAATGGAAACATTACATTCTGGGAAAGGATACAATCATCCACATGCATCATGCGCCTCTACAGTTCATACAGACACATATGAATTTGCATAACGAATTCCATAAAAGTGGTCCACATACCTACAACAGTTCAATCTCAACATCAAGTATAAAATAGGGAGAACAAATTGTGTCGTTGACTATCTCAGTTGCCTTCCCATTGCTGCACTCACCACAATGCTCCATTCCTATGGGAATGAGTCATCTGAGTGGCCCTAAATTCATCAATGTGACCCTGACTTCTCCACCACCTATCATCTCTTGGGTACACGAGAAAATGTCACTGACTTTTACATCCAAGATGGACTATTTTTCCATCTGGGCCACCTTTGTGTTTCCACAAGGGAGCATGCAAATTTTATTTGGGAGGCTCACTACAGTCGGATGGAAGGACATTTTGGAGTGGATAAAAATGTGGTTGTTCTACAAAAACATTTTTATTGGCCAAAACTTCAACAATATTTCATCAAGTATATCATATCTTTCACTGCCTATGACATTTCTAGGACAACCATCAAGAAGTAAGTCTTATACACCCCTCTTCCTACTCCTGAGAGGCCTTGGGAATTCATCTTCCTGCATTACCTATTTGAATTTTCATCCAACAAGCATGACAATGATTGTGTATTTGTGGTGGTTGATCAATTTTCGAAGATGAACATTATCACAACCTGCAAGAAGAGCATCACAGCGGCATATACTGCTAAGATATTCTTTGAACGTGTGTGGGTCCATTTTGGGATACCACAAACCATCACCTCATATTGGGACAACAAGTTCCTCAAAAAAATTTGGTCAAGTATCTGGTCACTATTGGACAACAATCTCACTAAATCCACTGCTTTCCTCTGCCAAACTGATGGCTAGACATAGGTCATCAATCAAATGATTGTGCACATCCTGCGCATGTAAAACTATAAGCATATGCATACATAGGATGAGATTCTTCCTTATTCTCAACACATCTACAACATGGCTCTCCATAGCTCCACCGACCATATCCCATTTCAAGTGGGGCTGGGATTCAAACCCTTGGGTCCCATTGATGTTTCACTATCTCTTGCAACTACCCAGGAAGAATATTTTGATGTTCAGTACGAGGCTAAAAAATCCACCAGATTCATTGAGAAGATTCAACACATCATCCAACATGTCCATGAGATTTTTTAGAAAGCCAATACTAAGTACAAGAAACACCATGAACAACACTAGGTACTACACCAGTTTCAGGTGGGAGATAAGGTATGGTTAAATTTTCAAAAAGAGTGCCTTATAGGACCCCATAAGAAGCTTCTCCCACTTTTCTATGGGCCTTAAACTATCACCAAGGCTGTGGGTATCAATTATTTTGAGCTCAACACTCCACCCTTCCTTGGATTGCACCCATTTTTCAATGTGGACCTCCTTCGACCATATTTTCCACCATTATTGGACACCTTAGAGATCATAGAAAAATTGACACCAACAAATCTCAACCCTAACTACATGGAAAATGCATCCACTGATCATATATTGGACACATAGGTCAAGGGAACTCGACAAAAAGAGATCCAAGTTTATTGGGTTGTCAAGGTAGGGAAGCTCCTACACCAAGTAAAGTGGCTCACTTGGGGCCAAATTCAACATAATTTTCT
Organism: Picea glauca; assembly: GCA_000966675.3. Taxonomy (NCBI): domain Eukaryota; kingdom Viridiplantae; phylum Streptophyta; class Pinopsida; order Pinales; family Pinaceae; genus Picea; species Picea glauca. The sequence continues at coordinate 303,842 of JZKD02S2117138.1, forward strand.
TGATGTAATGGGGGAACTCAATGCAATAAATATCATTTATTCCTAATGGGGGAGGACTGATCTAGGTGGATATTGGTGGCCACCCACCCATTCCAACTATATCCTCTTGAAAATTTTTAGTTCAACACATTCTTTTGTAAGTATTTTTAACTATGGGTTCTACACTTCAGGGGTTTTCTGAATCCCTACACATCTTCGAGGTGGATATTGGTGGTCTCCCACCTCATCCAAATGGATTACTTTGGATGTTTTCATGTAAGTACATATTTCTATACTTTTAGGGTCGTTTTGGGGCCCTAAATAGTGTTTTTTTGGCTTGCCATAGTCAAACTGTAGACAAATTCAGAGTTTGATGGAATAATGTGTATTAATTGAAAATAAATTTCCAATGGGCTATCACGTGCCTAAAAAAATGGTTGTATGAACAATTTATGACCCTGAGAAGCTGAGGTACCCCCTTGCCCATCAGGGATAACATAATTTTTGGCATTTCATCTCCTATGGTTAGGTTTTTGGATGTCTAGGGTTTTGACAGTCACGAGTAATGTTAAAAATGCCTTTGGAGCCTCATTATACTCATTATTCTTAGAAGGATGCCCATAGTAGCCACATCTCTTCTCAGATATATATGCCACCATTCGAGCAAGTTGTTTTCAGTTCTACAATTTTACAGTTTCAACCTATTTTATTTATTCAATAGAAGTTATTGTTCACTGGATATCCGTTGTTGTTCTCAGTATCTCTGTGTTATTGTATTTAGTCCGTTATTATTTTCATTCCTCTCATAAATTTAGATCATTATAGGGATTAAAAATTATGGGATATATGGATTAGTTGTTAAGGGCTTATATGTTAGGGTTTCTGTTTTTGAAATTGTATTGGTCGGGGTTTAGGTGTTACAGGGATTACAAATTATAAAAACTAGTGATTATAGGTTATATAAGTTAAGACAAAGGGATGATAGTCATTATAAGGATTAGGGGTCATAATTTTTAGGTTTTATGGTTCATAGGATTTAGAGAATAGAGGGTTAGAGGGGTTATAGTGGTTAGGGGTAATGATTCGAAAAAGATCTTTAAAGACTTGGTTGAGTTTTAAGCATATGTTCAATTACCATTTAGGAATTAAATAAAGAATAAAAACGTAATGAGATATTATTGCAACTATCATAAAGAAATGCAGATCAAAATATAAGCATAAAGAACAACAAACCATAGCAACAAGTTTGTTAACGGAGTTCGACAAGATTTCATACATCTCCGGGCCTTTGTCTCAGTTAGGGAGGCTTTCTTATTTCTCTTCAATGCTTCAAAAGTACATCAAAAATGTATCAGAAGGATTACAAACTGGTTTGTTTGTGTTCTTCTTGACCTCAAGAATCCAACACAACTGATGAGACTGGAAAAGGTTGAGCGTAGCTCCTGAAATTGGCCTCCAATGTTCTCTTCTTCAATGTTTTACCTGCATAAAAATGGCTTCAAGATTTGTTGGCCCTTGACCAGGTGTTATCATTGAAATTTCATCCACAAATGGTTACAAGAATCCAACATCTTCAAACAACTATTAGTTCACCCATGGACCAAAAATGACGAAAAATGCATTTCCAAAAGGTCCAAAACTATACAACCAGTTATAAAATCAGCATGCGCTAAGGATATACAGGAAGTGCATGCACATGTGCCAGTCGCAAATGCCGAAAAAGTGCGCATGTGACTGATGCACGATTGTGGACACTAAAATCCCCACACACCTCAGAATGACGCATTTATGATTTTGTTAAGGTCTCCACCCACTTTTGGTTCAGCTTCCAAGTCGATTTGACACCCAAATCTCGGCTGAATCTGACTGGGAGGTTGGTCAAAGACCTAAGGGTGCCCTAAAAGGCCCCTTGTTCACACTAAAAGATGGATGAATAATGCCTCAAAGTTATGATATAAAAAAAGGCCATGGGTGATCTACATTTTAAAGGAATTCATTTGTATTGTTATGCTGCTAATATTCTCTTGGAGGATCCTCTTTCCTCATCAAGATCATGCTAGCACCATTTCATTTAGCCATTCATATCACCTCTAGATTGGATGTGCTTTGTATTCTCTTCACCATTTCAGTTTAATTCCTCACTTATAAGAAGAGCTCAATATTTGGGGGTCCAAGAGCCCTCCCTTGGAGGAAGAGGGGACCCAAATTCTCACTTTCTCTTTGGTGTTTTCCTTCCACTAATATAATCTTTTCCATTGGTGGCATGAGTCTTGATTTTTTCTTGTTCTAATGTCCTTATGCACTATAGTTTAATTCCTTTTATCATTCTTAGTTTAATTCTTTTCTTATATTTTATGATTTATATTTCTAACTCTTTCCTCTACTATTGTCTTTCCTAGCTGACCCAACTGGGCTTGTAAGCACCCTTATTTTGCTCATTTAGGTGACAAAAGAGGTGCAACATATTTTCTTTTACTAATGTAGTTTGTTTTGAGGCTCTTTGCATGTAAGGAGATTGATAGAATATAATAAAGAAGACAAAGAGTTGGTGGATGTAGCCCCACGCTGGGGGTGAAGCACAGATATCCTGTGTTATGGTTTCTTTGTGTGATTGATGTGATTTATTCTTAGTGTTGTCATATTTATGTATGTTATATGCATCTGATATAGTATCTTAGTGTGTAGTAATGTGAATGAATGCTAGATCGGCTCTACGTCTATGTGCTAAGTGCTTGGGTGTGTCAGATTTTGTTGAATACCGCATTGTTATGTAATTAGGGTTTTACCTACGATGTGACTAAGGGTTAAATTCTAATGAATGTTAACTGCTAAGTGCTCTATTAAGTAATGTAATTACATATCTATGTCCCAGCTAGGTTGCAGACACTTGAGTCCTGTAACCACCCCTTTCTCTGCCTTGGGTGAGACTTCATCTGCTTCACAGGTGTTGCTGAAAGGGTTGATAGTTAGGGTTTTGTTGGTGCGTTGTTGTAGCGTTGAATCCCGGGTCTTCCCTTGTGCCAAAAAATGGTTTTGTTGCCGAGACATGAAACTTTGATTGTTGGTAACTGAGGAAAAGAGAAATCTCTATGCATATATCTATTGTTGTAATGCACAATACTCTACTTGACTTATGAAGATCCATGCTAAGAAAAGAAGTCTTATCTACAGGGATGATTTTAAGGATGGAAATTTATTTTAAAATGTAGAAACCTTGGTGAATATTACTAATCCTTCATATGCCAACTATAAATGTTTGGTGATATTTTTGTAAACATATTCAAATTTCTAAGGATTTTATATAGTTTTTATAAATTTTTGGCGATTTTTAAGGTAAAATAATTGTATCCTATAGAATTTGGGCGAATAATTTTTAAAATAGCGAATCTTTTTTTTGGGAAAACCATGAAAAATTAGCCCATGAGAGAAATTTAGCCCCTAAAATCATCCCTGGTTATCTAAAGAAAAGAGGTAAGATCTTAAATCTTTGTGCTCTGATAAAGGTAAGATAAGTGGAAATTTTTTCTTTGAAAGATTGGATCTAGGTATGTTTGATAAATTTGGTCCTAGTCTGAAAACTAGGTCACAAATCAAAGAAAGAAGATTTGATATGAATAGATATGATAAAAATAGTGAAAGATATGTTATTCCTATGAATAGAAAGAATTTTTGGACTAACAAGTGGATGCAGGATCCCAGAAATATTTTTTTGCAGGTCCATCACTGTGATACCAGTGCATAGTACAAGAAAGGTTGGGGATCATTTAAGAGAAATACAGGATTGATTCTTTGTTATAATTGCAGAAGACTGAGACATCTTGCTAATGAATTCCCTGGTAGAAGTCTTATTTTCCTTTGTTGTAAAGCTACTGAACATGAAGTTTTGGATTGCCCTAGAATGATTGCTAAAGTTGAAAAGATGAATATGAGACAGGAAAACCCTCAGGAAGGCCAAGAGACTAAGAATATGCTAAAAAACCAGAAAGAATTAGAGGCTATATTATTGCAGATGAAAGAAACATTGAATGATCACAAAGACATCAGTTTATCAGAGATCTTAAAAGAGAAAGAGTGCATAGAAGCAAGAATAGGAGACTTCGACATAGACTATGATTTGGATGCAGAAACACAGGTGAACATTATGACAGAAAGTACTTGGGAAATCTTAGGAAATCCTGCTATGGTTCCTTCATTGGGAGGAATATGATTGTTTAAAGGAAAGTTGATAACTCTATGTGGAAGACTTACCCATGTATCTATGATTTCTCATGGAGCATCGACAGAAGAAGAATTCTAGGTCATTAAGTTTGCTGAGAACAAAGACCCCCTTGCAATTTTGTTAGGAATGACTTGGATTGAGAAAGATTAGATCCAGAGGAAAGAAGAAGAGGAAGCTCTAGAAAAAAAAAAAGCAAGAATTAATGGATTTCATAGCTAAGAGAATAGCGTGGTTACTAGAAGAATAGGAGGACAAGTCGAGGGAACTGAGGACCAGAGACTTAGTTGTCCAAATTGAAAGAACACAAGAAGGCTTAAAGAACCTATCCATATAGGAGAGTAGAACATATACTCGAAAAATAGTAAGATAAGAAGTATTACCCTCGAACCCTATGAAATACCTTCAATAGTGTGAAGAAAAATAATGGAAAGAGGAATCTAGAGATGTAGATCACAAGAAAGAAAGTTAGAAAACTCAGTAAGAAGATGGGAAAGATAGAAAAATTACAAGAGGTTCCAAAGAGGACTTCACACAAAGAAGGCTTGTAGAACTTGAACCTCACCAGAATAGCAGAACAACACCAAATGGCACTTCGCCATGATGAACCAATATGACCGTTGGAGGCATCTCGACTGTTAGAATGATGCTCCAGAACATCTAGAAACACAGTTATTTCGAGAAATTTTTCCATTATACCATTGGGACTATGCCATAATGGATAGAATTGTATTGATTGAAGCATCCCTACCCATTAGAAGAATTCGTTACGATGTTATCTATTTAACCCCTCGAATGTCTTATTGTGGAAACTTTTTTCCAATTGTGATTATTTGAGCCCACATAAAGCTGACTATTACCGCGTTGTGCTTATTGAGACCTCACCATCCATTCTTCTACCTTGATTATTTGTTCACTGACCCGAGATATCATATCTCAAGCATGTATGTCAGGTGACTTTAGCGTAGTAGATAAATCCATGAAGAGATTCTCATAGACCTCATGGTTGAGAAGGTCATGTCTGTAGGATCACAAGCTTCGTCGACAAGAGGAGTGCAAGTATCCCCACCGACTGCATGTCGATATGGGCCCTCCCAAAATAGGACAAATAAATTAATCAAGCATCATGATGACTTGGCGAATGCGAATCTCATCCCATCAATCCTGACCAACTACATCCTGACAGCGTCCCGAGGGACTTCGACTACACAGTGATAATCGTGTACCTCCAAAAGGAGATAAATGAAGTAGGAATACATTTGGATAGGATTCAAATGCTTAAGATCAATGACTTCAACTTGGTATATCACAAAAACTATGGAATGCTTGCACCACACAAGTATTTGACTAAGACAATAGGGAAGACATCGAAGATAATCCCCTAGCCGTGGACTATGGACATTGCAAGGTCCATCATTCTTAATGTGATGAAGATCCCACATTTTAGAAGACATCAAGAGGTTAACATGTACTTTAAAATCATGTTGTCATGTTTCCATGGTGGTTACCTATGGTTGGACAGGCACATCATAGTAGATCCGATGCTGATCCATCGGATAACAAGATTGAGCATGAAAGGACCAAACCCATAGGATGTTTACTAAGGGAAGGCTACAAATCATGCCCTGGCATAGACAATAAAATACACCTATGGAGATGTGGTGATGCAGGAGAATTGATCCACCCAACAACGTGCCATCCAACCAGTGCATTCAACGTGCCTTCATGGAGGAGAGAGAGACGCCAACCCTCTCATTTTAAAATTCAAAATTAAATTAAATGATTGTAAGGCTGGTAGAACGAAAGACATGCTTTTGCATAGGCTGTAGATAGAGTCGAATTAAATGGTTGACAGGCTGAATATCTAGATCTGATCCAGACTAGACAACCATTGAATGAAATTGAATGAAAATTAATGAGAGTAGGTAGCTTGGAGGGAATATCTCGAGGAGACCCTCTTTGTAAAAGATATTTTGTATCTATATGAGTTAGTTATGTATAGAGAGAGTTCCACGAGAGGCAGATGGGTATATTAGAGAGGAGAGCTGAGACTCTGTTACAATCTGAGCTCATAACACACTGTAATCAGACATTTATGTTAATGAGAAAAGAGTATTTTTTCATATACATGGTTTCTTGTGTGTTTCCATGTATTTTATGAATTCCATATGTGTGTTTATTATATGTTGTAGATGTATGATAGGTTTCATTTATAGTACAGATATAGAATTATCTATCTTTGGTTGAGTTGTTGAATCATTTTGGGTTCTTTAGGTTGTGCAAGGAGTGCACAATAGAACAATGGAGGTTTTGTAGCCAGCACAAGGAGTGCACATCTTAGATCTATGGAGTTAGAAAGAATGTGTGAGGAGGGAACAACAGAAGGATTCACAAACTCAAGGAGGAGCCTCAGAGTTACTGAACACTCTGGAGCTAAGGTTTTGCAGAAGAAGGCACAGGGAGACAGAATCTCTGAAGACTCTATGAATCTCTACTAGGTGGGCATCGAGCTAGTGCAAAGAGTGCATGAGGAGAACTCTCTTTTGAGTTATGAGAAATGAGGAGTGTCTGCAGAGAAAGAACCTACAGATTTACTGAACACTCTGGAAACTCAGCAAAGTGTTCTTGAGTGGGAAGTAGCTAGGAGGGAAATTTCATCTCTTTGAGGGATATAAGACACAGATACCTTTAGGAGTCCGATCAGTCGAAGCAAAAGGAGTGTGCACTGAGAGAGGACTTATTCCAAGTATCGAAGTTCAGGGGGGAACAATGACTTTGCACAAAAAGTTCCAGCAAAGAGAAGCGGGAGGCTGAGAAACCTTTCAAGGGTTTAGAGTTGAAAAATCTCAAGAGGAAAAATGTTTCGAGAACGTGGGTGAAACCAAAGTCAGAGGGCTTGCAGAGAAACCAAAGGTTGAAACCTTTGATATTTTCAATATCTTCCAAGTCAGGAAGAAATCGCAATATCAGGAGGAGGAGCGTAGGAAATCATTATATCAGTTGCACAAGAGGAGATCTAGACCATAGGAGCCCACATCTATACAATGAAGAAGCATGCATAGGAGACTAGATCTGGGTTGTTGGATCTAATGCAGAGGACTGACACCCATTGGGTCCGGAAGAAGGTGCATGAGGATTAACCCTCGTATAAGCATGAGAGTAGAATCGTTAAAATCCTGACATCATTAGGACCATCCATCACTATAGGACACACAGAGAATATCTGAAAGCATATGGGGTTTCAGAACTTAGGCTTATAAGGGTGGTGAAGCATGAGGATTTGTGATCGCAGAAATTGTGAAATTATTCCAGCCATCGGATTTGGGGTGACAGGTGTCGGAGATCCACACTCGTTGGAGATTTGGGCATCGAGAGAATGAAGGTGAATACCATAGAAAAATCACTAAAGGAAAATCGTCGATTTAATCAGGACCATTCATCGAAGAGGATGTGTGGAAAGTAGGTATCATTTCGCTGACTCATTATTGAAGGAGGTCAACGGGAAGAGTTTTAAGAACTCACGATTCACAAAATCCCGAAAGGATCTAGACCATCAAATCATAGGAGGATTTGGGCTGTCAATCTGCGTCAGAGGATTTTGGAGTTTCAGACTTTGGGGTTCCAAGGGGGAAGGATTGGAGTTGCATCATAACTTCATGAACCGTGAAGTTATGATGCACTCGAGAGAAGGGCCCCAGGTTATAGCGAAGGGGCACATGGTTGAAGGATAAAGGAGGCACTAGCAGTTGGCTAGGTTCTTAACTCAGGGATCGACATTTTCGGATCTGATAGTTCGAAGGAATGAGAATTCGAAAGACATGAAGTACCGACTTGCGACATCATGAAACGATCGATGCCATTGATTAAGGAGAGTGCAAAGTTGTTATATCTGGCCTGGAAAGGAATCAGATTTTGGGGTTTTGTAGGTTGGAGTGTTGGTTTCATAGCACACCATGACTCCTGAAATCACGAAACATGAAATACTCTTTGTGTGTGAGCCCTGCGATCATGCCAATGATCACGTGGACAAGATTTAAGGGGAAAATAGTGAAAGGATCCAGTGTCGTGTTGTGGGTGTTTGTTCAGAACTAGGAAGGGTGCCAAACGATTGAGAACGCGTGCAAGTTTTTATCAAGGCCTATTCCAGGGAGAAAGGGACCTGTGGATTTGTTCAAGGGGTTCTAGCAGGAGCCCGAATGAGTTGTTTCAACTTGTATTTGGAATGATATAGTGAAAGGGAGGTCAAAAAACCCCGTAGGAGAGGGGGGTCGGCATCATGTGGAGAAGGGGAAGAAGGGATATAAGGTAGCCTCCATCTAGTCCAATTGATCATTGGTAATCTTGTCAAGAAGAATAGGCCAACCTAGGTCACGGGGTTTTCTGTCAACCTTGTAGGAAAATGCATTGAAGGGATACAAATGAACTGGGTGAGCTACCTCGTCAACCAGTTAGAGAAAGAATGTCGTGAAGCTCAGGATCAGGGATATGAGTTCCATTTCAGTTGGTTGTTGATTCTCAGTGCCTTCATTGCTTGGGAGATCCCGGAAAGAGTGACCTTCCCTAAAATTGAGTTGTCTGAGACACTAGCTATGAAGTTCACTATGCTATGGTATTCGAGCGACATGGAAAAACAATGGTATTCAAATGCGATGTTCCACACCTATTATCTACATCTAAAGAGGGCCATTGAATCCTTCCCTCACATGACACCGAACACTCTACACAAGTTCATGCCACTTACGAAGTTCCACACAGACAGACACTTCATCTATATCACTGCGCATGGAGACGAACACAAAGAAGAGCTCCAGTCCTATTACAAAATCACAGAGGATGACATCTAAGAAATAACCAAGGAATGGACTATAGATTTCCTTGTACCATTTGACCAGGTAGAACTCTCTAACCCTGACCTCATTGGAATTCCTATAGTCACTCGCGAAGAATATGATGCACCCAACAACAGTAGGAAGATAAATAAGGAAGAAGTACAAGAATTAAGCAATGCATCAAAGGAAACTACACCAAATTCAACTGAAGGAGGAGGAGGTGATGAAGTAGAAAAAGAAGAGGATGAAGGAGGAGAAGACAAGAAAAATTAGGATGAAGTAACATTACCTAAAGATCCCCTTCTAGAAGCAGAAATATCTAAGAAAAGAAAGGGTTCCCCAATGAAACCTTCATCGTGGAAGAAGTCAAAAGCCACTAAACCTCCATTCCACACTGTGCTCATGGTGGATGACATTGACCTTATCATTTCCACTATATTAGATACCTCATAGGACATATTTTAGTGAAGCGAAGCCAAACATAAGACAACGTTTGACAGGATCGAGGAAGAACTCAAAGGGGTACAACATGCTCTTTATTCGAGCCATGCAATGGCTACTGTGTCGTTGTTAGAAGGGGACATAGAAGTAGGATATGAGCTTGCCCACCTACACAGACTAGAAGAATAGATAGAGGCTTTCCTTCTTCCTGTCCAAGAGAAAAAATAACAGGCCACAGAGGCCCTGAAGCAAGAAAAGGAGGAATCCATAGAGCAACGTCGGGCTGTGCAACAAGAAATAGATGACCTCCAGGCGAATTTTTTAGAGGATAGAGAATAGATACAGAAGGAGAAAGAACAACTTCTTGCAAAGAATATAGGAGTTAAATAAGAAGTCACAAGAACACTTCACTCTATAACGGGCCTATCATATATGGACGAAGAAACTACTGAGATCCAAGTGGGGAATCTCATTGAAGCCATTCAACAACTCCAAGAATGAATAGTAGAACTAGAACTACAAGCTATGACATGCACTCTACAGGAAGTGTGAGATGAGAGAGAGGGAACTTCCAGGAGTGTAGTCAAAAGAATCAAGGCATTGGCCTTGGAATGCAAGAAACTCAACATTCAAAGTGCGTAGACCTATGAGCACCTTGTAGAGGAACCTGAACTAAGGACATTGGAGTCACAGCTCCAAGAGGAAAAAAAATAGGCAGTAACAGTGCAAGCATAGTTGAAGCTACTGTCACCGATTGAGAAGATGAAAAGGTTACAATAATAGTGCATGGTTCAACAATAGGTGCAAGCCATCCAGAGTAAAGTCATGGAAGTGACCCAGAGGCTCCATCTAGTGCAGGATGAAGCCTTCACTTTTTTTGAGGAGATTAAAGGACAAGGTGCACAACTAGAACAAGTAGTCACCATGATGGAACAACACCTGGAAGGACTGGTGACCAAGAAAGTTAATCAGGAGTTCATCGAATAGGAGGTTGTGGCGCAACAACAAGTTGAAGTAGCTTGATCCAAGCTTAAGGCCTTTGAAGTAGAGTTACCCAGATCAGAGTGACTCGCAATGAGTCACAGGAGAGTGTTGGGGGCATGGTGGCCCTTGAACAGGTTTTTTGGAAATGCTAGTCATGTTTGACCAATTTTTGGACTTCGATAGGCTGGTCAAAGACAAATCACTAGGTGAAGCAGAGACCACGGGATCTCACCCGCTTTTTTGGAATTTTTGGGATTAGGCTTTATGTAACAGGCATAGTATTTAAGTCCATGGGTTTACCCATGTTTAGTCCCCTTTTGTAATGTATAAATAGATATATAGGCGATGTAAGAAAGTAGTAGTAGTGGATATTTGTGGCTTAGTGTGGAGCTAGAGGCTTTCTCCATACTATGTGTTAGGACTTGTAGAGCTAAGTGCAAGTGATTCTAAGAAGCTTGTGTGCAGACTGTGTAAGAAGGCTTTGTGCTATGACCTAACTTGGGAAGGAGGATCTGGTGAGGTGCACGTAGATCTCTTGTCCTATACAGATTTGGTTTTGAGGCTCTTTGCATGTAAGGAGATTTAAAGAATACAATAAAGAAGATGAAGAGTTGGTGGACGTAGCCCCATCTTGGGGGTGAACCATGTATATCATGTGTTATGGTTGCTTTGTGTGATTGATGTGATTTATGCATAGTGTTGACATGTTTATGTATGTTAGATACATCTGATATAGTATCTTATCATGTATTAATGTGAATGAATGTTGTATTGGCTCTATTTCTATGTGCTAAGTTCTTGGGTGTGTTAGATCTTGTCGAATACTGCATTGTTTTGTAATTAGGGTTTTACTTGCAATGTGACTAAGGGTTAAATGCTAATGAACGTTAACTAATAAGTGCTCTATTAAGTATTGTAATCATGGATCTATGTCCCAGCTAGGTTGCAAACACTTGAGTCCTATAACCACCCCTACCTCTACCTCAGGTGAGACTTCATATTCTTCGCATGTGTTTTCGAAAGCGGTGGTAGTTAGGGTTTTGTTGGTGCGTTGTTGTAGCGTTGAACCCTGGGTCTTCCCTTGTGCCAACAACCTTCACAAAATCATCATCATTCTACTAATATGAACATCTTGGTTTGTCAAAAACCTATGATTTATATAGGATTTGAGTTGGTGTTGCCATAGGGGTAGACCCAGGGCTTAATGCTGCAACAATGCACCAACAAAACCCTAACTACTAGCCCTTTCAGAAACACCTGTGAAGGACATGAAGTCTCACCCTAGGTAGAGGCAGGGGTGGTTGCAAGACTCCGATGTCTGCAACCTTAGCTGGGACACAGATCTGTCATTGTAAAAATTTAACAGAGCACTTAGCAGTTACAGTTCATCAATAATCGCCTTTAGCTTACATCGCAGATAAACCCTAATAACAAAACGACACAGTATTCACACATATATAATATAACCAAGCACTAAGAACATCAACATAGGTTAGATCTAACATTCATTCACATTATTCAGCACTAAACTATCATATCAAATTCATCTAACATACATCAGTGCACTAAGAATTTAATCACATAAACAAGAGAACAACCAAAACGCACAAAGCAACCACAACATAGGATATACATGGTTCACGCCCACCCTGGGGCTATGTCCACCAATTCTTCTTCTCTTTATTATCTTCTATCAATATTCTACATTCACAGAGCCTTGATTGTTAATATTATGGTAGTTGTGGGAGGTATTTACCTCTACATGTGAACCTGACGAGAATATAAGACTCCGGGAAGCAAGATAAACCCTAATGAATTGGCTAATAACCCTAGAAGCCTTGTTGGCTCAAGAATATAATTTATATTAGGCTATTAGCCTCCAAGAGAAGAAGTCGGCCAGAAATAATAATAATATACTGAACAGACACATACCCAGAAGGAGAAGTCGGCCCCAACAAACTAGCAGAATTACTATAAATACAGGGCACCAGTTCTCATTTGTAGCATCTCAACAGTTTTAGTGTGAGTTAAATCTGCACAGGTAGTTGCAGGCAGCAGCAGTTTGGTGCGCAAGTTTCTGGGAGAGATGGAAAGTGGTGCGCTGGCTTGGATATCTCCTGGCTAGGGTTTTGGACTATTTTATCAGTCTTTTTGTGTTGTGCTATCCTTTGGGAGAGATGCGTTTCCCTTTGTTTGGCTATCTATCCTAGGGTTTGCTTCTGGAGGAATTCTCAGTCAAAGTTGAGGTGCTCGGAGGAAGGCTTCAACTTGTGGTTGGGTGACAAGGGTATCGTCAATGGTAAAACAAGCACACCATCTTCTATATTCTAACAGTTTATGGGCCCACACCCCTTCAGTCAGCCTAAAATGCTAGAAGGATACATAACCGCTAGATATTGAGCTCGTTGAGGTACTGCCACTAGGGTTACTAGCAGGAGTAGTTTCCAAAAGCACTGCAGCTAGGGTTACCAGCAGAAGCAGTTGTAGAAACCCTAAACCTCTTGTCGAGGCACCTTAAGTGACAAGATTGACCTAATCTCCAAACATATTAGTGCGCCCTAGCCCAGCGCATCTCCTGGTACTCTCATAAGGCCAAGACGTGAAGTTTGGATTTCTGGTCAAATCTAGGGTTTGACCAAGTCAAGCAAGCCATGACGAATTCTATGAAGTCTGAGAATAAGCTAGATGGAGCCTCTAACTTCAGAGCATGGAAGACAAGGATTGACCTCATCCTTGCTAAGAATAAAGAGTTGGATATTGTGAAAGGAAAGATCATGAAGCCAGAGTTTAAAGAAGGAGAAGAGAAGGAACCATAGAACGTTGCAGCTATGGAGAAGTTCAAAGATGTTGACATCAATGCCATGAGTATCATAGTGGATTCCATAAAATACCACTTGATACCCTACATCTCCCATCTTGACTCATTGAAGAAGATKTAYGATGCCCTAAMAAATCTCTTSTCAGTCARAAACATTGGACAAGTTATGAGTCTGAAGAATGAGCTTCGTGACATGAAGATGAATGATGACGACAACATAACATCATACTTTGTAAGGATCTCCCAGCTAAGAGATCAACTACAAGGTATTGAAGAGATCACTTTAGAAAAGGAATTGGTGAACATAGTACTCAATGGTCTTCCCAAGACATGGGATGCATTTGCCACAAGCATGAACACAAGGAAGGAGAAACATGAAGCATCGATTGCCAAAGAAAAGGAACCTGCAAAGAAGACTAAGCAACATGGAAGCGACTTCTTCTACTAAAAGGTAACAACACTCTTCTTATTTTCTTGTACATATCTTGCTTGCATCATCTTTGTACATATCTTGTATATCTATCTCTTGGAAGAAAATGTGTTCCAAGAAGAACTATACCTATGGAAGAACAACAAGATAAGAATGAATATCATTAGATATTACACATGAAAGAAGGAAATATATCATGTGAAAGCTACTACAATATAAGACCGAAATCAGAAGAGACTTGGAAAAAGCAAAGACAGAAAGAAGTCAACAATCGAGAGGAAACCATAAAAAGAATTATGACATTCTGTAGAAGACAACAAGATGGAAGCGTGGACTCTGTTAAACAAGATAACCAATTATATATTGCAGAAGACAATAAGGTTGTAGATGGAAGAGTGGACTCTATTATATATTGTAGAAGACAACAAGGATGGAGACGGAAGCATGGACTCAGTCAAACGAAGGGAGTAGATTATATGCACTCTTACATGAAGCAAAGAGTAGGAGGGAGCTAATCCTATGATCCATTGAAGATGATGAAATGTATATATCCATGGTAGCAGTCATGAAAGACAGTACATGTTTAGCTCAACCACAGAAGAAGACCTTTTTGAAGAGAAGCCTTAAAATATTCCTGGTTGTCCATCCAGATCCATGATCCTATAATGAAGGTAAGAAGTGGAATCTCTAGGACATGGAATCTATAAGAAACTCCATGGATCCAAGAGCTAAAGAAAAAGAAGAACATGAATATTCCAAGAAAGAAGAATCAGAACAACCAGTCATTGTATCAAGAATCACAAGATTACCAACCTAATATGAACTCACTAAAAGGAAATCAAGCAGAAGAACTGAAAGTCATGATGAAGAACAGTGTACGGAATACTTATGAATGAAATCATTGCGAGATCTAGAACCAGAGGTTTTCCCATATGGAGGGAGAAGACTATGATGATTGATTGTTCTAGTACACCAGACTTATCTCTATATAAGTCATTATATTATCTGCAACATCCATGAGTCAGAATTCTACATCAGATGAATGCAAAGAATGTTCTCCAGAAGAAATTGAGTAAAAAGTGCATGCAGAGAAATATCAAGACTTTGAGGCATACCAGAAAGATACTTCTGTATGCAGATAAGAAGAAGACAACTTGGTGGATAACCTCCAGTGCACAGCAAAAGCGTGGTGAAGATTTCCTATAACATCAAGATGACTACTCAGAAGATTAGATCTCATGATGACAGGAGAAGTGCCACACGGATATGTTCCATTTCTCCAACTATGATATACTCTATTGTTCAGATCTACAAGAATCCTTCACAATGTTCCAGACTACAGTACAAGCATTACACTACCCTTGATGAAGTCCAGAAAGAAGAAAATGTTTTCTCCAATGCATATCTCCATAGATGAGCAGATAAGCATACATTTTGGTAAAGCCTCTATCCAAGATGAAAGGACTTGCATACTCAAGCTAGAGCTCATGGAAATAACTCTATTAACCGGAAGGGAAGACTCTCCAAGCTAGAAGAAGGTACGCAAACATTTATTTTTGTGATTGAAATAACTCTCCAGTTAGGAGGGAGAATTTATCCTTGTAAAAGTCCAGATTAGATAGATGCTTTCCTTATCGGAAAGTGGATTGAGATTTCTGATGGATAGTGGCTTCCCATTATAGTTAACATGGGAGGCAGACTGATTGTTGATGTATCATAGACAGTGACTTCCCATTATGGGTAGTGTTCTAGGACAATCATTCTTCTTGGCAGTCACTCTGTGTAGTGGTCAAGTAGAATGGTTCGCCTCGTCGGGCAGTCATTCTTTCGAAGTTCACAGTTGTGAGCAGTTTCGAAGAATTGTTCATTTTGGAGGTTGATGCAGGACAAACATTCCTCGAGGGCAGACTCATTCTCTCCAAGATACACTTTGTTTAGTGTTGGAGGAATGGCCCAGGGTGGGGAATGGTCCAGACAGTTACTCCTCAAGGGCAGACTCATTCTCTCCAGGATACACCTTATTTGGTGTCGGAGGAATGGCCCAGGGTGGGGAGTAGTCCAGGCTCAACAATCAGGGACAATTATTCCTTGAGGGCAGACTCATTCTCTCCAGGTTACACTTTGTTTAGTGTCAGAAGAATGGCCCAGGGTGGGGAATAGTCCAGGACAGTCATTCCTTAGGGAAAACTCATTCCTCCAGGTTACACTTTGTTTAGTGTCGGAGGAATGGCCCAGGATAAGGAATGGCCCAAGCATTTCTCGAGGGCAGACTCATTCTCTCTAGGTTACACTTTAGTGTCAGAAGAATGGCCCAGGATGGGAAATGGTCCAGGTTCAGAAATCAGAAACAATCCTTCTTCCTTGGTTGAGAAGAATGGGGCAGATAGCCTATTATTGATATTCTAT
>JZKD02S2117138.1:319994-333744 GCA_000966675.3 Picea glauca
AATGGGGCAGATAGCCTATTATTGATATTCTATGTTGAGGGCAGACATTCTTTCAGACCTCACAGATGTGAGTGAAATATTGGCCCAGATGATTATTATTGATGTTATATATTGATGGTAGACATTCTTTCAAATCTCACAGATGTGAGTGAAATATTGGCCCAGATGATCATTGTTGATATTCTATACTGAGGGTAGACACTCTTTCATATCTCACAAACGTGAGTGAAATATTGGCTTAGTGGATTTAGTTTTTATGATAACATTGTTTCTATGCAGTTGAAGACTACTGTGGTGGCAGACATTCTTTCAGATCTCACAGATGTGAGTGAAAGATTGGCCCAGATAATACAGTTTTTATCATAACATTGTTTCTATGCAGGATGCTCTCAGATGTTTGTTATGAAGACTATATGACAGTAGATGAGGACTACTATGGTGAATATGTTTCATTATTCACAACTATACGTCGTTGATCAAGTACTTGTGTGTTACTTGATGTGGTAGTTAACCACTGGATTGTAGTTGTGTACTACTATGAATAGAAACAGGTGTGTTCTATCCTTGTTCTAATTACCTTGAAGACTATCAACAGATTATTGGAGATGATGATCATTCAGATGAATGATGAACAAAGATTTTCTAGACAGAAAACAGTTCAGAGCTTTTACTCCTCTTGTATCACTCCATGGTGAGAGTGACTTATCCAACATCATATCTAACTACTCAAATGAAGTATGGTTTCGAGAGATGATGTAGCTTATAGTGATGGTGATGCTCATGATCTAGTCATGAAGTAGTCTAGATGACTATGTTGATGCTACCGGGTAAATGGTATGTTTTGTGCTCAAGTCCATTACCTGTAAATACCTCTCTAGATAGGAGGGAGTGTTAATATTATGGTAGATGCAGGAGGTATTTACCTCTACATGTGAACCTGATGAGAATAGAAGACTCCGGGAAGCAAGAGAAACCCTAATGAATTGGCTAATAACCCCAGAAGCCTTGTTGGCTCAAGAATATAATTTATATTAGGCTATTAGCCTCCAAGAGAAGAAGTTGGCTAGAAATAATAATAATATACTGAACAGACACATACCCAGAAGGAGAAGTCGGCCCCAACAAATTGGCATAATTACTATAAATACAGGGCGCCAGTTCTCATTTGTAGCATCTCAGCAGTTTCAGTGAGAGTTAAATCTGCGCAGGCAGTTGCAGGCAGTAGCAGTTTGGTGCGCAAGTTTATGGGAGAGCTGGAAAGTGGTGCGTTGGATTGGATATATATTGGCTAGGGTTTGGGACTATCTGATTAGTCTTTTTGTGTTGCGCTATCCTTTGGGAGAGATGCGCTGCCATTTGTTTGGCTATCTAGCCTAGGGTTTTCTTTCGGAGAAATTCTTAGTCAAGGTTAAGGTGCTCGGAGGGAGGCTTTAGCCTGTGGTTGGGTGACAAGGGTATCGTCAGTGGTAAAATGAGCACACCATATTATATATTCTAACATTGATATCTTACTCAGCAGAGGATAGGAGATCTGTGCACTTCGCTATATCATCCTTTCCTGAGTTACAACACAAAACCTTCCATAGTCTCTTATGATCACTTGGACTTAGATTTGCATGTCTTACACGGTATGGACAAAGCAATTACAATTACCACTTTCACTTAGCACCTAGCATCACATAGATGTCTCCTTCTTACATCACCTAGAAATTTATTTATACATTAAAAAATCAGCCTTAAACATCGGTAAACCCATGGGCCGACATCCCCATACCTGTTACATAAGACCAAAACCCAAAAATCCCTAAAACAGGGCCAAGATCCTGTGATCTCCACTTTGACTTGCACTCCACCTTCAACAACCTATCCAAGTCCCAAAAGTAGGTCAAACATGACCAAGGATCCTCAAAACTTGGTCAAGGTCCCACAAGTCCCCAACACTCCCCTGTGACTCATCCCGAATCACTCTGGTCTGTCTATCTCTACTTCGAAATTCTCAATATTTGATTGAGATGCTTCAACCTGTTGTTGTGCCACGACTTCTTGTTCGACGAACTCTTGGATTACTGCTTCGTTGACAGGTATCTTTAAGTGTTGTTCAACTGAAGTGACAACTTGCTCCATTTCTGCTCCTCAGCCTTCAATCTCTGGGAATAGTTGGCAAGCCTCATCCTATATTGGTTGGAGCCTCTGAGTCACTTCCATAAATTTTCTCTGAATGGTGTGGAACTATTGTTGAGCAGCTCCCTGTTCTTGGGATTGCTTCATCCTCTCAATGACTAACAGGGTCTTCAACTGCACTTGCACTGTTTCTTCTTACTTCTTAGACTTCTGGAGTTGTGACTCTAGTGCCTTTAATTCAGAATCCTCAGTGAGTCACTCATAAGTCAGGGCATTACGATCAATTATTTGTTTACATTCCATGGCAAGGGCCTTGATTATTTCAACTGTACTTCGAGTAGTTGCTTCTCTTTGATCGTGTAAATTCGGCGAGTGATGGGAACTGTTCATAGCTCTAAGTATGCTATTCTTCATTGTAGCTATTGGATAGCTTCAGTGAGTTGTGCTACTTGATGCTTCACTCGATCTTATGCATTTGGCTCTAAGCCCATCATAGAGCAAAGTTCTATGTCGATTGTTTCTTTGACTCCAAGTTGTTGTGTGAAAAAATTTTCTTTTTCTTGCTTGGTATATGCCCTCTCTTCTTCAAGCTTGGCTTGAAGGTCATCGTTCTCCTTTTGTGCAACCCGACATTGCTCTACCATTTCTTCCTAGGCTTGTTTCAAGTTTGTTTTTGCCTGGTCTTCCTCAACTTTTTCTCGACGAAGGTGAGCTTCAGTTGCATCAGCTAGTCCATAGAGTTGGGCAGGCTCATCTCCCAAATCTATTTCTTCTGATGGTAGGGGAATAGTGGATACTGTGCGACTGGATTGAAGGACCTGTTGTACCCCTCTGAGTTCAACCTCGATTCTATCGTATATATCATCCTTCTTGGCTTCATGTTTTTTCAAAATTTCCTACGAGGCATCTTTTGTAGTTGTGATGGTGAATTCAAAGTAATCTACAGTGAGCATAGTAGGCATCTTAGTCATGGTGGCTCGGGATTTCTTTCGAGAAGTGGGTTTCGTGGGGGAAACCTTCCTTTTCTTCAAGGGACCAGCCTCATCAATAGGATCCTTAGGAGTTTTTACTTCGCCTCACTTCTTCTGATATTCTCTGCCATTTGTCTCTTCTAATTCATCATCACCCCCTCGGCTAGGTGATACTGAAGCAATTTCTTTTGATGTGATGCTCAAGTCTTGGACATCATTAGTATTCTTTCTTCTATTGGTTTCAGGTGTGTCGTGTTCTTTGTAAGCGGTCTTCAAGATGTTAAGTTTGGGGTCAGACATCTCTGCAGGGTCAATGGGGATGAGGAGCTCTACAGACCAGTCCTTGGTTATCTCTTTGAGGTCCTCCTCTATGAGATTATAGTATGATTGAAGCCCCTCTTTATGCTCATCTTCTCACACAGTGATATATATGAATTTTCAATCTATGGGGAACTTCATGAGAGGTATGAATCGATACAGGGTGTTTGGAGTCATGCGAGGGACAAATTTGATGAACTTCTTCAGTTGAAGATAGTATGTGTGGAAGACCACGTTCGAATACCACTATTTTCCCATATCGATCGAGTACTAAAGCGTGGTGAACTTCGTAGAGAGTGGCTCGAACGGCTCGATGTCCGGGAAGGTCGCACCTTTCGACATCTCCCAAGTAGTAAATGAGATGAATATCAAGAGCCATCTAAAGTGGAACTCATAGCCCTGATCTTGAGCTTCACGACAGTCTAATTCCAGCTAGTTGACCAAGTACTTCACCTAGTTCATCTGGATTCCTTTTACACATTTCTCGGTGAGGTCAACAATGAATCCTATGACCTGTGTAGGTTTTTTCTTTCTTACAATCTTTCCTGTAATCATCTAGAAGGACAGGCGCACTATGCCATTCTATATGGAAGCTACCTTGTAGCCTCCCATCCCCTTTTCTACATTGTCGTATGTGTCTTTGATATTCTATGTCAATGCACAATCTATAGCCTTACATGGGTAGAAGTCCTGTGGGTTAGGTCCCTACATGCTCAATCTGGTGATCCTATGGATCAACGTCAGATCGAATGTGATGCTTTGATCTAGCCATAGGTAGCCACCATGGTAACATGAGAGAAGGATCTTAACACACATGCTAACCACCTGGTGCCTTCCAAAATGCAAAATCTTCATTACATTCAAGAGGGTAGACTGCACAAGGATCATAGTCCACGGCTGGGGGATTATCTTTGAGTTCTTCCCCTTCTTCCTGGTCAAGTATTTTTAAGGAGCAAGTATACTATGGTTCTTGCGGTCTCCTAGGTTGAAGTCATTGAACTTAAATGTCATGATATTATCCTACTACATTCTAACTGCATCTATCTCCTTTGGGAGGTGCGCACTAACCATGGTGTAATCAAAGTCCCTCGGGACACTGTCATGACTCACCGCACTAGCCATAGGCAGGATGTAGTCTGGTAGGATGGTTGGGATTAACTTTGTGTTGGCTAGGTCATCTCTGTGCTTGGTTCTCTTCTCTACTGTTGGTCAGGATGGTCTGGATCCATGAGCAGTAGATGGAGAGTCTTGCACTCCTCTCATCAATGATGCTTGAATACCTATATACATTACTTTCTTGGCCATGATATCGATGCGAACTTCTTCGATGGATTTATCTGCAACAATGAGATCGTCTGACATGCATTCTTAGATCAAATAACTTGGGTGGATGAATGAGTGTGCAATGCAATGGAACAGGTGTCAATCTCAATAAACATAGCGCGGTAACAATTATTTGGCTTGGATACAATTTGCAAAAGTGTTCTCGGTGCAATATTCGATGGACTAAGTAGACACAATGTAACGGATATCTCCAACAGATGAGAGGTCTTCATAAATGTAGTTTTATCCATTGTGGTGCAGTCCCAATAGTCTGATGGCGAGTCTTCGAGCCATTATTATTGTTCTAACCGTTCGGTTCATCGAGCTAACGGTTATAATGCTTTCAACGGATATATCTCTTCGCCGTGGAAAAGTTCCATGTTGCGCTATTCTGATATCCTGACGATGTTCCAGTCTTGAAAACCTTCCCTCTGTGAAGTCCCCTCTAGGAATTTTTGTAAATTTTC
Source organism: Picea glauca (assembly GCA_000966675.3). Classification (NCBI taxonomy): domain Eukaryota; kingdom Viridiplantae; phylum Streptophyta; class Pinopsida; order Pinales; family Pinaceae; genus Picea; species Picea glauca. The sequence goes on from JZKD02S2117138.1 coordinate 325,195, forward strand.
TATCTTTTCTCTCTTCTTACTGAGTTTTCTACCCTTCTTCTTGGTGATCTTCATCTTGGTATTCCTCTTTCCATTCTTATTCTTATCTCCTTTTGGCATAGTAACTTCTCCCTGTTGAGATTATTTCATAGGGTCAAAGAGTAATACATCTTCTCTAGTTGGGGTACGTACTTCAGTATTCTGTGAGTCTTCTTGTGTTCTTTTAACTTCGACATCCAAGTTTATGGTTCTAAGTAGCTTTGATCTATTCTCATGTTCTTCAATCAAGTGTGCTATCATCCTAGTCATGAAATATTTTAATTCTTTCTTCTTCTACTCTAAGACTTCTTCTTCTTTTCTTCTCGCCTGATCCTTTTCAATCCAAGGTTTTCCTAGTAATATAGAAAATGGGGCGTTGTTCTCAATAAATTTAACAATATCAAAATCTTCCTCTTTCAAAGTTCCATGAGAACTTATAGATATCTGGGTGAGTCTTCCACATAGGGTTATCATCTTTCCTCTAAATAATCCTATTCCTCCCAATGAAGGAATCATAATAGGATTTCCTAAAGTTTCCCAAGTTATTTTTGTCATGATATTCACCTGTGTTTCTTCATCCAGAACACAGTCAATGTTGAAGTCTCATGTTCTTGCTTCTATGTATTCTTTTTCTTTGAAGATCTCTGATAAGTTGATATTTCTGTGATCATTTAGGGTTTCTTTCATTTGTAGTAATACATTCTCTGATTCTTTTTTGGGTTCTTCCATGGTCTCAGTTTCGTAACCTTCCTCAGGGTTTTATTGTCTCATATTCATTCTGTCAATCTTAGAAATCACTCTAGGGAAATATAAAACTTCATGATCCATAGCTTTACAACAAAGAAAACTAGATCTTCTACCAGGGAATTCCTTAGCAAGATGTCCTGGTCTTCTGCAGCTATAACAAAGGTTTGTTATTCTTTTTCTTTTAAAGGATCCCTAGCCTTTCATGTAATGCGCACTAGGATAGTAACTAACTTGGAAAAAAATATTTCTAGGATCCTGCATCCATTTGTTAGTCCAAAAATTCTTTCTATGCATAGGAATAACATATCTTTCATTATTTTTGTCATATCTACTCATATCAAACCTTCCTTCATATAGTTGTTCCCTACCTTTCATGCTAGGACAAAATTTATTAAACATACATAGATCCATACTTTTGAAACAAAAATTTCCACTTATCTTACTTTTTCAATCAAAACTTTTCACTGTTCTTACCTTTATCAGAGCGTAAAGCTTTCAGTTCTTACCTCTTTTCTTCAGATCTGACTCTTCTCCTTGGCACAAAGCTTTATAGATCAAGTAGAATACTATGCACTAGGGAAACATATCTATGCACAAATCTTTATCTTTTCTTTAGTTCCCAACAATCACAGTTCCACTCTCGGCAACGGAACCATTTTTTGGCACAGGGGTAGACCCAAGGTTCAACGCTACAACAACGCACCAACAAAACCCTAACTACCGACCCTTTCAGCAACACATGCGAAGCAGATGAAGTCTCACCCGAGGTAGAGGTAGGGGTGGTTGCAGGACTCAGATGTCTGCAACCTTAGCTGGGACAAAGATCTGTGGTTGTAACAGTTTAACAGAGCACTTAACAGTTACATTTCATCAATATTCACCTTTAGCTTACAACACAGATAAACCCTAATAAAAGAACGATGCAATATTCACAAAGATCTAATATAACCAAGAACTAAGCACATCAACATAGGTCTGATATAAAATTCATTCACATTATTCATCACTAAACTATCATATCAAATTCATCTAACATACATCAGTGCACTAATAATTTAATAACATAAAAAAGAGAACAACCAAAACGCACAAAGCAACCACAACATAGGATATATGTGGTTCACCCCCACCCTGGGGCGACGTCCACCAATTCTTCTTCTTTTTATTGTCTTTTGTCAATATTCTACATGAACATATCCTTGAGATCTTACTCCGCAGAGGACAGGAGATGTGTGCACTTCGCTAGATCCTCCTTCCCTAAGTTACAACACAAATCCTTTCATAGTCTCTTACGATGACTTGCACTTATCTCTATAAGTCTTACACAGTATGCACAAAGAAATTACAATTACCACTTGCACTTAGTACCTAACATAACATATATGTCCCCTTCTTACATCACCTAAACATATATTTATAAATTAAAAAATTGGGCCTAAACATGGGTAAACCGATGGGCCTACATCTCCATACCTGTTACATAATCCCAAAACGTAAAAATCCCTAAAAAGGGGTTAGGATCCAACGATCTTTGCGCCAACTTGCGCTCCACCTTCGATAGCCTGTCAAAGTCCCAAAAGTAGGTCAAACATGACCAAGGATCCTAAAAACTTGATCAAGGGACAATATATGGTGATCATTTCACAACTTCCACCCAATATTTGGCCTTAAAAGGGGCTCCATATCCTCAGTTTTGGGAAAAAATCTCCCAAAATCAGCAAAAAAAAATAAAAAAAAACCATATAATATAGTTAAAAAGCCCATATTTATCAAATATTTGGGTGCAACCCCTTTCTCCTAGACCCTTGGTCATATGGGCATTTCCATATGGCCGAGGGAAAGGCGTTGGACCTAGTCCTTCGCTCCAGCCCTTTTATTTGGTCATATGGAGCCATGTGCCCTGGCCTTAACTCTCCTCGTGCCCAACTTTGGTTCCTGTTCTATAGCTTTGGTCACGTGGGGTGCCATGTGGCCTTGCTCTAGTCCCCTCCGACCGGGGCTTAGCCAAAACCCCCGCTGACTGCAACTTAAAACTAAATCCAACCATATGGTTGAACAAGTGGAACACAGAGTGGATGGTGTGCCCCCTTTCATGAATATGTATCTCATCCATAGGTTATGGATTCAAAACCTTCGGAGGCAGAACAAATTTTCTTACACAACCAATATTGGAAAAATTTGTAGTGCCACATGGCACACTCTCATTGGGAAATGTGTCACCCTGTGATTGGACCATATAGTCCAGTCAATGCACACTCATATAGCTAGTCAACATGCACAATCAACTTCCATGTCACCTACCACGTCACTGTCGTACAACCACATGTCAAACCTTGAGCCTACCATGTCAACATCTGTAAAACCAAATCATTTTCCTAGTCAGTTTCCATGTCATCATCCACACTGCCTATTCACCCTACCACATCAACATCTGTATAGCCACCTATCATCCTTACTACCACATGTCGACCTTTCATTGGGCCACATGAGAATTCCGTACTACCATGTGTCATGTCCATACAGTTCCATGTGTTAATTTTTTATTTGTCCACATAAGCCCCTGAAAATGCCAAAATTGAGTGACACGTGTCACCTCCTCATGCTTCCACATGTACCAGCTGATGTCATCATGACATGATGTTGACGTCACCTTTCATACTACTAATTTTAGTAGTACTACCTATTGACTTTGACCAGTTGACTTTTTTCATGCTTGGGAAATTGATTAGAACGCGATAACTTTCGCATACTATGTCGATTTTTCGAGAAAATTATATGGATGAATAAGCACGACGAGCCCGAAGCAATGGCATTGGTTTCATTTGATTCTAGGGGCTTTGATTTTTAGGCCTTCCTGGATCCATTTTGGATCATGCCTCTCCACTAAGACCTTTTGGTCCTCCAAAAGGATATTAACCATTCATCAAGTGCGGGATAGGCCACCCCACTTGTCCTTTGTGTTTAAACTTTGTCCTGCACACCTGTCACATCATAGTCAATTGCAAACAAAACATGAAAACTAAGATCATATTGTTAGCCACTTGAACTCGTTAACATCTTATTGAAACCACTACCATCCACATTGAAAACATTAGTCGCGATAACATCATAAATATGACTGCAAATGAACTAATATGTTTGATGTGCTTGCACAACATTAGCTTATCTTGAAGAAAAGTATGATTGAACTTCCATTCTATAACCATATCATGTTCGTGCTTAAGATCAACTTATTTATTTGGCACAATTATAGGTGTATTCCTTGCATAAGACGCCTTCCTCAATTCTTCCATTTTTTAAAGAGATAGATTTGCTTTTAAGTGATGAACATGCACAACATATTCATTTCCTTCTTTAGTTAAGTGATATTTATTATGTTCCCTATGGAAGATTGCTTTACAATCCTACAAATAAGGGCTCCCTAAGAACATTTCACATTCATTTAGTTGCACCACATCAAACATTACCTCATCCACAAACTTTGATGAAATTGCAAACTTTAAAGTGCATTTCTTTGTTATGTGCAATTTATGATTGTTTCTTATCCATTTAAGTGAGTAAGGTTTATGATGTATCTTAGTTTTCAATCCCAATTGTTTAACCACTTCCTCTGAAATCAATTTATTTTGAGATCCACTATCTATCAATGTATCGATCTTAGTATATTTCATTATCACCCTTATGTGAAACAACTTATTTATAGAATCATATCCATCACCAATTTTACCTTTCAAACCAACTGTTGTGATTTTAGTCTCATCACTTGAATCATATACCAAGTATGTTGGTCTTGTTTTTGTTGCAACTGTTTGCCTCCCTTTTCTCTCTTTGAACCATTTTTGTCTCTTCTATGGGTGAAATTTCCAACAATGGTCGTCATCATGCCCTTATTTCTTGCAATGCTTGCAAGAGAGCTTCTCTTCCTTCATTATCACTGAATTTTCTTTCTTTCCATTCCCCTTTCTTTTTTCCTATTTCCTTGAAGACGATTCCCCTGATACACCAACTCTTGTTTTCCCTTCTTCAATATATGTTGCTTGAAAATAAACCTCATCAAGGTTATTATGTCCAAACATAGATACAGTGTTACGAATATGTGTAGGTAAACCTCCTATATACGTCATAAGAGTTTCTTGTGTATGTAATGGAATATTTAACATTAATGCCATCTTACAAAATTCATCTGTGTATTCTTCTATTGTTTGTCCTTTTCTTAGTTTAAGACTTTGCCATTAAATTAAATCTTTTTCCTTATAACCCAAAGGATAAAAAAAAATTCTAAGTGCAAAAACAAAATCTTTCTATGACAGAAGTACATTACGAACTTCTTGTGTACCATTTTGCAACTTACTCTACCACCGAATGAGTGTTGTGCCTGCAACACAAAGTGATGCCAATTTGATTTGGGTTTCCTCATGCTTGATTTGTTGCACACTGCAATAAACTTCCATCTATATAACCCAGTTATCAAGCCTGTCAGTATTGACTTCACCATCATACATTGGAAATTCAATTTTCACATCAAGCTTAAGTATAGGCGTATCATGTTTATGTATATGGGAATGTTTTCTTGCAGTAGAAGTGGAACTTGTACTTGAAGAAGAAGATGATAATGGAGATGAAAGAGTTGAAGGAGGAGGTTTAGGAGGATCCTCTCCTTCTTGACTTTTTCCTTGTTTTGAATATTCCCCTTGGAAAGGCATCTTTTCTTCCAAGTAATCCTCATATAAGACCTTTACCATCTAAAACATGGTGAATAAAGTCTTTTGCAACTCTATCTCGTTCTGAGACATTCCTTCTTCTGATGCCATCTTCTCACTTTGAGAAGTAATCTTTCTTGATCCAATCTATGGATCTCCTTCTGCAATATCACCTTCACCCTGACTTATCCTTTCCCTGGTAATCATGCAAACTCAAACAACCAACTATCAACCTCGCTCTAATAACACTTGATCCGAAAAATGATCTTTAAAGGTTTGGTTGAGTTTTAAGCATATGTTCAATTACTATTTAGGAATTAAATAAAGAGGAATAACTTAATGATATATTATTGCATCCATCATAAATAAATTTAGATCATAATATAGGCATAAATAAAAACAAACCATAAAAACAAGGTTGTTAATGGAGTTCAACAAGATTTCCTACGCCTCTGGGCCTTTGTCTCAGTGGGAGAGGTTTTATTATTTATATTAAATGATTCAAACATACATAATAAATGTATCAAAATGATTAAAAAGTAGTCTGGTTTTTTTCTACTTGACCTCAAGAATCCAACACAACTAACGACATTGAAAAAAGTTGAGTGTAGCTCCTGGAATTGGCCTCCAAAGTTCGCTTCCTCAATGGCTTCCCTGCATAAAAATGGCTTCAAGATTCACAAACTCATCATCATTATGCCAATATAAACTTATTGGTTTGTAAAAAAACTCTGATTTATATAGGATTTTAATTGGTGATCCTATCCTAACATCCTCTGAATATCTAGCATCAAAAAGGTCTCTGGATCCTCATTTTTGGGAAAAACTCTCCGAAAATTAGAATAAAAAAATCCAAAAAAACATATGATATAGTTACAAAACCCATATTTGGAAAATATTTGGGTGAAACCCCTTTCTACCATGCCCCTGGTTGTATGGGCATTTCCATATGGCCGAGGGCTAGGCACTGGCTCTAATCCTCCGATCCAACCCTTTTATTTGGTCATATGGAGCCATGTGCTCGAGCCTTAACTCTCCTCGTGCCCACCTTTGGCTCTCTATATATAGCTTTGGTCATGTGGGGATCCATGTGGCCTCATGATGGCCTCCTCCGACCAGAGGTTAGCCTAAACCCCCGCCAATTGCAACTTAAAAATAAATCTGGCCATATGGTTGAACAAGTGGCATGTATCCCGGATGGTGTGCCCCCTTTCATGAAGACGTGGCTCATCTGGAGGATATGGGTTTGAAACATTTGGAGGTGGAACACATTTTTTGACCTAGCCAATTTTGGAAAAATCTGGGGTGCCACGTGGCACCCTCTGACTGGGCCACATGACACCTTGTGATTGCACCATATAGTCCAGTCATCACAGAGTCATTTTTCGAGTCAACATACACAGTCAACTACCACTTCACCTGCCACGTCACTTCCGTACAATCATGTGTTGTACCCTGATCCTACCACATCAACATTCATATTTCCTAGTCAACCTGCCACATTAGAATATGTACTCCTGCCTATCATTGATACTGCCATGTGTCATCCTGTCAATGGGCCATGTCAACATTCCATACAACCACGTGTCGTGTCTATATAGTGCCACATGTCAATTTTTTATTGGTCCACATAAGCCCTTGAAAATTCCAAAAATGAGTGACATGTGTCACCTTCGCATGATGCCATGTGTCCCTGCTGATGTCACTTGTCGTACTACTGATGTCAGCAGTACAGTCTATTGACCTTTTTGCTTGTTTGGGAAATTGATCATAACATGACAACTTTCACATATGGTGTCCATTTTTGGAAAACATTATATGGTCAAAATTAGTGTGATGAGCCCGACACAATGGCATTGGTTTCGTCTGATTTAAATTTGATTTTTAGGCCTTCCTGGATCCATTTTGGATCAGGTAATATGTTTATAAATTAGATTTATATGGGTTAGGTATTGGGGTTTATGAGGTCATGGTTTGGATATTAGCAATTAAGTGGGTTAGGGGTTAAAAAGGTTATGGGTTCATGTCTCCATTAGTTATGGTATATAGCTATGAGTTGAAAATGATTATATTTGTTAAGGGAATAATGGTTAGTGATTAAGATTGTTAGGGTCATAAGGTTTATGGGTTATAAGGGTTAGGTGTTAATTTTTATGGGGGTTAGGAGTAAGGGGTTAATGGACTTAAAAGTCACTAAGGTTAGGGATTAGTTATTATATATATAAGGGGTAAGGATGGTATGGTTTTATGGGTTATCATGTTATGGATGATAATGGTTAAAGTGGTATGTAATAAATTTGTTAATGGAATTAGGGATTATAAATATTAATTTTTACAAGATATATGATTTACGTGCTTAGGGATAAGAAGTTAGGGTTTAGGTGTTCAGGCTTGTATTTGTTGAGGGTTAGGGGTTATAAATTATAAAGGTTAGTGATTAAGGGTAATAGAGGTTAGATATTAGTACTAATAACGGTTATATGTTAGAGTTAATATACATGTTATGGTATACAAGGGTTAAATATTAGACTTGGAGATTTTAGGGTTTATGGATTCCAAAACTTATAGTGGTTATGAGTCATATAAACTTGGCGGGGAAGTAATCATTATAGGAATTAGTTGTCATAGGTTTTAGGGGTTAGGTGTTAGAGGGTTACGAGGGTTAAAGTGGTTGTCAGTAATAGGTTTATAAATTATAGGTTGATGGATTATGTATTGGGGTTTTAAGGGTTATGGGTTGGACACTAGGGATTAAAAGGGTGATGGGTTATATAGGTTATGGTTTTAAGGTTCCATGGGATAGTGTATATAATTATTTGTTGATAAGGATTTTACTTGTTAGGAACTATAAGGGCTACGGGTTAAGTTTTATAGAGGTTAAGGGTGGAATATGTAACACTAATTATAATGGTTATGATTAATTACACATGTTAGGAATAAGGGGTTACAAGAGTTTGAGGCCAGAGACTGTAAGTGTTAAGGGTTATATAATTTAGGGATAATGGTTTATTGGGGATAGGATTTAGGATAATTTTAGCGATAGAGATTGGTAGTTATATTGTCTATAATATATATTTAAGGGGTT
>JZKD02S2117138.1:333794-344763 GCA_000966675.3 Picea glauca
AGATAAAGGGGTTTTAAGGCCAAGAGGTTATGTTGTTTAGGATTCTAGAATATATGTTAATGAAATTAGGTGTAAGGGGTTATAAGGATTAGTTGATATCGTGGTTAGGGTTTTGACATTATAATAAGATGAGGCTAAGGTTTATAATTGTTAAGAGTTAAAAGGGTTGTTGGTTATATTTTTTAAGAGTTAAAAGGGTTTGGGGTTATTATGGTTAAGGGTTATATCTATTATTTCTAACATGTTAGTTATTATGTCTAACATGTTAATTATGGTTGAGAGTTATATCTATGATGGCTTAGTATTTGTAGTATTTTGGAGATATAAGAGTCATGTGCGTTAGGGTTTATATGGGTTATGGTTTATTGGTTAGTTATAGGTGTTAATGGTTTTAGGGTTTAGAATTTATATGGATGAGGGGTTAAATTGGTTATATGTGAGGATATATAAGGGTCTAGTATAAGAGGCTATATAGTTGAATGACTAGAGTAGTTATATTATCTATGGGAGTTATGGATTATAAGGGAAGGGGAATGGAGTTATAACAATTAAAAATTGAGGGTAATTATTTATGGTTCAAGGGTTATAGTGTTATGTGTTATGATGTACAAGGGTTAGGTATTATAGTGATTAGATATTTATTTTTTTATGAATAAGGTCTTAAGGACCTAGTCATTAATATTTATAATGGTTATGGGTTATAAGTTAGGGATTAAGGATAATTTTTAGGGGTTATAATTTTTATCATCACATAGGTAAGGGATTAGAGGTTATAGGGGTTAGGTATTAAAACAGATAAATTTGGTTATAAAAATTTGAGATTAGAAGTTAAAGGGGTAAGGTTGTAGAATGGTTATAATGATTAAATAATATAAGAAATATGTGTAAGGAAATATTATGGATTGGTGTTATAAAGTATATGAGTTATAATGGTTAGGTTTTAGGGGTGAAAAAGGTTTAGTGGGGTTTATGTATATTATTTCTTATGAATATAGATAAACAATTAGGGTTAATGGGGTTGTAACAACTAGAAGTTATATATATTCTAAGGCTTAATGCAAATGGTCTATATGTGATAAAGGTTGATGGTTATGGGGGTTAGTCATTAGTGGGATTGATATTTTGTGGTTAGTGGTTAAAATAGTTATAATGGTTATGGTTTTTATTGATTATGAATTATAGTGATTATTGGGGTTAGAAGTTATAATGGTTAAGGATTAATAGTAATATAAATTATAGGTTAATATTGATATGGGTTATCTAGGTTAGGGGTTATATAGTTTAACTGGGTTAGGGATTTTAGAATTAGTCGTTTGGGAGAAATATCAATTATAGTGATGAATGATTAAGGGTTATAATGGTTATAGTGGCTAGGTGTTATTTTTCTTATGGGTTAGGGTTCATAAGTTATATAGATTATATCTTTAGGATCAAGCATTATATTTTTTTCAATTTAAGTATCATAAGGGTTTTGCAAGTTGTACCCATTAACGTTTATATGGGTGAGGGCTTATAGGGGTTGTAGAATATGATTTGGTAACTATAAAGGTTAAAAGAGTAAAAGGTTGAGAATTATGTGGGTTAGGGATTATAAGAGTTAATTTCCTTAGGAGTTACATGGATCAAGGTTTATTAGGGTTATATGTGTTTAGAATTGTGCTTTAGAGGGATCAATGGATAGGAATTATAGGGGTTAGGTATTGAGATTATTATGGGGTTAAGTGTTAGGGATGACAAGGGCTTATAGTGTTATGGAAAAAATGGTTATAGGGTTTAGGGATTATAAGGGTTAATGCTTAGAAAATATAGGGATTAGGTGCTTAGATTATAAGGGTTAGAAGTGATTAATGCAGTATGGGTTATAAATAATATGGGTTATAAGAGTTATGATAGATATTATAAGGGTTATAATGGTTAGAGGTAAGAGATCAGAGGTTATAAGGGTTGGAAATTATAATGATTAGACTTAGTTATAAATGTTTGAGATTAAAGTTTAAAGGGGTAAATTGGGGTGATATAGGAAATTATCATTATAATGGTTAGAGATTATAAGAAATATGTTTAAGTAGTTATTATGGTTTGGGTTTATATGTTTTAGGTGTTAGTGGTGATCAGGGTTATAGGATTTTATGTATATATGTGTTAATGGATATAGTTGTAATGTTAGGATTAATTGGGTTATAACAACAATAGTTATATATATTATAAGGGTTAGTGGAGATGGTTCATATGGGATAATTTTTAATAGTTATATCCCTACTTAGTCATAATATGGGTTATATGGATCATGTGTAAAGGGTTGAGGTCTCTAGTAGTTAAGGGTTAAGTGTGATAGTGACTTTTGTGATTAATGGTTGAAACAATGTAACACCCTTGTTTCCCCCAGCTTGTAATTAATCATAAAATAGGATTACCATGATAAGGCATGTGGACAATGTAAATGTATTATTGTTAAACTGCCCATAATTGACTGTTGGGGGGTGAAGCCTTGAAGTACGAGCCATGATATATCTATAGGAAAGAAATCAGTTATTAAAGAAAGGATCAATGGTTGAATCATCAACCACCACCATGAATGGAAGCATGGTCTAGCTGCAGGATGTCAGCTCGAAGTACCACCAAGACCGGTAGACCCAAGCTTCCTTCTGACAGAAGGAACAGGACATGTGAGAAACCTTCTAGAGGAGAGAAGGTAAGATACATACAGAGACAACAAGAGAGATGACACGGGACGAGAGAACAATATCGTAAGGGAGATGTTGGAACCCAAAGGAAGTGCCAAGAACACTGCCTGAAGGATCCGAACGCGAGCTTGATGCTGAGGACGCATCTGATAAACCTCGCAAGGTCGTTGTTATAGAGAGAGTTTCTTTGAGAGATGGCATAAATTCCCTAGTGATATCATGGCTTGGCACAGGGTTGGCCAGAGTGCTAAGAATGAATGTATCTGAGCCTATCATTGGGTGGAAAGGAACACACCCACAGTTAGTTGGTTGGGTGAAACTTGTAATAGATAAGTATTCTCATACCTTGTGAAATTATAATGTAATTATGTAATGAAATGGGATATACTATGAATGACCCAGGGATGTGTATGTTTACTTAATGGTTATACTGTATCTCTTTATTCTTGTTTAAATTGTGTATTTAAGAAAGTGTGGATTGGACATGTTTTGTATTCGTAAATTCTTGCACCTTGTGGTGACTTAAGCTAGATCCACGAACTGTCAGTTTGTCGACCTTGGGCATAGTTTCATGTACGCATGTCAACACTCCTAGTCCTTCTGATTCCATTGGAGGATGGATTATGTTAAATATTAGGAGAGATAGTGCACATATGCACAAGTTCTCTGCAAGGAAGATAGAGACCGAGAATCCATTAAGTTCTAAGAGTTGAGGAATGAGCATAAGGGGTGCACGAAAGAATTCTTCCAAGCATTAAGTTCAAGAGATAGAGTGCAAATATCTTAAGCCTTTCAGAGATAAAAAATCTCAGAAAGAACATCAAGGTTGAAGTATCCAAATAAGGGAAGTTCCCTTTGTTTGGAAGATGAACGAAAGAAATCTATTTAGAAAAAGCCATGGTCTGATGTGACCGTTGGATACGGGAAAGAGCATGGGAGTTAACCCTGGAGTCATTTAGACTTCACAAGTTTGGTGAAATGAGAAAATTCATCATGAGGGAGGTAAAATCCCAAAAGTTCCGAAGTCCCGAGGTTAAATATGAACCTTAGAGTTGAGGCTATTCGAGAACCATCCTAACCACCGGATCTAGGAGGTAGACAATATTCAAGTTACCATAACTACCCATGACTTAAGAACTTGAGAGGAGACATTTTAGTTCATGGTCATGATCAAACTACATCGTTGATATCGTCAGGAAGGGAATATCAATGAGTAGGATTAGACTAGAGTCAAGAAATCACTTCTCAGATTGTGGAGGTGGGACCCCACAATCACTGTGAACCATCGATCTATGAATGGAGATCGAGGGTGGGGAATCATTGCGGAGCGCGAAGGTGAAAGTAGCAGAAGAAATAGCTCATGGCCCATAATTTACCAACGTTGTTGATATCCTTGGGCTAGAAGATCAATGACTCTAGTTAAGTACAAGTTGAGCGAGCACTTTCCAAATTGCAGAGGTTAAACTCTTTGATAAAGAGAACGCATGTTGGAGCCCTGCAATTTCTATGAACCATCGATTGTCATTGAACTTTGATCTGAGTTTGATGAGATCCCTGAAATGAAAGGAATGCATTGGAAGGAGAAATATTCAAAGGGATCAAGCTCAGAAGAAATAGCACTTTCAAGAATGCAGATGAAGTCCAAGAGATAGACCCATAGGAGGAGAAAAGGTCGAGGCCTTTTAACACTTAGAAAATATTCTAAGTCAGAAGATATCAAGAAGCTTAGGAGGAGAAGCGACAGTGGCGTAATTATGTGGACTCTGGGTAAAGACCCGAATAATATCTTGTCTATTGGCCAGCAGGAGATACATGTCGATATATCGGAGTCTTCAGGGAAAACTACTTCAAAGGTTTCCAAGTGAGGAGCGTGACAAACTCCTGAAGTCCCGAAGGCCGAAGAATATCACAACCATCTGTTGTAGAGGGACATGTGGTGGAAATCCATGAAGTTTGGGTGAAATAACTCAGGGAGAAATGAGTGCATAGGAGTTTGAACTCCCGAATCCAAAAGAGCTAAAGAACCGAAGAGAATCTGGACCATCAGATCTAGAGGGTACATGGAAAAAGATCATGAACTCCGGGTGAAAGTACTATGGGAGAAAACAAAGGAGTAAAGTTGGAAATCATCGAACCCCAAATAGCCAAAGTAGCTGGGAGTCATCGATATGTGAGAGGACACATGTCATCATATCGTGGACTCCAGATAAAACTCTTCGGGTGAAGCAGAGCATGGAGAAATTGATATTTGAAATCGTCGAAGGCTGAAGTCCCGAATCAGATGATATTCGTTGATTTGAAAGTGGATGTGTGGAACCAAATATAGAAATCCAGGTATGATGTTGATGTAGGGGCATCGCATAAAGACAAAGCCTGCGACCTAAGCCAAATAAATAGTTGGACGCATGGATGCACAAAGAGCACATTTTCATAAAACCCGTTTTGAATTTTGAAGACAATAACATTAATGTAATAGTAAAGAGGAATGTACTCGCATTTATACTTTGGAGATTGTAAACGGACCTGGGGAAATTCTCCCATACGTCTTTTGTATTAAGGAATTTATGCATAGTTAATGAAAGCATGTAGGTTTGAATGATAGATTAGACAGTTTAGGAGAGCAGGAGGGAAAACAGAGATAGACACCCTCATTCTTGTACCATTGAAAAAGAAAAAAATAACATTGTATGATTAACACATTAGCATAGCATAGAATAAGAGAGTTGTAGAGGAGAAGTCCATGTACAGGAGCCTTGAATTAATGAATGATGCTTTGAATCAGAATTCATGGTGTTATGATGTTTATTGTTAATACACGGTGAATGGTATGCTTATGGTTGTTTTATTCTCTCTGTTATACAATCGATTAATGTTGTGTGTGTATGTATGATTTCATTTTGAATGTTTGAAGTTCGAGAGAGAGAGAGAGAATGAGTTTCAATTGTTTCTCTTCTTGAGTGAGAGAAGTTCCTACAAGGAGTGCATTGACAAAGGTTTATAGTTTATCTATGAAATCTCAGGAGGGCTACGATTGTTCTCATTCCAGTAGGAGTGCAAGTGAAGCATAAAATCTATGCAAGGAGTGTGTAGGCCATTGGAAGCCTTAGGAATTATCAACTAAGGTCAAAGGTTGAAGGATTTCTATTGCAAGGAGTGCACAGAGCTGAAAGATCAAATACCCAGGAGTATTTGAGAAGATTGTCGTGAGGAGTGCATGCAAGAGTCCTTTTAGTGACTTGGATTCATAAGTTAAATCTCAGAAGAGATAAACCCTTTAACACTTCAAGGGAAGTTGGAGATTTAAGCACTTCAGAGGGAGATAGAGTGAAACCGCTTTGCAGGAGTCAAGTTCAGAAGGGAGAACATTGGTTTATTTCGTAGAAGCTATCCAAGGGAAAACGAGAAATCGAAATTCTATATGGAGGATTCACGAAGTAGCAAGGACCATAGGATTCAGTGAGGCTATGAGGAGATTAAGCGCAAATGAATCCACCCTTCAGGAGGTAGGAATCAACGTGGACTGTTGATCGTGAACAATCTGAGCCATCAGATCATTTCGACATTTCGGGGTTTTGGATGACAAGAAGTTGAGTGCAGAGGAACGAAAGTCCCAAAGTCGCGAGTTGTGATAAGAGTTAGTGTGAATTTTTGGGATTTAGGTACTTCGGGTGTCGGGGATCAGAGGAGTTAGTTTCAACTGTAGGAGTTGCAAAGTAGCGAGAGCCAAGAGCTCGTGTGAATGCATGGTACAACTGTCAGGTGGGAACCATGTAGTTGACAGGTGGCAAGAATCCATGTCAGAGGTTGAGGATAGTGGAGAAGACAGGTGGTGTACTTGTCACTAGGCGGAGTCAAAATTCGTTGATGGTTTCGGGGTTTTGTAGGTTGGAGAGCTGAAAGTCTTGCATTAGGATTCACGAAGGTGCAAAGTCCGAAACTCCAAATCGGTGACAGGTCCCATAAGGGAGATAGTCTTTTCTGATCACATCAGAATTCAACATTTCGGCAATTTCGGAGACGAGAGGTAGGGGTTCTTTATTCTAGGATTCTTGAAATCGTGAAATGCGATATGGCTGTGGAGGAGGACGTGGACAATTATTTCAGTGAATCGACAATTTGAGTTTTGGGTGTCGAAGAGACGGAACTCTCGACATCAAGGATCACGAAATCGCGAGATCCAAAGTCTCGAATTTGTGAAGGTGCGACGTTATTGTGGCCAAGGATATTTGGGTTGGCGCTTGGTGTTTGTTCACGTAGGCTCAACTCATAAGGACCTATGGATACACCTTGAGTGTATGATATATTCCCTGAGGGGAAATCAAAGAGTCAATTAGACTCAAGGGAATATTATATCGATCCTGAGCAGACCTCGACCTGAGGGTTCGGGGGTCTGCATCAGTTGTGGTATCAGAGCTTGACTCTGTTTGTATATTGCAGACAGAGGAAGTGAGAGGAGAAAAGAGAAATATTTCTCAGCCATGCTGCCGAGAAGAAGAGAGAGGTCAGTGGAAATGCTTGATCCAACAATGGAAAGAGAAATGCACGAACTACATGCTAGGCTTGATGTTATGGAGACAACACAAAGACGCATGGTTGACACTAGGGATTTCAGCGAGGCTGAAAGTGAAAATGAAGTTGGACACAGAGAAGAAGTCATAGTCAAGGATGTTGTAGATGAACACATGTTCAGGGCTGTTGCAAGGATAGGTGCCAGAGCAAAGATGGAGATTCCCATGTATGAAGGAAACCTGGACGTTGAAGAACTTCTAGACTGGATTTGAGCTCTAGATAAATATTTTTACTATGAGGATGTTGAGGAAGACAAGAAGGTCAAACATGCTATCACAAGACTTAAAGGGCATGCAACACTATGGTGGGATGAACTGTAGGCTGATAGACACTGCAAAGGCAAGTAGAAGATCAAGAGTTGGGATAGAATGGTTATGAAGATGAAATCCAAATTCATACACAAGGATTATCAAATCACTCTGTTTCAGAGGATGCAAAACTTGAGACAGAAGCTGATGATAGTGAAGGAGTACAATGAAGAATTCTACAAGGTCAACATCAGGGCAGGTCATCAGGAAAGTGATGATGGAAAGATTTCCAGATATATGAATGGTCTGAGATATGACATTCAAGATGAGATGAGCATGATAACCCTTCGAACTATAGAATATTCTTATCATATGGCTCCGAAAGCTAAAGAGAAGCTGAGCCAAAAGCAAGGTCAAAGAGGCCGAGGCAGAAGTAAAGCCAGAGGCAAAACAATTGTCCTAGACAGGACTCAAAAATATAAATAAGAGGGGAAGAAACCTCAAACTCAGCATGAGAGAGGAGGAAGCTCACAGAGAGGACAGTATGCTGATAGAAATACTTTTCCTCGTACCAGAGGAAGAGGAAGAGGTCGAGGATGTGAAGTGAAATGTTTTACCTATGCGAAAATCAGACATAAATCTTATGAGTGTCCATATAAGAGGAAGGAAGGTGGTGAGACTCACATTTCCAAAGATTAAGGATGGAATGTTGAGGTATAATATGTTGAGGGTAGAAGATCCTTGAAGATGAGGAATGTTCTCTTAATGCCAGAGAAGGAGGCAGAGAACCTAGCCCAAAGAAAGAGTCTATTTTGGACTACTTGCAAGACAAAATATAGAGTATGCAAAGTCATCGTGGATAGTGGTAGGACATATAATCTCATTTATACAGAGATGGTAGAAAAGCTGGAGCTGGAGACTATTGTACATTCAATCCCATACAGAGTTTCGCGGCTACAAAAAGGGCATCAGGTAAATGTCACTAAAAAATGTTTAGTTGAATTTAAAATAGGAGGATATAAGGATGAAATATTATGTGATGTCATTCCCATGGATGTTTGTCATCTATTGCCAGGTAGACCATGGCAATATGACAGGAATGTGATTCATGATGGGAGAAATAACACATACACCCTGGAGAAAAATGGGAGGACGCACATGTTGTTGCCAATCAAGGACAAAGAAGAGAAACCAAAGGTAAGGAACACTGTACTTCTCATGAGTGGGAAGGAACTTCTTAAGGAGGTTAAGAATAAGGAAGAGACACAATTTGTTGTGTTAAGGAATCCTATAATTGTTTTGGCCAGTACAAGAGTGGATGATCTACCAGAGGAAATCCAAAATTTGCTGGAAGAGTTCGTTGATATAGTAGTGGACAAACTACCTCGTTCGTTGCCACCTATCAAAAGTATAAGTCATCACATTGATCTTATACCTGGAGCCAGTTTACCAAACAAAGTGTTGAAATAATGTAACTGCAAAGAGTATTCTTATTATTATTAATATTTTATTCATAGGATCAATCCCCATTGTGGATTGATCATGTCAGATATTGTAATAGGACCAAATCCCCTTTTGCGGATTGGTCAACAGACAATTATAATAGGCAAAATAAGAAGTCGGCCCCAGCAGTTAATAAGAAGACCTAGAAATATAATAAAGGTGGGATTACCCACCCAGATTAAGAAGTCGGTCCTGCCAGTGAAGAGACACTTCACACGTGCCATAATTTGTATAAATAAAGGAGGCTAGCACCTCATTTGAACACAACTCACTTGCTCAGTTTGAGAGACAAGTTATGATCTGTTACCGGAGAGAGAGAGAGTGGTGCATATCTTGGGAGAAGACTTTCTATTTTAGCATAAGATCTCTTGGCATTGTATTGCCTATTTATATTAAGGAAGTTTTGTTGGGTTTTCTTCCCCTAGAGGGTTTCCCAAGATAAATGTTGTGTCTCTTGTGAATGTGTATTTCTCAATGATCTTGTTCTTATGTTGCTATTATATATTGAAATGAAAAGAACTATAATAATGTCATAAACATTAACATGGTATCAGAGCCAACCTGAAGAAAGCATATTTCGTAAGAAAAAAAAACATCACTGTTGCAGTACTTGCAAATTAGGGTTTTTCAAAAGTGGAGCTTTTCAGCATCAAAACCACCTAGAAAGTTGCACCCTCCCCCAAGGATCATTTTGGCACCTTCAACACACCTTTTCAGTGGCTGGATCTCCCAGAAAGTGAAACCCTAGTTTCAAAAAAGTACCAGAAGTACCAGAAAACTAGTACCAAAAGTACCAGAAGTACCAGAAGCACTAGTCTAGAAATTCGCAGATCGGATTTGAAGGGGAAAATTTTGAATTTTCTCATATATAAGCACACCAGGCATCTCGCCTCAGCCAAGCACATCTCCTGTTAAGTTCAAATTTTGATTATGAGCACTTTCATTTTTCGGTCATTTTCCTAGCTCCAGGTAAAGATGTCTGCAAGCATTAAGCTTGTTGACAAGTTAGAAGGAGTGGAAAACTTTTGTGCCTAGAAGTATAGGATTGGCCTCATTCTTGAAGAGAATGATCTAGTAAGATTCGTCAAGGAAGAATTACTAGAACCCGAAGATGCTGCAGAAAAGGCAAAGCATCAAAAGGACACAATAAGGGCCAAAAGAATCATTGCAGATTCAATCAAGGACCATCCGATCCCTTATGTGTCATCCAAGAATACCCCAAAATAAATGTTCGATGACTTGACTAGACTATATGAAGGAAAGAACATAAACCAGAAGATGAATCTTAGAACTCAATTGAAGAATACAAGGATGCAAAAAGGAGAAATGATCCAAGAATACTTCTCGAGAATCTCGAAATTCAAAGAACAACTACAAGATATTGGAGATACCATAGATGAATAAGAACTCATAATGATGGCACTAAATGGTCTTACAAGCTGTTGGGATGCCTTCATCCAGACGATATGTGCCAGAAAGGAGAAACTGAAGTTCGACAGCCTATGGGAAGAATGCATCCAAGAAGAAACAAGAGTAGCAAATCGTGAAGCGCTACTAGATAGGGATGATGATGAATCCCTAGCCACCCACACCAAAGGAGGAAGGAAGAAACCCTACCTCAAAAGGGAGACTCATAGAGAGCCTCAACCATCAAACAAATTCAATAACAAAGAATCTCATCCAAAGAGATTTCAGAAGAAAGGACAATGCAAGGAAAGAGATCTCTCATATATACAATGCTATCATTGTGATAAGATGGGACACAAGGTGAATTCTTGTCTAGTCAGACGACAAGAATACAAGAGGAAACATAAGAGGCAACATGCCCACATAGTCAAATATAAAGAGCAACCTACGAAGATGATCAAGGACCATGTCTTGATCTCGGCCCTCTCAGGATCAGTAACACCTGGAGAGGACACATGGCTCATTGATAGTGGTGCATCAAAGCACATGACAGGTAAG
>JZKD02S2117138.1:344837-384481 GCA_000966675.3 Picea glauca
AACTCAAGGGTGACCAGGAAGGCATATGCAATGGATGTGTGCAAGGGAAGAATATCAAGAACCCTTTTCCAAAGAGGGACAACAAAGAAGGAGTACTGGAACTCATTCATTCAGACGTGTGTGGCCCAATGCCATCATCCTCCATTAGCAGGTATGTATACTATGTATCATTCATTGATGACTATTCTTGCAAGACCTGGATATATTTATTGAAATCTAAAGATGAAGTACTCAGCAAATTCAAGGAATTCAAAGCCTTGATAGAGAATCTTTCTGAAAGGAAGATTAAGATACTCAGGTCAGATAATGGAGGATAATATACCTCAAAATATTTGTAAACTTCTATAGAGATGTTGGAATCAAGAGGGAACTCACTACTCCCTATAATCCTCAACAAAACGGTGTAGCTGAAAGGAAGAATAGAACAATCATGGAAGTTGTGAAGACTATGATCCATGATCAAGATCTTCCTATGTGATTATGGGCAGAAGCAACAATGGAAATTGTTTATGTGCAGAACCGATTATCCCATAGCACACTTGGGTTCAAGACCCCAAAAGAGATGTTCATCGGAAAGAAGCCAGACGTAAGCCATCTCAAAATATTTGGTTGCCTAGTCTTCATACACATTCTGAAAGAGAAGAGAAACAAGCTAGAACCCTCTGGAAAAAAAGGAATATTTGTGGGATACTGTGAGGTCTCTAAGGCCTTCAAAATCTATATACGAGGTCATTGCCACATTGAGATCAGCGGGGATGTGACCTTTGATGAAGAAGCAAAACTTAAAAAATCAAGAAGATGCCAGCTTGAAGAAGTGTATGAAGAGGAACCAACAATTACCAGGATTACAGAATTCATGAGGGAAGTTCTCAAAGCTACATAACCAGTGAGGGAAGTCGTAACTTCCCCTGATGAGGAAAATTTTGAAGACCATGATGTAAAAAAAGTTCAAGAACCTCCTCAAATGACCTTCTCCCATAAAAGAAAGCCTTCTTGGGAAAGAGATCTTATTCAATATGGAGAGAAGTATGGTGTTCCAGAAGGAACCTCGAGATAGGTGAAAAGACCAAAGCCATTCTCCAGTTACACGACTTTGATGTGTGATCTCCTAGATGAGGAGCCTACCTACTTTGAAGAATTCATTCAAAAGAAGGAATGGGTAGATGCCATGATAGAGGAATACCAATCCATAATAAAGAACAATGTATGGAAAATTGTTCCCAGACCAAAAAGTAAGGATGTGGTATCATCAAAATGGCTCTTCAAAATAAAACATGCTGATGATGGAAGTATTGAGAAATATAAAGCAAAATTTGTCGCTCGTGGATTTTCCCAGAAGGAAGGCATTGAATATGAAAGGACATTCGCTCCTATGGCTAGATACACTTTGATTAGGACCATCATAGCTCTTGCAGCTTAGATGAACTGGAAGCTGCACCAAATGGACGTGAAGACAACTTTCCTAAACAGTGTCATCGAAGAGGAAGTGTATATAGAGCAACGTCAAGGATTTGAGGTTGAATACAAGAAGTCTCATGTCTATAGATTGAAGAAATCCTTATACGGATTGAAGCAAGATCCTAGAGCTTGGTATGGACGTATAGACAGTTTCTTGACGAGCTTAGGATTTACCAAGAGTAAAGCGGACTCAAATCTCTACTTAAAAATTATGGATAATGAGCAAGTAATCTTATTTCTATATGTGGATGACTTATTCTTAACTGGAGAAGAAAATCTCATCGTTGAATGTAAAAGGAGACTTGCCTCAGAATTTGAAATGAAAGACCTTGGCCTAATGCATTACTTCTTAGGTCTTGAGGTATGGCAGAGTCCAGAGATGATCTTCCTGAACCAAGGGAAGTACATGGTCGAGATCTTAAAGAGATTCGACATGCTGGAATGAAAACCCATGAATACACCCATGGAAGCGAAGCTGAAGCTATTGGTCGATACTTTGTCAGATTTGATTGATGCCACACTATACAAACAAATTATTGGATCACTAATGTACCTGATGAACACCAGACCAGACATTTGTTTTTCCATGAACACCCTGAGTCAGTTTTTGGTAGAGCCCAGACATGTTCACCTAGTGGATGCAAAACATGTGATGAGGTACCTTAAAGGTACAATAGATTATGGTCTCAGTTATGACGAAGATCATAATTTCACATTGAGTGGATACACTGATTCAGATTGGGAAGGAAGCATTGCTGATAGAAAAAGAACTTTCGGATGCTGTTTCAATTTGGGATTAGCCATGATCTCATGGTAGAGTAGGAAGCAATCTAGTATTTCTCTCAACACAGTGGAAGCAGAGTACACTACCACATGTTCTACTAGCTGCGAAGCTATATGGATTTGTAAGTTGTTGACCGATCTATTTGACCTAGAGATGGAAGAAACCATGATCCTATGTGACAACCAGAGCTGCATAAAGATGACAGAGAATCCTGTATTTCATGATAGGTTGAAGCACATAGAGATTCGCTATCATTACATCCGTGACATGGTGTAGAGAGGAGCCTTGAAGCTCCTGTATGTTAGCATGGATGAACAGGTTGTTGATGTGTCGACAAAACCTTTATCTCATGTAAAGTTTGAACACTTTCGAGATAAGATTGGTATAGTCTGAAAGGACCCTCCCTAAAAGGGGGAGTATATATGATTCCTTTCTTCTGACCTCATTATTAGACATAAAGAAAGATGATTCCTTGCTTCTGACCTCGCTGTTAGACGTAAAGCAAGATAATTCCTTACTTCTGACCTTGCTGTTATATGTAAAGTAAGATGATGTGTGTGTTCCTTGCTTCTGACCTCGCTGTTAGACGTAAAACAAGATGATTCCTTGATTCTGACCTCACTGTTAGACGTAAAGCAAAATGATGTGTGTGTTCCTTGCTTCTGACCTCACTGTTAGATGTAAAGCAAGATGATTCCTTGCTTTTGACCTCACTCTTAGACATAAATCAAGATGATGTGTGTGTTACTTTATTCTAACCTCGCTATTAGATGTAAAGCAAGATGATTCCTTTCTTTTGACCTCACTGTTAAATGTAAATCAAGATGATGTGTGTGTTTCTTGCTTCTGAACTCGCTGTTAGATGTAAAGAAAGATGATTCCATGCTTCTGACCTCACTGTTAGATGTAAAGAAAGATGATGTGTGTTCCTTGCTTCTGACCTCATTGTTAGACGTAAAGCAAGATGATTCCTTGCTTCTGACCTCGCTGTTAGAGGTAAAGTAAGAAGATGATGTGTTCCTTTCTTCTGACCTAGTTGTTAGACGTAAATCAAGATGATGTATACCTTGCTTCTGACCTAGTTGTGAGACGTAAAGCAAGATGTGACTTGCACTGAGATAATAGCTTAACAGCTATGACATAGAGCTAGTCTAGTACTATGATGGGCCAACCTAGTGCTGTGATGAGGTATCATTTTTATACTGATACATATTGATGTAGATGATGATGGAATTCTTTCGAGAATGACGATGCTACTGATGAAGAAAACTTCTGATGATTTATAGATATGCCAACCAATATGATATTGATGATGCTGTCCTCCTACCTGATGTTGTTGATGATGTTGTCCTCTCTCTGTCACATGATGCTGCTGAAGAATACCCTTCTTGTTAAGGCGGAGTGTTGAAATAATGTAACTGCAAAGCCTATTCTTATTATTATTAATATTTTATTCATAGGATCAATCCCCATTGTGGATTGATCATGTTGGATATTGTAATAGGACTAAATCCCCTTTTGCGGATTGATCAATAGACAATTATAATAGGCAGAATAAGAATTCAGCCCTAGTAGTTAATAAGAAGACCCAGAAATATAACAAATGTGGGTTTACCCACCTATATTAAGAAGTCGGCCCTGCCAGTGAAGACACACTTCACACATGCTAGAACTTGTATAAATAAAGGAGGCTAGTGCCTCATTTGAACACAACTCACTTGCTCAGTTTGAGAGACAAGTTCTGATCTGTTATCGGCAAAGGAGAGAGAGAGTGGTGCATATCTTGGGAGAGGACTTTCTGTTTTAGCATAAGATGTCTTGATATTGTATTGGCTATTTATATTAAGGAAGTTTTGCTGGGTTTTCTTCCCCTAGAGGGTTTCCCAGGATAAATGTTGTGTCTCTTGTGAATGTGTATTTCTCAATGATCTTGTTCTTATGTTGTTATTATCTATTGAAATGAAAAGAACTATAATAATGGAATAAACATTAACACAAAGCAGCGTACCATTTAACACCATAAGAAAATGAAGAAGTCAAGAGGCAGGTCTAGGATTTAATGGACAAAGGATTGATTAGAGAGAGATTGAGTCCATGTGTTGTTCCAACAGTGCTCAGCCCAAAGAAAGATGGAGGCTGGAGGATGTGTATAGACTCAAGAGCGATCAATAAGATTACCATCAGATACAGGTTTCCATTTCCAAGGATGGATGATTTGATGGATTGCTTGAGTGGGGCAAGATTTTTTTGAAAGATTGATTTGAAAAGTGGATATCATCAAATTCGCATGAGAGAAGGGGATGAATGGAAGACAACATTCAAGATGAATGAAGGGTTGTATGAATGGCTTGTCATTCCATTTGGCTTAACCAATGCACCTAGTACTTTCATGAGGTTGATTAATGAAGTCCTGAAGGATTTCATAGGATTTCATAGGGAAATGAGGTTGACGATATATTGATTTTCAGCAAGACTGAAGCAGAACACTTAAATCATTTAGTTGTAGTGATGAGGAGGTTACTGTAAGAGAAATTGCTGATAAATGTGAAGAAATCATCATTTATGAGGACATAACGCATTTATTTTGGTTTTGTTATCTTTGCAAATGAGCTGAAGATGGACCCGGAAAAGGTGAATGCAATTAAACATTGGCCATCACCAAAGAATGTATTTGAAGCACAAAGCTTCCATGGATTGGCAAGTTTCTATACGAAATTCATTTGGAATTTTAGTGGAATTAGTGCACCAATGATGGATATAGTGAAGAAAATACAAAAATATCTTCACTGGACAGAAGAAGCAGAGAAGAGTTTCAATCTACTGAAGAAGAAGATCACTGAGCAACCGATTTTAGTTTTTCCAGATTTCAGCAAGACGTTCCAGGTCAAGTGTGATGCAAGTGGATTTACAATAGGAGTGGTCTTGAGCCAAGATGACAGACCGATCGCATACTTCAGTGAGAAACTGATTGAAGTGAAGGTTAAGTACTCCACATATGACAAAGAATTCTATGCTGTCATACAAGCGCTGAAGAAATGGAGACACTACTTGGTTCCTAAATAGTTTGTTTTGTATAGTGATAACCATGCTTTACAATTCGTGACTCAACAGGAGAAGTTGAACCAAAAGCATGCTAAATGGGTTGAATACATGCAGAATTTTACTTTTGTAACTAAGCATATTTTTGTAATTGCTAAAAAAGTTGTTGATGCTTTGAGCAGGAAATGTTTGCTTATACAGTAATTTAGAGTCAAAACTTTGGGTTTTGATAACCTCAAAGAAATGTATAAGGATGAACTAGATTTTAAGGAAGCATATGAAGCATATGAGAATCCAGTTCTCAGGGACAGAAGCCAATGGAACGAATGTATGATCCAAGATGGATTATTGTTTAGGGGCAATCATATATGTATTCCAAAATGCTCCATGAGGGAGAATCTGTTGAAAGAAAAACATAGTGGAGGATTGGCTGGACATTTCAGTCATGACAAAATGTTCCCAAAGTTGAATGGCTCATATTTTTGGCCAGGGATGAGGAAAGATGTTAATAAATTTATGGAGAGATGCAAAATTTGTCAGCACACAAAAGGGAAAAGGCAGAACATAGGATTATACCAACCACTACCCATAACTGAGAGGCCGTGGGATGCAGTGAGCATGGATTTCATATTGGGACTGCCAAGAACACAAAGAGGATATGATTCAATCTTTGCGGTAGTCCACATATTTTTAAAGATGGCACATTTCATACCATGCTAGAAAACCAGTGATGCAACACACATTGCGAATCTGTTTTTCAAAGAATTCATCAGACTTCACGACTTACCAAAGAGCATAGTTTATGATTGAGATACCAAGTTTGTGGGACATTTCTGGAGGACTTTATGGAAGAAGCTGGGGACAAGTTTGTCATTTAACTCAGTGTATCATCCTCAAATGGATGAACAGACAGAAGTTGTCAACCGGAGCTTGGGAGATTTGCTGAGGAGCCTAGTGACTGAACACCACAGTCAATGGGATCACATTCTACCACAGGCGTAATTTTCTTATAATGATTCGATCAATAGAAGAACATGACAGAGCCCATTCCAAATTGTATATGGAATGCAACCAAGGGGAGCTTTTGAATTAAAAGATTTGGCGCAATCAGAATTCAGAAGTGCTAGTGTAGAGAATTTTGCAGAAGCAATGAAGGAGCTTCATAGCTGAATCAAGGAGCGATTACAGAATTCAAACCAGGAATACAAGCGCAGAGCAGATCAACACAAGAGAGAAATTCAATGTGAAGTTGGTGATCTACTTCTTGCACACCTGAGGAAGGAAAGGTTCACAAGGGGAACATCTAAATAACTAAAGATGAAAAATATTGGACCATGCAGGGTCATGAAGAAATTTGGGGCAAATGCATATGAGATTGAATTACCCGATGGGATCAAAATTTCACCGATGCTTAATGTTGCAGATTTGTACCCTTACAAAGATGAAGAAGCAGGAGCAGAAGGTGAACAGAAAGAGGTCCAATGGACAAAACAAATTCCTATAGTTGAAAAGCCACAAATGGAGAGCATAGTGAAAAGAGAGTTAGCAAAAAAACCAGGAGGAAAGAGTATTTTGAATACTTGATCAAATGGAAGGGACATCCAGTTGAATATGCCAGCTGGGAAAATGAAGAAAAAATTCAGAAGCATGGACAGATCGTGCAAGATCTCATGAACAAGTGTTCATGAAGATTTTCAAGCGAGGGAGTATGATGCAGGAGCATCGCATAAAGCCAAAGCCCGCAACCTAAGCCAAATAAATAGCTAGATGCGCGGATGCATAAAGAGCACGTTTTCATAAAACCTGTTTTGAATTTTGAAGACAAAAACATTACTGTAATAGTAAATAGGAACGTAGTCACATTTATACTTTGGAGATTGTAAATGGACCTGGGGAAATTCTCCCATCCATCTTTTGTATTAATGCATTTATGCATATTTAATGAAAGTAGGTAGGTTTGAATGATAGATTAGACAGTTTAGGAGAGCAGGAGGGAAAACGGATATAGACACCCTCATTCTTGTCCCATTGAAAAATAAAAAAAGAACATTGTATGATTAACACATTATCATAGCATAGAAGAAGAGAGTTGTAGAGGAGAAGTCCATGTACAGGAGCCTTGAATTAATGAATGAAGCTTTGAATCAGAATTCATGGTGTTATGATGTTTACTGTTTATACATGGTAAACAGTATGCTTATGGTTGTTTTATTCTCTCTGTTATACAATCGCTTAATGTTGTGTGTGTATGTATGATTTCGTGTTGAATGCTTGAAGTCTGAGAGAGAGAGAGAGAATGAGTTTCGATTGTTTCTCTTCCTGAGTGAGAGAAGTTGTTGTAAGGAGTGCGTTGAAATGTCTGGAAGGAATGAGTTGAAAAAGGTTTAGAGTTTATCTCTGAAATCTCAGGAGGGATACCATTGTTCTCATTCTAGTAGGAGTGCAGGTGAAGCAAAAAAGCCGTGCAAGGAGTACGCGAGCCGTTGGAAGCCTTAGGACTTATCCACTAAGGTCAAAGGTTGAAGGATTTCTATTGCAAGGAGTGCATAGAGCCGAAATATAAAATACCCAAGAGTATTTTAGAATATTTCCATGAGGAGTGCATGAAGGAGTCCTTTTAGAGACTCGGATTCATAAGTTAAAGCTCAGAAGAGATAACCCATTTAACACTTCAAGGGAATTCGGGGATTTAAGCACTTCAGAGGGAGACAGAGTGAAGCTGCTTTGCAGGAGTCAAGTTCATAAGGGAGAACATTGGTTTACTCCATAAAATCTATCCAAGGGAAAACGAGCGATCAAAATTATTTGTGGAGGATTCACGAAGTAGAGAGGAACGTAGGATTCGGTGAAGCCGCGAGGAGATTAAGTGATAGATGAATCCACCATTCAGGAGGTAGGAATCAACGTGGACCATTGATCGTGAACAGTCTGAGAAGGTTAGATAATTTCGACATTTTGGGGTTTTGGACAACAAGAAGTTGACTACAGAGGAATGAAAGTCCCGAATTCATGAGTTGCGATAAGAGTTGGTGAGAAGTTTCGGGATTTAGGCACTTTGGGTGTTAGGGATTAGAGGAGTTAGTTTCAACTATAGGAGTTGTGAAGTAGCGAGAGCCAAGAGCTCATGTTAATGCATGGTACAACTGTTATGTGGGAACCGTGTGGTTGACAGGTGGGAAGAATCCATGTCAGAGGTTGAGGATAGCGGAGAAGATAAGTGGCGTACTTGTCACTAGGCGGAGTCAAACTTCGTTGATGGTTTTTGGGTTTCATAGGTTGGAGAGCCAGAAGTCTGGCATCAGGACTCATGAAGATGCAAAGTCAGAAACTCTGAATTGGTGACAGGTCCCATAAGGGAGCTAGTCTTTTCTGAGCACATCGAAATTCGACATTTCGACAATTTCGGAGACGAGAGGTAGGGGTTCTTTATTCCGGGATTCCCAAAATTGTGAAACACAATACGGATGTGGAGGAGGACGTGGACAATTATTTTGGTGAATTAGAAATTTAGTTTTCAGGGGTCATAGAGACGGAACTCTCGACATCAAGGATCGTGAAATCGTAAGATCCAAAGTCCTGAATTTGTGAAGGCGTGACGTTATTATGGCCAAGGAGATTTGGGTTGGTGCCTAGTGTTTGTTCATGCAGACTCAACTCATAAGGACCTGTGGATACACCTTGAGTGTATGAGATATTCACCGAGGAGAAATCAAAGAGTCAATTAGACTGAAGGTTAGATTAGATCAATCCTGAGTTGACCTCGACCTGAGGGTTCGGGGGTCTGCGTCATATGCACTCCGGAGGAAAGCAAAGGGTGAAAGCATCAAAGTCCCAAAGGGGATCTTGATCAATGATTGAGGAGGAGGTCGAAGGACTGTTGATCTCTTCTTGGTTCAAAAGTGTCAAGGTCCTGAAGAGGACTAGGGCAGTTGATTTGGGGAGGACATGTGTAAGAAGATCTGACACTCCGGAGGGATTCACTCCAAATATTTTTGTTTGTGGAGAGTGGATATAAATCGTTGATTGGAGTATATTCGTGGTGATAGATCGAGGACTCTGAAGAAATATTTTTGAGAGTTTCAGTTGATATTGGAGACTTCCAAAGTCCAGAGAGCCAAAGAGTTGAAGTAAATATCAACCGTTCGATCATCTGAAGTAGATCTCAGTCGTCAGATTGTCTGAAGTAAATCTAAAGAGTTGAATTGTTTGAGACGAATCTAGACCATCTGATATAGAAGAGACGTGGCATAGATCGAAGGATTCCAACTAAAGTCCCAAATTAATTCATAGCCATCAGATCAAGAGGACAGGTGGCATAAATCTGTAGATTTTAGGTAAAGACCCGAAGCAAGCCTCAACCATCTGATTCAAGTGGACACATGACATAAATCCACTTACTTCAAGGGGAAGTGAAGTTTGAGATTTGAAATCTTAAAAGTCCGAAGACCTGAAGGAATTCTTGACTGTTGATTGAGAAAAGGGTTGCAGGACTGTTGATCTAGTTGAAAGGTCAAACCCTCGAAGCAGAGGTAGATCCACTTCTTGATAAGGATAGGTGTCCTCAAATCATCGACTCCAGAAGATTGACATACGAAAGAAAGGAAAGTTTGAGAATTGAGAATTTTGAAGTTTAGAATTCTAAAACAAGTCATAGTCATTGATTTGAAAAGAGGTCAGATCTGATCTGCAACTTTGAAAGGGATAGGTCTGATTCATCACTTTAGAGGCACCATCAAGATCGTGATATTGACAGTCCCGTAAAATTGCAGGGATTGAAGATGCGTGAACTTTAAAAGTTGAAGGGGGGCCGCAATCCAAACCGCGGTTTTGAAGAAAGTACATGTGGAGGCTCGAGAAGAATTGTGGGCTGAAAGGTAGTTTGGTTTCAAACTACCTTTCGCTGCACCCTCAATTGTGTGTTTGCATGAGGTTATCACCCAAGGTCACCTCAAGGAGGGGCTTATTAGAAAAAGGGCTAGTGCCCAAACTCAGATATTCTACAAGCACAAAGGGAAGGTCACAGGTACCATTAGACCTGCACCAGGAAGTCAAAAGGGTCTATGTTTTATTATAAAACGATACCATCAAGGTATCATAGAGTCGTTTTGGCTCTAGAATTAGAGATCCTTGATCGAGAGGTCGAGATGGTTCCCTGACTTTCCAAATTAGAAACCATGGATGGAGAATCTATCCTTTAAGAAAATCAATTTTTTTTTATGCCCCATCATGGGTTTGTTAAAACTTTGTATGAGAGAATGGTTACAACACTTGGCCTACTTGGGCTCATGTACAAGTCACGTAAGTAGGTATTGTTATCTGCATTTACTCCTTGAGGAGAAGGATTGCAGATTGAACATGTGATTTTGGGAATTCTTGTTAAATTTCAGCAAAATAATTTCTTTATCCCTTTGTCAAAGTGATAACTACTCTTAGCAAAGTAGGGATATGCTAATTAACATTTATAATAAGACTTTAATGTGGATAGTTGAATGTGGAAGGGTTATGTCAAGAGCAGTTGAAGCCCATAATGGTTCTGTAACACTGCTTCTAAGCATGGGAAGTTGGAACTTTAGGCACCGATGATGGTAGATTATATAATGGTTAATACATTTGTGTGCTTAAAGGAATCTGATAGGATCAGGTAGGATCCTTGGCAGTTATAGTTACTGATCTATATTAAAATTTAACTATATAACTCCTCATGACCAGAGAAAAGTGAGATGGGTAAAACCCTATGGATGTTGAGGCAAGAAGTTTTTATTGTTAGACATTGTCGCATAAAGAGGAAAGTGACCCTGGTTGGTTATTGCCTTGAGAAAAGGAAACACCAATATGAGATATGACTATGAGATTAGTCCTATAAGTGATTGAAATCCCAAACTAAAGGACACTAATGATGAAATTAAACTATCAAGCGAATGTATGAGGTAAAAAGGTGCAAGAGATGCACCTAATTATACACAAATGTGTATACATGATCATAAGGATGATTGGAATATCCTTGGAAAAATGATATAGAAGCCTAATATGTCCATTTGTGTGAATGACATGGAAAAAGTGAAAGCAATAAGCTAGCATGATGAATACTTATCTATGTTTATTTATGCTTGAGTACATGGGTTTAATTCATTATGGAGCTTCCTAATATGAATCTTTATAGTAATACCAGTTAGGTATGAATGATATTAAATGTGCAAGTGATGCACATGTATGATGTAAGTTAACAAACTGGAATATGTATGGATACATAATTTGGGTACATGAAAAAGATGCATGTTTATATTACTTATGGGATATTTTGTAAACTGTTGAAGCTAACTCATGGCTTAGGCCATCACAAATAGTGATGGATATGCAATAAGGAAGTTGCATGTTGAAGGAGTTCCCTGTGGAGGAACTATGTGAAGAATCTATCAAGAAAACAAATTCGCAACCTTAATGACTATTGAGAATTAAGCAGTGAGCCACAAGATTATATATATATATATATATATATATATATACCAGAATCCTGGATTACATTTTGAAAAACATCATGTAATGAATAGAATACTAATAATGAATCTTGACCATTCTAATAACTGAATGGTAACATGCAGGATGCACAGGTTCATGATTCATTATGGGAAAAATATTTTTCTATTAAAGCATGTTGATGTATTCTAAGAGTTAGGATGAGCCTAACCCAGGGTTTCTTAGGAAAAGAGTAGAAAGATCACAATAAGACCTAGATTGCAAAAGTAAAGAGGGAGAAAAGGAGGAACACTTTCCTCAACCTAAGAACCCTAAATTGTTTAACAAAGCCGTAGGATTAAAAGAGCACTTGTGGAAACTGGTATAGTTGGTAAAAGGAAAGTAAACCCCCTGAGTATGATTAAATGAATAAATGAGTACATTTAACTGAATAAGCTTGGTTGAAGCCATGATTAAGAAAAGGAGGTCAGGCCTTAGATATAACTCAACTGGGCTAAAATGTCTCAGGCGGTGTAGAAAGAGTTGGAAGAAGGGGAGATTCCTCAATTCTTTCCTTGTTGATTATTATGTTTTCTCTTGGATGAGAAAGATGGTACGCTAATGAATGTAAAAACAATTTGACACCATAGTGATAAGGATTGTATTGTTGAAGATACAATTGAAATCTGTTTGCATTGCACTTATGGAAACATTTGAGGATAATGTGATGAAGTACATAAATGTAACGACCCTAGTTGGATAAATGTTTAAGAATTATAATGTAAAACTGATTAGGGGATTAATTGTGTTAACAAGGTATTAATTAAACAAAGATGATTTAATGATATTAATTAAGTGAGTTATTAATTAATTAAAGGATATAATTGTGATTAATTAATTAATAATTTAACTACAAACTACATTTAATAACTTGCGTAGTGGATTTAATAGATTAATGGTATATGATATAAAATGGTTACCTACCCAACAAGGGATAACCTGTTAATCCCGAGAAGATAAAACATTAAAGGAAGGATCAGGGACAAGGATGAGGGCATGTAAGGGAGTAAATGCAGGAGTTGGTGAAGGAGGGATAAGGAGGGGAGACGGAGGATGGATTCAGGGGGGGAGGACTGTTGGACTTGCAGGGAGTAGAGAGTTTCTGGTAGTGGCATTTTGATCAGTTGAGGCACCGGGTTGCTAGAGGTTATGGGAACGGGGGCCAGGATATCCATAGATATCTTGGAGCTAGGTAGTTTTCCTAGTTGGCAGGGAGGACAGTAGGTTTGGGTAGTTATTTTTTGTTTGTGGCAGCGTTGGTCTGTGCATCAGGTAGCAGGAAGGAAACAACAAGGCAGCCAGGCGACAGAAATTAGCATCAGAACCAGGTAAATTGTTAAATTACGTATTTGTTTATTCTGTTATGAAATCATTACTTGTCGTTAAATTTAAGTTACTGAAGTTTCTGTTATGGAGATCAATATTATGTTGTGAAATCATTATCTCAGTCTATGAAATAAATTGTTATGAAAGAATGTGATGTTCTAAATTTATTTGGTTGTTACAATAAATATATGCTAGCACATTTTGAAGATGTTTTATGAATTCAAATGTTATGATACATGCATTTGGTTTAATATTACAAATAATCTAATTGTGACTATGATGAAGCATGCTATGTATAGAAAGGAATTGGAGCTATTGAGGAAGACAATTTCCAATGAAGGGCAACCTCAAGCAGAGGATGACCAGAAGAAGGATGCGGTTGAAATATTGTTGAAAGGACTGTAAAAGTCGCCATAAAGAACCGTTGATAAGGTAAAAAATAGAAAGAGGGGTCTAGCAGCCAAGAACTGGTATAAATATATTTGTGCCTATGTGGCACAAGGTATGAAGGATTTGGTAAGAACCCCTTCTGAAATATTTTATTGTCTTAGTGTTATGCATGAAATTTTGAAAGGCAGTTGTATGCCTTGGGTACCCAAGTAAGGTATGATTCAGGAAGGAAAACCTGAATGATGGAGGTATGAACCTATGGTAGTAAACAATGTTTGTAGCCCTTGGAAGAATTCATGAACTGATATGTCATGAATTCATTGACCAATCAAGGAATTCTTAAAGGCATTCATGTGAAACTTTTGAGTTCATGTGTACTGATTTGGGATTGTGATCGGCCTATAACAGGCAGTATGGTCCTATTGTAAAAATGAAAGAAAATGAATAAGCCATATGAGGAAAAGGTTGGTTAAGTTCCAACACACCATGGCCAAGAACCGGTCATAATGTGTGACAAACTTGAAAAGAATGCAAGATTGTAGTGGGTATGAATGTGGCCATGAATAATTGACACATTTGTTAAAATCCTTTGAAATGTTGAATTACATTTTGAAAGGGTTGGTATGCTGAAATGAGGCATAGGCAAGGAATGTGATTCCATTTTTATGTTTATATAGATGCGATGAACTGTTAGTATGCATAGCTTTGAATATAGATATATATACATTGATGCATGAGAGACTAACAATTTTTTTGGCTGTGTAAAGAATGAATTGCAGGGAGGAAAGGGGTATTTGATATGGAAGCCTTGTAAGCCCATAAGAAAGACCAATTTCTTACTGAGCCAAACCGCTATGGGAAGGAAAGTCCCATAATTATGAATCTGGTTTCTGTGCAGAACAAATATGGAAATAAAATGTGGAATTAGAAATCTGTAGGTGACATATTTACAAGGAAATTTTGATTTTAAAATTTATGATGATGTCTCATGAATTTATATATACCAATGATACAGGTGAAAGGAAAATATCTGCAAAGAGTGAAGAGATGAGAGATTGAACTATCGGGTTCAAGGAAGAACTATGAAAAAGAGTATAATTTGATCGCATGAAATAGAGACTAACAATTTGTTTGGCTGTGGAAAGAATGAATTACCAGGAGAAGGAGAGTAACCTTTGTCTCTATCTATTATGGTACCAGGAGAAGGAGAGTAACCTTCATCCCTATCTATTAAGGTGTTGGGATAAGGAGAGTAACATTGATCCCTATCTATTACGGTGCCAATAGAAGGAGAGTGACCTTCATCCCTATCTATTACAGTGCCAGGAGAAGGAGAGTAACCTTCGTCCCTAACTTTAGCTAAGCCAGAAGGCTGCAAGCTGTAAAAGCATGGAAAATTGATATTGTTGAGCCATGAGAACCCCGTGGTAAGATATGATCACCTATAATATGTTGTGTTGAGGTAACAGAAGCTAGAGGGACACCTCGGTAGAGAAATTATGAGGGATGCCTCGATTGTAAGACTCGATAGAGTCTCTAGAATTCTTTCTGTGCGAGAAAACCTTGGTAAGGAAAGATGGATCACTCGAGGGAATATATAGTAGAGAAGGGGATGCCTGAGCCTGGGCCTAGATGTTGTACGACCACAAGGAAGAGGATACCTTAACAGTTCTTATAAAATATTGATTGGGATCATGGACACAATGGGTAGTTCTTCCTGTGCGATAAAACATTGGCAAGGCAAGATGGGTCACCCGAGGGACTGTATAACAGAGAAGGGGATGCCTGAGCCTGGGCCTAGAGGCTAAGTGACCGCAAGGAAGATGATACCTAAATATCTCTTGTAAAATATTGATTGGGATCATGCACCCAATGGGTATGTCAAGGAAAAACAATGAGCCTGGATAACAAAACAACCATGTGGATACAAATCCACGAACTGCGTAGATAATTATTGTGTTAATATTATGAAATTTTCATAGAAATTTTTATGAAATGTCTTCGCATAAGACTATTATTAATTTTCTTGTTGTCCAAGAATTATTGAAAGTGGGTGACCAAGATTAAGGGTCTGAAAAAGGAATTGACAGAGAAAGAAGGATCAAGATTTCTGAAACAGCTGAATGAGAAAGGCATGACAAGTATTTTTTGAGAAAGAACACTGAGGATGGTGTTCCTTTAAGTGGGAGGGAATTTTAACACCCCTGTTTCCCCCATATTGTAATTTAGCATAAAATAGGATTACCATGCTAAGGCATGTGGACAATGTAAATGCATTATTGTTAAACTGCCCATAATTGATTGTTGGGGGGTGAAGCCTTGAAGTATGAGCCATGATATATCTAGAGGAATGAAATCAATTAATAAAGAAAGGACCAATGGTTGAATCATCAACCACCCCCATGAATGGAAGCATGGTCTAGCTATATGATGCTAGCTCGAAGTACCACAGATACCAGAAGACCCGAGCTTCCTTCTGATAGAAGGAATAGGACAGGTCGAAAACCTTCCAGAGAAGGGAAGGTAAGATACATACAGAGACATCAAGAGAGGAGACATGGGACGAGAGAACAAGCTCATAAAGGAGATGTGAGAACCCAAATTAAGTGTCGAGAACACGACCTGAATGGTCTGAACATGAGCTTGATGTCGAGGAATCATATGATAAACCTCGTAGGGTCATTGTGAGAGAGAGAGTTTCTTTGAGAGATGGCATAAATTCCATAGTGATATCATGGCTTGGAATGAGGGTGGACAAAGTGCTAAGAATGAATGCCGCTGAGCCTATGGTTGGGTGGAAAGGATCACATGCACAATTAGTTGGTTGGATGCAACTTGTAATAGATAAGTATTCTCATATGAAATTAAGCTGTAATTATGTGATGAAATGGGATATATTGTGAATGACCCAGGGATGTGTATTTTTTTCAATGGTTATACTGTATCTCTTTATTCTTGTTTAAATTGTGTATTTAAGAAATTATGGATTGGACATGTTTTGTATTTGTAAATTCTTGCGCCCTGTGGTGGCTTAAGCTAGATCCACGAACTATGAGTTCGTCGACCTTGGTTATAGTTTCATGTATGCATGTCGACACTTCTAGTCATTCTGAGTCCCTTGGAGGAGGGATTCTGTTAAATCTTAGGAGAGATAGTGTACGTATGCATAAGCTCTCTGTGAGGCGGGCAGAGACCAAGAATCCCTTAAGTTCTAAGAGTTGAGGAATGAGCATAAGGGGTGCACACAAGGATTCTTCCAAGCATTAAGTTAAAGAGATAAAGCACAAAGCTCTTAATCCTTTCAGAGATAACAAAGCTCATAAATAATAGTGACATTGAAGTATCCAAATAAGAGAAGGTCCCTTTGTTTGGAAGATGAACGAACAAAATCTATCCGGAAAGAGCCACGGTCTGATGTGACCGTTGGATACAGGAAAGAGCAAGGGAGTTAACCCTAGAGTCATTTGGACTTTGCAATTTCAGTGAACTAATAAAATTCATCATGAGGGAGGTAAAATTGTTGAAGTTCCAAAGACCCAAGGTTAAATATTAACCTTAGATCTAAGGCTGCCCTGGAGCTGTCCTGACCACCAGATCTAGGAGGTAGACGATAGTCAAGTTACTAGAAATACCCATGACTTAAGAAACTGATAGGGAACATGTTAGTTCATGGACGTGATCAACCTATTTCATTGATCTCATTGAGAATGGAATATCAAAGACTAGGATTAGACTAGATTCAAGTGATCACTTCTCATATTGTGGAGGTGGGAACCCGCAATCACTGTGAATCGTCAATCTATGAATGGAGATCGAGGGTGAGGAATCATTGCAAAGCGTGAAGGTAAAAGTAGAGGACGTGCTAGTTTGAGGACCTCAATTTACCTACATCGTTGATCTCGTTGTACTGGAAAATCAAGGACTCTGGTTAAGACCAAGTTGAGCAAGCACTTTCCAAATTACGGAGGTCGAACTCTTTGATAAATATCACGCATGTTGGAGCCCCGCAATTTCTATTAATCTTCGATCACCTTTGACCTTCGATATTAGTTTGAAAATATCTCTGAAATGCAAGGAATGTGTGGGAAGGTGAAATATTAAAAGGGATCAAGCTTAGAAGAAATAACACTTTCAAGCTTGCAAATGAAGTCCAAGAGATGGACCCATAGGAGGAGAAAAGGTTGAGGCTTTTGAATACTTAGAAAATCTTCTAAGTTAGAAGAGTTCAATAAGATCAGGGGGAGGATAAATAGTGGCATGAGTATTTGGAATCTGGGTAAATACCCGAAGTAGATCCTGTCGATCGGCTGACAGGAGATACGTGTCGATAGATTAGAGTCTTCAGGGAAAACTACTTCATAGGTTTCCAAGTGAGGAGTGTGAAAAACTCACGAAGTCCCGAAGGTCGAAGAAGATCGCAACCATCCATTGCAGAGGGACACATGGTGGAAATCCATGAAGTTTGGGTGAAAGCAATCCAGGAGAAACAAGTGCATAGGAGTATGAAACTCCCAAAGCCTAAAGAGCCGAAGAACTAAAGAGAATCTGGACCGTCAGATCCAGAGGGTACATGGTTAAAGATCGTAAGATCTGGGTGAAAGTACTCCAGGAGAAAATAAAGGAGTAAAGTTGAAAATTTTCATACCCCGAATAGTTGAAGTAGCAGGGAGCCATCGATCTATGAGAGGACACATGTCATCAGATTGTGAACTTCGGATAAAATGCTATGGGAGAAGAAGAGCCAAAAGAAACTGATATTTGAAATCGCCAAAGGATGGCGTCCCGAAGCAGACAAAAACCATTCATTTGAATGTGGACACATGGCACCAGATCTAGAAATTTGGGTACGACACACTCCAGAGGAAAGAAGAGGGTGAAAGCATCGAATTCATGAAGGATATAATGATCGTTGATCGAGGAGGAGGTCGAACAACCATTGACATGGTATTTGTTTAAAAGTGTTGAAGTCATGAATAGGACCAGGGCCATTGATTTGGGGAGGACAGGTGTCAGAAGATCCAACACTCCAGAGGGATTCAACCTGGAGATTTGTGTTTGTGGAGAGCGAATATCAACCATTGATAGGATTAGATGTGTTGCAATGGATCATGGACTCTGGAGAAATCTGTTCAAGAGTTTCAGTTGAGATTTGAGACTCTTGAAGTCCAGAGAGTCAGAGATTCGAAGTAAATCTCAATTGTCTGATCATATGAAGTAGATATCAGTCTTCATATCATCTGAAGTAAATCTCAAGCATCAAATCGTCTGAGGTTAATCTAGACCTTCTGATCCATAAGAGACATATCATAGATTGGAGGATTCTAGGTAAAGTATCGAAGTAATTCATAGCCTTTATATCAAGAGGACAGGTGGCATAAATCTATAGATTTTGGGTAAAGACCCGAAGAAAGCCTCAACCATCCGATTCAAGTGAAGATGCGATAGGAATCTACTTACTTCGAGGGGAAGTGAAGTTTGAGATTTGAGATATTAGAAGTCTGGAGACTCGAAGGATATATCGATCCTTGATGTATTTGAAAGGTCAAACCCCTGAAGTAGAGGTAGAGCTACTTATTGAGAAGGATAGGTGTCTACAAATTTTCAACTTTGGAAGATTGAAATATGAAAGAAAGGAAAGTGTGATACTTGAGAATTCTGAATTTCAGAATTCCGAAGCAAATCATAGCCGTTGATTTGAAAGAGGTCAGATCTGATCCTCAGCTTTGAAAAGGATATATTTGAGCCATCATTTCAAAGGAACCATCAATATCGTGAGATTGACAGTCCTGTAGCATTGCGGGGATCAAAGATTCACAAAATTTAAAAGTTGAAGGTGGGCCGCAATCCAAACCATGATTTTTAAGAAAGGACACATGGAGGCTCGAGGAGAATTGTGGGCCAAAAGGTATTTTGGTTTGAAACTAACTTTGGACGCATCTAAAATTATGTGTTTGTGTGAGGTTATCACCCAAGGTCGCTTCAAGGAGGGGCTTACCAGAAAAGGGGCTAGCACCCAAACTCAGAGATTCAACAAGCGCGAAGGGAAGGTCGCAGGTACCATTAGACCTGCACTACGAAGTAAAAAGGGTACGTTTTTTATTACAGAACAAGACCATCAAGGTCTCAGAGAGTTGTTTGGCTCCAGAATCAGAGATCCTTGACCAGGAGGTCGGGCTGGTTCCCTGACTTTCCAAATTAGAAACCATGGATGGAGAATCTATCCTTTAAGAAAAGCAATTTTTTTTTATGCCCTGTCGTGGGTGTGTTACAAACAATGATAAGGGTTAGGGTTTATAATGGTTAACATTTATGAAGGTTAAGAGAGGTTATAGGTTAGGATTGATATGGGTTATATGATTTATGGGTTATAGAGGTTACAGGGGTTAGGGGTCTTAGAATTTAGGGTTTTGTGACAATATTGATTATATTTACTAAGGGTTTTAGTGATTAGAAATTGAGGGTTATAAGGGTTATAGTTGTTATAGTGACTATGAATATTTTGGTTAAGGGTTAGAATTTATGAGTTATATAAGTTACAAATTTAGGATTAGGGGTTATATTGGTTATGATTTAGGTGTTGTAAGGGTTATAAGGGTTACATCAATTAATGGTTATAGGGTTAATGTATTATTGGGTTTTGAGAATAGGGGTTTTTTTTTATAAAGGTTATATGAGTTAAGGGTTATATGGGTTATGTTATATAGTATTTAAGTTCATTACAAGTCATTTAATATTTACATGTTATATGGGTTATATGTTATAACAATTACATGTAAAATGGTTATATAGCCTA
Organism: Picea glauca; assembly: GCA_000966675.3. Lineage (NCBI taxonomy): Eukaryota > Viridiplantae > Streptophyta > Pinopsida > Pinales > Pinaceae > Picea > Picea glauca. The sequence goes on from JZKD02S2117138.1 coordinate 365,141, forward strand.
TGGGTTATATATTCTAGGGGTAAGGTGATAAAGGGATTAAGTCTTATCGGGATAATAGAGGATATAATGAACATAGTATAAGGGTATATGAATTATATTTTTAGGGGTTATGATTTGGACATTAGGGACTATGGGTTGAGAGTTGGGGTATAGGGGCCATAAAGGTTACAAATTTAAGATAATATGGTTTGATATATATAAATCATGGTGATTAGGGATTATAATGGTTAGGGGATACAAGTGTAGGAGTTCACAATGATAGGGGTTTGGGGTGACTGGTTGAAAAGTGTTATAGTGGTTACAATGATAAAGGTTTGGGGTGATTGGTTGAAAAGTGTTATAGTGGTTACAAGTGTTATATATAGTAGGATTTGTGAATTATTTGAATTAGATGATTATAAGTGTTAGGGGGTACGCATGTTAGATTGTATAGATGGTGTGTTATAATGATAGGGAAAATAGGGAAATATTCCATAGGAGTTATAGTGTTAGTGGATTTAATTGTTACAAGTTAAATATGAAAGGGGTGATAATAATTCAAGTAAATAAGGGTGAATGGTTTGAGTATATAAGGGTTATCATTTATCATTAGTATATAAGGCTTATAAGTGTTATGAAGTTTTTGGGTTATAATGGATATAATGGTTTAGGGGTTTTAATGGTCAGGGGTAAAGTGGAAGGGATATAGGGGTTAATAGATATATCTAAAATGGTTATAGGGTTATAAGGACTATGATTCAAAGTTAAGGTTTAGAGGGTTTAGAACTTAGAGGTGATACAGGTTACAAGATTTAGTGGTTAAAGAGGATAGGGGTTATATGGATTATATGGATTAGTGTTATGAGATAGGGTTTATTGGTTATATAGTGGTTTTCAGTTATATGGATTTATGTATTAGAGTTAAGAGGCTTGGGTTAGAGGGGATATGGATTAGAGGTTCAGAGGTTAGGTTTATGGGTTAAATGGTTTATATGGATTATAAATTTAGTGTTAGGGATATATGGTTTATATGGATTATAAATTTAGGGTTAGGGGTATATGGTTTAAGGGATATAGGCTGAGGGGTTAGAAATCAAGTGTTATAGGGGTTACGAATAGTAATTATAATGGTGAAGGAATATGGGTTATGATGGATAAAACTAAGGATATTAAGGGATCAAGATGAAGATTAAGGATTATAGAGTATGAGATTACAAGGGTTAGGAGATAAGGGTTAGGGGTTATAGTCCTTATCTATTAAGGGATATAGAGGATATATAAGTTATTAATTATAGGTGTTATAAAGGTTAGGGTTTAAAGTGGTTGATGATTATAAAGACTAGAGGTTATATCGGTTAAAGGTTCAAGGCTCATGGTGATCCCATTTATAATTGCCAAGAGTGTTAAGAGTTATGAAGAATAATGTTAGAGGTTAACAGTTATAAGAGTTAAGATTTAATTGTTATAGAGGTTATTGGTTATAAGGGTTAGGGTTTATGGATAATAGAGGATTGTGGTAGTATGGGTTAGAGTTTACTAGTTATAATGACTAGTTCTTAGGAATTATATATTTTAGGGTTTTCATTTTAAGAGTGATATAATCACTTTGGGGGTTAGGAATTATATATTTTAGCATTTTCATTTTAAGGGTGAGATAATCACTTTTGGGGTTTGGGTATATATGATTATTTTTTAATGGTTATAATTTAATGTCTATATGAGATGAATGAATATTTATGTATATTACATGGTTCATCAGTTAGGGCTTAGATGAGTTACGAACAAGGGTTATGTAGGTTAGTGGTTATGATAATTACATGGATTAGTGACTATATGGAATATGTGTTAAATTTTAACGTTTAAAGTGATTAGGGAATAAGGTTTATAAGTGTTAGGATTTATAAAGGTTAAGGGATTTTCTCTTTTTATTGTTCTCAACTAACACCTTAAGTACAAATTTCTTCCTGAATGCCATGATGGTCATACTTATCATGTGTTTATTTTTCAATAGTCAAGGTTAAGAATGAAGATAATTCCATTTTTATCATTTAACCATAATCATAAATGTTGCAGAAACCAAGATAAAAATAAGAAGCACCATGCACAAGAACACAAGAAGTATCCTCAGAAACCCTTCTCAATAAGGGAATAAAACCCAACCAAATCCTTTGATATATTCTTCAAGAGAAATACATTCACCACCAAGATAAATCGTAGCTCACAAGAGGTTGCTCAAACCCTATAAAAATAGCACCCAAGAGAGGTGCGCACTTTTCCCAAGAAGGTGTACTTGCTGAAATTTCCAAACTCACTTGAAAGATATGATTCCTCAATGGGGAATTTACATTTACTTATACTAACCTGGACCTATCAACAAAAGTGTCTATTGGCACAAAAGGGTTGACCTCACTAGCTTGTAATATAATTAATATTAACGATATTAATTATCTTTTACATTAATTACCAGTCACATTAAGGTGGGCCCGACCTATACCCTTTACATTACAATTAGGGTTACAGGCAAGTCTGACTCTTGAACAATATAGCAAGGGATATGATACACCCAATAGTGCTCATCCACTATGGGCACATCCATAGGGATTTCCATATCTCTGGCTCACTGCATTACACAGAAGAACCAATTTTTCACACGTTCACCTATGCTCATCCATAAGGATGTCCACTCAACATATCTTATTTCCCACTGCATCACACAGGAGAGTCATTTGTAGTTTTTCATCAACTCTATTTCTCAGAGGAGGATAATACATCATCTTCATTTCTTTTCTCATGATGATTCACCCAACACTTTAGGATTTCACACGTTCACCTTGTGCTCATCCACAAGAATGTCTAACTCAATAGATCACCTTTCCCATAGGATAATCATCTAGAGTTCTTATCAACTCTCTAAATGAAGGAGGTCATATCTACGTTCCACATCTGTCTCAGATAGGAACCACACACCCTGTTAAGGGGATTTATCTCAATTTTGTAAGCTGGAGAATATCTCACATGGTTGCAATGATCCACATCTCACAGGTTTGTAAGTTGGAGAATGTGTCACATAACTGCAATCATAAACACTCACTCTCATCTAGGGAGGCATTCTTCACCATGCCAAGTCTCACATGGATGTATTATGAATTTTGTCTTGGATAGATTCATCAATACTCCCTCTCAACTAGGAAGGCATTCTTTAGCAAGTTAGTTTGGTGAATATGTCTGCAATATGCTCATGTGTAGGAAGGTACTGCATGTGTACAATTTTCCTTGCATCATCTCTCTGATATAATAATATTTCATATCATTGTGTTTCGATCCATTAGGAAGCACTAGGTTCTCACAAAGATTTATACAAGGCTCTTGGTTATCATCATAGGATCCATCTCACGATCAAATAAATCTATTAGAAGATTGTGAAGTCATACTTCTTCATACACTCAATGGTACATACTCTACTTCTATGGTATTCAAGGCCACACAGATTTTGTTTCTCGCTGCATTAGGAAACCATGGAAAACTTCATTGGTAGAACATCAACTGAATGTTCTCTTCCATTCCAATGTACTTTCTTCTCAATTTGAATCGGCATATCCTACAAACTCAAGTTCACTCTGGAGGCATATCTCAGGCCATATCCAACTATGCCTCATGTTTTGTTGTTTGTCTAGTGAGTTTGTCTTGGTTGACTCATGAAATGACTAAGAACATTCACTGCATGGAATGAATCAATTCTAATGTTAACCATATACATCAGTGATCCAATCAGTTGTGGATCAGTCTCATCTAGATCATCAATCTTCTCCTTTTAAATTTATCATGGTGGATTTTGCATTCTTTCATACTTGAACTTCTTTAATATCTTCACTGTATATTTTCCTTAAGTCAGAAAAATCTCATTTTTCCTCTGTCATACTTTTTGTCCCAAGAAGTAGTGCATCATACTCATATTCTTCATCCTAAATTCATAAGTCAAGGATTACTTATATCCAACAAAAATGATTTTTGAATAAATCACCAAAATCAGGCTCTTGTCATCAACGTTGTAATTATATAGGTTTGGATCAACAACACTTTTGATGAACTCCAAACTCATCAAGAATTTATCTATGTGATATAGTTTCCAAGTCATGAATGGTAGTACATATGGAAGTGTATCGGGTTTACTGGATCAAGTGTCTCATCATAGACAAATCCCTCTATTTGTGAGAAACCTCTGGCTATATATCTCGTTTTTTTATTTCTAGACACTTCCATCAGTTAGATGTTTGATATTATAGATCCACTTGGAAGTTACCACGAACTTCCCTTCTGATCCCTGAATAATATATTATGCATCATTCTTTAATATATATTGGTTTTCTTCTGTTATGGAATATTTCCATACCTATTATCCTATTGCTTCTCTAAGAAAATGAGTCTCAACACCAATAAGGTGGCTCATGACTAAAGGATAGCTTGAAAATATCTTTTACTTTCTTGAGATGTGCCATGAGAGGCTTGTGTGTTTTGTTGCCTCTTGCAGAGTGAGTCTAGGTAGGAATTTTCATTCCCTACTACAATATTTTTGAACATATCAACTAGATTAACTGGATCAACGTGAATAATGTATGCCTCCCTATGAGTTGTTAAAGGGGGAGAAGGTATTATCTTACTATCAATCTCCATATGAGATTTTCTAGGTTTGTTGAATGGGTATCTCTCCTTTTAAGGAAAATGTATCTACTTGTTCTTGCATAATAATCAATTAAATATGGTTTTGACTCCCATACTGGAGATAATGGTCCAATTCTTTGAGGGCTCCCATACTAGGGATTTATTAAAAAGTGAAATCAACTATAAAATTTGAAATCAATCGATTTACCTGGTTTGTAGTCATGATTTCGTTTTAGAGGAAGTACTTATCCTCTCTCTTCTCTTCATTCTTTTGAGGTGGGTCTGGATCAATGTCAATGGTGGAATCATATTGTCTTCCCTTCTTCCTGGTTGGACAATTTATTTCATAGTGTCCATAATTGTAACATTTGAAGCACTGGATTTCTAAAACATCTCTTATTTGATAACCTAGATTTGAAGAAGACTTTTCACCTTTAAATGTTTGCCAAAAATTTCTCTTGAATTTTCCTCCTTTATTTGTATGAAGTGCAAGAGCAAGATTTTCTTCTGAGTAATCTTCAACTCCTCTATTTCTAATTCTAAGTTCTTCTTGAGTACAATCTATCCACATACAGTCAAAGGTTGGTAGAGATTCTTTTCCACTGATACTCTGAAGGAAAGGCTCCCACAATTTTGGAAGGTTGTTGACAGTGGTTAAGACAAGTTCTCTATCAAACATGATTTCTCCGATGGTCTCTAGTTGTTCTTTAATCTATGATAGCTTCATAAAGAAGATGGAAACTGTGTCACCTTTCATCATCTTAGTACATTGAAGTTGGATTTTCAAGGTAAGAGCTATGAGTGTGTTTTAACTTTCAAAAATTTACTTTAAAGATTCATACATATCATAGGATGTATTCAGGTTGGCAATACGAGGTAAGAGATGATATTGTACTCAGTAGATGATTAATTGTCTTTCTTTGACATCTTATTCCTTTCTTATCCTCTTCTCTATATCTGTAGTTGTGGATTTTGAAAACCTAATGATTAGGTTGAATTAGTAACCTTGGATTATGTTGGAATTATGACTGTCAACAATCAAGTTGATAGTGTCACAACAATGCTTGTTGATTTTAAGAAAATTGTTTCTTCAGAAATCTGAGATTAGTATTCTGCAAGAAATTTCGGCACCCTAGAAACCCTAGGGCCAAAAGTCAAAATTTATTGGAATTTCACTTTGAGATATTTTAGAGATGCACTGGAGGATGCCATACTCTTCTATGCCAAAAATATCCCCAACATCCAAGTATTAAGGGTTGGATCACCAATGAAAGGAGGGTCATACAATTTTTTCTAGAAACCCTAGGAGGGTCGTATGGTTCTACAAAAGTGAGAGGAGACTTGGTAGATTGTTGTGCAATGGGTTATTTTAAGACCTATGCTCTGAAACCATGTTTATTTTTCAATAGTCAAGGTTAAGAATGAATATAATTCAATTTTTATCATTTAACCATAAACATAAATGTTGCAGCAACAAAGATCACAAGAAGAAGCACCATGCACAAGAACACAAGAAGTATCCTGGGAAACCCTTCTCAACAAGGGAAGAAAACCCAACCAAATCCTTTGCTATATTCTTCAAGAGAAATACCTTCACCACCAAGATAAATCCTAGCACACAAGAGGGTGCTCAAACCCTAGAAGACTAGTGCCCAAGAGAGGTGCACTTGCTGAAATTTCCAAACTCACTTGAAATATATGATTCCTCAATGTGGAATTTACCTTTACTTATTGTTGGCCCTCGACCAATTTTTGGGGAAAATTTGGTCAGTTTTGGACCACTTTTGGACTTTGACATCCTGGTCAAAATAGGAGCGCCCAAGAGAAACTGAGATAGCGGATCTCACCTATTTTGAGGGTTATGTGGACCCAATAATGTTAAATTTTGTAGAATCGATAGTCATTCTCCAATGAGACACCATATGGGCCACCTTGAGGCTAGCCAGGGATATTTAGATAATCAACTAGTCTTGTGAGGTATTGACAAAATCTAGGGGGAACGTACAACCTCAGTGAGTCAAACCAAAATTCAAGACAAACGATATGCTATGTAAGTCTAATGAAAAATTCAAGGGGAACGTACAACCTCTGTGAGCATAGACAGTCGAGTGCAAAAGTCAGGGGGAACGTACAACCTCTATGAGCATAGACAGACTAGTGCAAAAGTCTGGGGGAACATACAACCTCTGTGAGCCTAGTCAAGCCTTGTGAGCCATGAGAAAATGTCAAGGCATATAACAAAGGTTAGGTTTAATATAAAATTCCAATGATCTAGAAACAAATGATATTCCTAATATTGCAAATGATATAAATGTATTGACCTAGTGCATTGGCACGTGTAACATTATCCACCATGAAGAGAATTTTGAATTTCCTTGTAATGTTGAGTTGTAACTAAAGTCTTAAGTCTAATTTATATTTTATAGCTAAAGTGTAATATTGAGTTGTAACTAAAGTGTTAAGTCTAGTTCTATTTTAAAACTAAAGTGTAATGTTGAGTTGTAACTAAAGTCTTAAGTCTAGTTCTATTTTAGAACTAAAGTGTAATTTTGAGTTGTAACTGAAGTCTTAAGTCTAGTTCTATTTTAGAACTAAAGTGTAATGTTGAGTTGTAACTGAAGTCTCAAGTCTAGTTCTATTTTTGAACTAAAGTATATACCAATCTCAAGTTTAGTTCAAGCTAAAGTATGAAGTTGAGTTATGATTAAAGCATGCAAACAAGTTACTATTTTGAGCCTCTCCTCTTCATCCTATATAAGAAGAGGTCGACCCCTCTCTTCAACACATTTTTTGATATGCAGGTTAAGGGAGAAGCAATAGAGGAGTGTATTAGTGATAAAGAGGTAGCATACCAAAGCAACATATCAGTTTTGTATATCAACAATAGAGGCTACATATCAGAGGCATATATCAACAACATATCAGTGTTTTATATCAACAATAGAGGCAGCATATCACAATTGTATTTCATCAAGGTCTCTTAGGTCTTTGTCAAGCCATAGTCATCTTGGCAATCTCTTTAAGAGAAGGAAATTCATGGTGGATATTTGTAAGTGAACATACATTATTAATGCAATAAAGGAATATCATGTTCTGGGTTTTTTCTCCCTGTATAGGGTTTCCCCAGGGTATATGTGTTGTTTATGTGCATGATTATGTATCTACATGGTTATTGGTATTCAATTATAACTTGGTATTGTTGAAGTGAATTAAGCTAGAATCAAAGTGTTGAAGAAAATAAAAGAATTAATATGCATAAGAAATCAATCTCATAATTTAGCATGGTATCAGAACTTATGGTGTGTTAAGCGTGTTTAAGTGAAGAAAAAAGTACACACAAATCCAAGCGATCTTGATTAATTTTCCAGTGTGAGGTCCATGACATCCTCCATTTTAGTCAGGGCCGAGGATAGGCTTGAAGGAGCTACCAAATTCAATGTGTGGAAGCTCCGGATAACAAATATCTTGAAGGAGCATGATATTGAGCAGTATGTGACCACAGTGGTGGAGGAACCCATGAATAATTCAGGAAGAGCGGCCTTCAGGAAGAGTCAAGCAAAGGCCAAGAGAATCATCTTTGACTCAGTTAAAGACAGTATAATGCCTGCAATGACTACCAAGGACTGTATGTATACCTTGGTGAATCTGTATGAGAAACATGCTCCAAGTCAAAAGAGGACACTTAAGAACAAGATTAAGTATTTGAATATTGATAAAGGTGAATCAATGGCATATTTCTGTTCGAGGATAGCCCATATCAGAGATCATCTTTTGGTCACATGGGTGATAGTGGACGATGATGATTTAGTGCAGGCCATTTTTTACGGTCTTCCTTCTTCATGGGAGAACTTCTTATCTAGTGTAAGTGGGTGAGAGATACATCCCATGTTTGATAGTTTATGGAATGATTACCTCCAGGAGGAGAGTCACACAACTACTAGGAGCGAGCCAATGAAATAAGAGCACTAAACTTTAGCATCAATATTCAAGGGAAAGAAGAAAGGAACTTTCTAGAAAGGCTCTTAGAGGAAGCCAAACACCAACAAAGGAAAGAATATTGATACATATAAGATTAAATAATTTAGTTGTAATAATTTGGGTCATTTTTCTAAAGATTGTTGATTTATAAAGAAATATCCAAGAAAAGGGAATCAACATGCCTCAACTGTTGAGGATGATGAGTCCAAAAGAAATAAAAAAATTCCTTCTAATGAAAAAGAAAATAGAAAAGAATATTAATTGGTTTATGTCTTATCTAGTTCATTTTTCATGGGGCTGAAAACTTGTTTAGTAGACAGTGGTGCATCAAAGCACATGACAGGGTACAAGGAGATCCTCTCATATTTCAAGACAAAATATTTCGAAGAGCATGTTGAGATTGGGGATGACACATGTTACAAGATAGAGGGAGTAGGATCTATCTCCTTCAGATTGGAATCTGGGGCTAGACTTCATATTGATGAAGTATTATATGTTCCAAGTCTCAAAAAGAATATACTTTCAGTTGCAACCCTTGAGGACAAGGGATATTGGGTGATATTCAAGGACAAGAAGGCACTACTATGGGCTAAAGGTAGCCACTTAAGTATAGCATAACCCATTGGAACTCGCAGTGGAGGACTGTACATCGTGTCAGGACAGTCATTGCATGCATTGTCTCACGATTCGACTAGCTCCAGCAAGTTGTGGCACAGAAGACTTGGACATCTTCATTACAAATCTCTTCCATATCTATAGAACATGGTATGTGGCATACCCTCTATTTCTCTTAGTAAAAATGAAATTTTTAAGGGATGCATGCTAGGTAAAAATATAAGGACAGCATTTCCTAGTAGTGACAGCAAAGCTCAAGGCATCTTAGATATGGTTCATTCTGATGTATGTGGTCCCATTTCATCGCCCTCACTCAGTGGTTTTTTGTATTATGTAATTTTTATTGATGATTACTTAAGAAAATGTTGGATATATTTCCTTAAAGCTAAAAGTGACACATTTGATAAATTCAAAGAGTATAAATCCTTTATTGAAAAGAAGACAGGGAAACACATCAAAATCCTTAGAACAGACAATGGAGGAGAGTTTGAATCCCTCCAGTTAGATGATTTCTGCAAGTTAGCAGGAATCAAGAGATAGTTAACCATTCCATATAACCCTGAACAAAATGGAGTTGCTGAGAGGAAAAATAGGACAATTTGTGAGGCAGCAAAATCAATGATTTTTGACCAGGATCTGCCAAATTATTTATGGGAAGAATCTACCTCCATTGTTGTGTATATTCAGAACAGGTGTCCACATGCTACCTTGAAGGACAAGACTCCTGAGGAGTTATTCTTAGGGAACAAACCTGACGTAGGGCATCTAAGGATATTTGGGTGTCTTGTTTATATTCATGTCCCTAAGGAAAAGAGGACAAAGATGGAACCCTCAAGAAAGAAAGGGTTTTTTTTGGGCTATAGTGAGAACTCCAAGGCTTATAGGATCTATGTACCAGGTCAGAGGAAAATAGAGGTAAGAAGAGATGTGACTTTCCATGAGGAATCCACATTTAAGAAATCTAGAGACCTTCAACATGAATCATAAGCAGCTGATCCAACTTCACCATGTTAATTTTTATGCCATTATTATTGATGTTTTCATTTCATTATATAACAATAGCATAATCCAAGATCACTGAGAAATACACAATCACAAGAGACACAACATTTATCTTGGGAAACCCTCTAGGGGAAGAAAACACAACAAAACTTCCTTAATATAGATAGCCAATACAATGCCAAGAGATCTCTATGCTAAAACAAAAAGTCCTCTCCGAGATATGCACCATTCTCTCTCTCCTTTGTCGGTAACAGATTAGAACTTGTCTCTCAAACTGAGCAATTGAGTTGTTTCTAAGTGAGGCACTAGCCTCCTTTATTTATACAAGTCTGGCATGTGTGAAGTGTCTCTTCACTGGCAGGGCCGACTTCTCAAACTGGGTGGGTAAACCCACCTTTATTATATTTTTGGGTCTCTTTATTAACTGTTGGGTCCGACTTCTTATTATGCCTATTATAATTATCTTTTGACCAATCCGCAAAAGGGGATTTGGTCCTATTACAATAATCGAAATGATCAATCCACAATGGGGATTGATACTATGAATAATATATCAATAATAATAAGAATAATCTTTGCAATTACAATATTTCAACACTCCCCCTTAACAAGAAGGGTATTCTTTAGCAACATCATGTGAGAGAGAGAGGACAACATCATCGACAACATCAAATGGAAGGACAACATCATCAATATCATCTTGGATGGAGTATCTATAAATGATCAGAATTTTTCTTCATCAACAACATTATCATTCTCAAAGGAATGCCATCATTATCTGCATCAATATGTGTTAGTATAAAAACTGATACATCATCATCATAATAGCACAAGGTTGTCTCATCATAATACAAGACTAGCTTTATGTCACAGTTGTCAAGCTAGAAGCTCAGTACTTGTCTCATCTCAATGTCTTGCTTTACGTCACAACACTCAAGCTGGAAGCAAGATACTCGTCCTGCTTTATGTGACAACCATCAGGTTGGAAGCAGGATACTAGACTGGATTTACATCACAACTATCTAGCTGGAAGCTCAATACTAGTCTCATCGTATCATCTTTCTTTATGTATGACAACTTGGTTAGAAGCAAGGAACATTTCTTCTTGCTTTACATATGAAAACTCAATTAGAAGAAAGGAACATCTCTTCTTGATTTATGTCTAACAACTCGGTCAGAAGAAAGGAACATCTCTTCTTTCTTTACGTCTGACAATGAGGTTAGAAGCAAGGAACACATCTCATCTTTTTTTACATCTGACAACTAGGTCAGAAGCAAGGAACATCTCATCTTGCCTTATGTCTGACAACTAGGTTAGAGTAAAGGAGAACATCTCATCTTACTTTACGTCTGACAACTAGGTCAGGAGCAAGGAACATCATCTCATATTGCTTTATGTCTAACAGATAGGTCAGAAGCAAGGAACATCGTATCATCTTACTTTGTGTCTGATAGCTAGGTCATAAGAAAGATGTACTTCCTACTTTACGTCACAACCGTAAGGTCAGAAGAAGGGAATATCTCATCACAACAACTACTCCCCCTTTTGAGGAAGGTCCTTTCGGACAGCACCAAGATTATCTCAGAAGTACTCAAACTTCACACGAGATATGGTCTTGGTCAACACGTCAGCAACCTGTTCATCCATGCTAATGTACTGGAGCTTCAAGGCTCCTCTCTGTACCATGTTGCGGATGTAATGATAGTGGACCTCTATGGGATTCGACCTGTCGTAGAATACAAGATTCTCAGTCATATTTATGTAGCTCTGGTTGTCACATAGAATCATGGTTTCTCTCATCTCCAAGTCAAATAGGCCGGTCAACAACTTTCGAAGCCATATAGCTTTGCAGCTAGCATAACATGTAGCAATGTATTCTTCTTTCATTGTGCTGAGAGAAATACTCAATTGCTTCCTACTCTACCACAAGATCATAGCTGATCCCAAACTGAAACAACATCCTAAAGTGATTTTCCTATCTGAAACACTTCCTACCCAATCTGCATTAGTATATCCACTCAATGTGAAATTATAATCTCCATCATAGCTGAGACCATAATCTATTGTACCTTTGAGGTACCTCATCACATGTTTTGCAGCCACTAAGTGAACACATCTGGGTTCTACCAGAAATTGACTCAATGTGTTCATGGAAAAACAAATGTCTAGTTTGGTGTTCATAAAGTACATCAACGATCCAATAATATTTCTATACAGTGTGGCATCAATCAGTTCCGATGACATGTCAACCAACAGCTTTAGCTTCACTTCCATGGTTGTATTCATGGGCTTGCATTCCATCATGTCAAATCTCTTTAAGATTTCGATCGTGTACTTCCCTTGGTTAAGGAAGATCCTCTTAGGACTCTGCCATACCTCAAGACCTAAGAAGTAATGCATTAGGCCGAGGTCTTTCATTTCAAATTCCGAGGCAAGTCTCTTTTTACATTCAGCGATGAGATTTTCTTCTCTAGTTAAGAATAAGTCATCCACATATAGCAGTAAGATTACTGGCTCATTATTCATAATTTTGAAGTAGATATTTGAGTCTGATTTACTCTTGGTAAAGCCTAAGCTCATCAATAAACTGTCTATATGGCCATACCAAGCTCTAGGAGCTTGCTTCAATCCGTATAAGGATTTCTTCAATTTGCAGACATGAGACCTCCTATCTTCAACCTCAAATCCTTGAGGTTGCTCTATATACACTTCCTCTTCGATGACACCATTTAGGAAAGATGTCTTCACATCCATCTGGTGCATCTTCCACTTCATCTTAGCTGCAAGAGCTATGATGGTCCTGATCAAAGTGTATCTGGCCACAAGAGTGAATGTCTCTTCATAGTCAATGCCTTCCTTCTGGGAAATGCCATAGGCGACAAATCTTGCTTTATATTTCTCAATACTCCCATTAGCAGCATGTTTTATTTTGAAGAGCCATCTGGAGGATACCACATATTTATCCTTCAGTCTGGGAACTATTTCCCATACTTCGTTCTTCATTATGGATTGTTATTCCTCTGTCATGACATTTTCCCATTCTTTCCTCTGAATGGCTTCTTCAAAATAGGTAGGCTCCTCTTCGAGGAGATCACACATCAAAACTGTATAACTAGAGAATGGCTTTGGTCTTTTTACCTGTCTCATGGTTCCTTGGGGAACGTCGTACTTCTCTCCATATTGAATAAGCTCTCTAGCCCAAGCTGGCTTTCTTTTATGGAGGATCGTCATCTAAGGAGGTTCTTGTACTTCTACTATATCATGGTCTTATAGAAGTTCATCATCAGGGGAAGTTACAACTTCCCTCATTGGTTATGCAGCTTTGGGAACCTCCCTCATTGCAGTATTGGGGATTACAGGTTCCTCTTCACATACCTCTTAAATCTGGCATATTTTAGATTTCTTGAGTGTTGCATATTCATCAAAGGTCACATCCCTTCTAATATCAATGTGATGTTGACGTGGTATATAGATTCTGAAGGCCTTGGAGACCTTATAGTATCCCATAAATATTCCCTTCTTTCTTGAAGGGTCCAACTTGTTTCTCTTTTCTTTAGGTATATGAATAAACACTGGACAACCAAATATTTTGAGATGGATTACCTCTGTCTTCTTTTCGGTGAACATCTCTTTTGGTGTCTTGAGCCCAAGTGCACTATGGGATAATTGGTTCTGCACATAAAAAATTACCATCGCTACTTCTGCCCATAAGCACATAGGAAGATCTTGATCATGGATCATAGTCTTCACAGCTTCCAGTATGGTTCTGTTCTTCCATTCAGCTACACCGTTTTGTTGGGGATTATAGGGAGTAGTGAGTTCCCTCTTGATTCCAACATCTTTGCATAAGTTCACAAACTCTTTTGAGGTATATTCTCCTCCATCATCTGACCTGAGTATCTTGATCTTTCTTTCAAAAAGGTTCTCTATCAAGGCTTTGAATTCCTTGAAATTACTGAACAATTCATCTTTAGTCTTCAATAAATATATTCAGGTTTTACGAGAGTAATCATCAATGAATGATACATAATATACATACCTGTTAATGGAGGATGATGGCATTGGGCCACACACATCTAAATGGATGAGTTCTAGGACTCCTTATGTCTTGTTGTCCTGCTTCGGAAAAGGGTTCTTGATATTCTTCCCTTGTGCATATCCATTTCATACACATTTATGATCACCTTTGAGTTCTGGTAAACCTATGACTGCTTTGCATATGTATGGTAGCTCCTTGTAGTTGATGTGGGATAATCTTCTATGCCAAAGTTCACATGATTTTTCAATGGCATGGATCATAGCATCCTCTAAGTGACTCTTTAATTTATACAAGCCATTTTCTTCATTCCCAATGACGATTGCTTGATTTAAGGTTTCTCCCTTAGCCCACATAATAACATCTCCATCTATAAAGGAATCTCTGAAGACTTTCTTTTCTAAATATGAAATGGAGAGTAGGTTCTTCTTCAAGCCTGGTACATATAGTACTTCCTTCATTTTTAGTGAATTCCCTGAATTGAATTTATGGTTTGATTCTCTCACTCCCTTGATGGGACACTGATAATCATCACCAAGTGTCACTTTCTGAGAAAACTTCTTCTCTGAGATACAAGAGAGAATATTTCATTTGTCTCGTCATGTGCTTGGATGCACCACTATCAATGAGCCAAGTTTCCTCTCCAGGTGTTACATATCCTAAGAGGGTTGAGATCAACACATGGTCTTTGATCTCCTCTCTCATAATCTTTGTGAGTGGCTCTTCATCTTTGGATACATGGGAATCAAGCCTCTTTTGTTGTCTCTTGTATTCTTCTTGTTTGTCTGGACAAAACTTCACAATGTGTCCCATCTTGTCACAATGACAACATTGTACGGATGAGTAGTCTCTTTCCTTTCGTTGTCCTTTCTTCTGAAATCTCCTTGGATGAGATTCTTTATGATTGAATTTATTTGATTGTTGAGGTTCTTTATGAGTCTCCTTATGGAAGTAGGGTTTCTTCCTTCCTCCTTTGGTGTGAGTATCTAGGGCTTGATCATCATCCCTTTCTAGTAACGCTTCCCGATTCGTTACTCTTGTTTCTTCTTGGATGCATTCTTCCCATAGACTGTCAAACTTCAGTTTCTCCTTTCTGGCACATATCGTCTGGATGAAGGCATGCCAAGGTCTTGTGAGACCATTTAGGGCCGTCATTATGAGTTCATCTTCATCTATGGTGTCTCCAATAGCTTCTAGTTTTTCTTTGAATTCTAAGATTTTGGAGAAGTATTCCTGAATCGTTTCTCCTTTCTGCATCCTTGTATTCTTCAGTTGAGTTCTAAGATTCATATTTCATTTTATGTTCTTCCCTTCATATAGTCTGGTCAAGGAATTAAACATTTTTTTCAGGGTCTTCTTGGATGACACATAAGGAATAAGATGGTCTTTGATTGAATATGAGATGATTCTTTTGGCCCTTATAGTATCCTTTTGATGCTTTGCTTTTTCTGCAACATCTTCGGGTTTCGGTAATTCTTCCTTGATGAATCTTGCTAGGTCATTCTCTTCAAGAATGAGGCCAATCCTATAATTCTAGGCACTAAAGTTTTCCACTCCTTCTAACTTGTCAAGAAGCTTAATGCTCGCAAACATATTTACCTGGACCTAGGAAAATGATCGAAAAATGTAAGTGCTCAGAATCAAAAACTGAACTTACCAGGAGATGCGCTTGGCTGAGGCGAGTTGCCTGGTGTGTTTGGATCTGAGAAAATCCAACTTTTTTCCCTTCAAATCTGATCTGTGGATTTATGGATTGGTGCTTCTAGTACCTCTGGTACTCTGGTACTTCTGGTACTTATGGTATTGGTTTTTTGGTACTTATGGTACTTTATGAAACTAGGGTTTCACTTTTTGGGAGATCCAGCCACTAAAAAGGTGCGTTGATGATGCCAAATTGATCCTCAGGGGAGGGCGCAACTTTTTAGATAGTTTCAGGGCTAAAACGATTCACTTTTGAAAAACCCTAATTTGCAGGTACAACAACTGTGATGTTTTTCTCTTGCGAAAGATGCTTCCTTCAACTTGGCTTTGATGCCATGTTAATGTTTAATCCATTATTATAGATGTTTTCATTTCATTAGATAAAAATAGCATAATCCAAGATCACTGAGAAATACACAATCACAAGAGACACAACATTTATCCTAGGAAACCCTCTAGGGGAAGAAAACCCAGCAAAACTTCCTTAATATAGATAGCCAAAACAATGCCAAGAGATCTCTATGCTAAAACAAAAAGTCCTCTCCAAGATACGCGCCACTCTCTCTCTCCTTTGCCGGTAACAGATCAGAACTTGTCTCTCAAACTGAGCAAGTGATTTATGTTTAAGTGAGGCACTAGCCTCCTTTATTGATACAATTCTGGCACGTGTGAAGTGTCTCTTCACTGGCAGGGCCGACTTCTCAAACTGGGTGGGTAAACCCACCTTTATTATATTTCTGGGTCTCTTTATTAACTGTTGGGGATGACTTCTTATTTTGACTATTATAATTGTCTTTTGACCAATCCACAAAAGGGGATTTGGTCCTATTACAATAACTGACACGATTAATCCATAATGGGGATTGATCCTATGAATAATATATCAATAATAATAAGAATACTCTTTGCATTTACAGTATTTCAACACACCCTCTTCTGAAAATGAAGATTCATATGATCAGAGGGAGGAACCTCATGAAGAGCCAAGTAATGAGCCCCTAGAGCCTGTTGAAGTGTTAAAAATAACTCTTGAAGAAGATCCAGCCAAAAGGAAGCCAAGGTGGACTAAATCAATAGTCCAGGAAGCAAATAGGATAAGTTTTGCCAAAGGAACTTTCAGGGAAAGAAAGAGGCCTCATAGGTTTGGAGGCTATGTTTCAGTGATGAGAAACATTAGTGATCTTGAACCTTCTTAGTTTGAATAAGAAGATAAATTACAAGTATGGAAGGATGCCATGATTGAGGAATACAATTCTATTATAAAGAATAATGTTTGGGACATTGTGTCGAGGCCAAAATAGAAATAAGTGGTTTCTTCCAAATGGATCTATAATATCAAACATGCAGCTGATGGAAGTGTGGAAAAGTTCAAAGAAATATTTGTAGCCAAAGACCTCACTCATAAATAAGGAATCGACTACGAAGAGACTTTTTCCCCTGTAGCCAGGTATACCTCCATTCAAACTATGATTTATTTATCTTCCGTTCTTGGTTGGAAGCTACATCAGATGGATGTAAAACCAACATTACTGAATGGAAAGACTGAACAGGAGGTATTTGTGGAACAACCATATGGTTTTGTACTACATAACAAATGCACTCATGTATGCAAGCTAAGGAAGGCCTTGTATGGTCTTAAGCAGGCTCCCAGAGTTTGGTATGAAAGGATTGATGGCTTTCTTAAAAGCCTTTCATTTCAGAAAAGTGATGATGATGTAAATATGTACTTCAAGGTAAGAGGTAACCAACCTCTTATACTAATCCTGTATGTTGATGATCTCTTTATAACATGAGATGAAGGGATAATAGCCTAGTGTAAGAGGGAGCTAACCTCATAATTAAATATTAAAGACCTAGGCTTGATGCATTACTTCCTAGGATTGGAAATATGGCAAAGACAGTGTGAGATATTTCTAGCAGAAGGAAAATACATAGTAGATGTACTAAAGAGGTTTGGTATGATGGATTTCAAGTCCATTTCTACTCCGATGATTACCAACCTGAGGAAGCTGCATGATTTTGATATAGGTTCAGATTTGGTTGATCCCACCATGTATATGAAACTGATTGGATTATTAATGTACATGATCCACACTAGGCCATATATATGCTATGCAATGATTTCAATGAGTCAGTTCATGACTGAACCGAGACAGAGACACTAGGTGGAAGAAAATCACATCTTGAGATATATCAGAGGGACCATTACTTATGGTATGAGATATACATCCAGTGGTGGTTTATTTCTGCATGGGTATGTAGATGCTGACTGGGAAAGAATACAAGTGGATCGGAAGAGTACTTCTAGATACTAATTCAGTTTAGGATCCACTATGATCTCTTGGTCAAGCTAGAAGCAAGGATCCATTTCACAAAGTACAACAGAGGTTGAGTGTAATGTTTCCAAAATTTACCAAATAATTTTTTTTTTCTTACGGACATTAAATCTCTTTTCTCTTGAACAACTTATTTTGAAAGACCTAAAGTTATTATAAGTAGGTAATTGTCGTCACTATTAACTTCCACAAGGTTTATGTTATCCAATTATCAACACAACTAATTGCCATTATAACAGATTCTATCTCTAAGTTATTTCATACTGCATAATAATCTTATACATAAAAGTCAAGGGTAACTTCACTATACCCTAGACTCTCATATTACTAACACATCTAAAAAGAGTATAAAGGTCAGTAAAAATCCCACTAGTATTATAACCTCTCCACACTCTAAACATTGAAATTTATATACACTAAAGTCTACTAGGATAATAATCCTTTCCATATATGTGTTTATATTATACATAGGAACCTTAGTATTATAACCATTCCATGCATAAACATCCATGTTAGAGTAAAAAAGGAAAACCCCACTCAAATTATAAAGTCCCTACACATAGACATTGTTCATGTCATAAAGGGTCTATATGAATTTAAGTTTTAAAGCATGTACCTTTAATGATAATGTTACAAGCCTTAACATAATGGTGATTTTATGTTAATTTAACCTCGCTGAACAATAATCCTTATGAACACTTGTCATGATTAAACTTTCGATCATTATTAACACAGTTTTCCTTTCAAAATTGTTTAATGATAATGAACTATTAGTCACACCTTTACTCAATAGGAAAACTAGACTTGATAATAATTTGTATCGTTCCCTAAAGGAGTTTTCCTCCATCACAATAACTTGGTATGAATTCGAAAGGGTTCTTTCAGACTTGCGTTTAAACCTCTGTCCAGTCCATTAATGGAGACCCAAGAGGGGTAATCCCCGAGGCTGTCACTAGGCCCCGTGTCCAATACAAATTTACCACCTCCATCCCATCACATGGCCAGGTACAGTATTCGTAACTCCCACTATTACT
>JZKD02S2117138.1:419247-441820 GCA_000966675.3 Picea glauca
TATATATATATATATATATATATATATATATATAAGATAAATCCATGAGTAGACATCAATCCTTCATTGATTAAAGTCATGGCATTGACATTAATATTATTACAACTAAATAAAAGGACAATCACCTTACCCCTTATATGTTATCTATAACAATTACTTTATCAATACCATAAAATGATGACCACATAATCATTAACATTACTATGAACATTAGCATTAACATAAACATTACACTACTTTAACATTCCATAACGATAAGGATTTAAAAATTGAGTCACCATAATTACTAGCATTAATATTAACATCCAATGACATTATCATTCCATAAATGATAAAGCATTTAAAATTAGAGCTACCATACTTACTAGCATTAATATTATCATGCATGACATTATCATTCCATAATCGATAAAGCATTTAAAATTTAGTGGCCCATCCACCTTGCCCCTTTAAAGGAATAATAGAAAGAAAAATGGCAACAAAGATAACCATGGAGAGAGAGCATGCCAGAATAGAAGGGCGAAGAACGCATGCCAGAAATCAAGGAGTCGATTGGGCAGCCAGGAATCAAGGAGTCCTTTAGCGAGATAAACCGATCATCCACAATCCGAGACAATAAAATTTTACTGACATGAACAACAGAACGGTGGAATAGATAAGGGAATTCTCTCTAGAATTTAACTCGAGACCTCTCACACCCTAAACGAGAATTAAACAAACATGTCAACCTTAAATCTATCCTCATAGCAACCATTATCTCTGAATCACAAGGTAAAATGCTATCAGGGTAAGAATACTGCAGTGGTGGAAATTTAGAGGACGCATAGATACCAATGCATGGTCTCTCAACACCTGAAGGCGCAATCAATACAATCAACCAAGGACTATGAAAAACAAAAAAGGGTCCGCTAACACTTTAATCATCCAATTCGTTTACAAAATGATAAGCAAAACCAATCATAAATCCTAAGGCATTCTACTCTACGAAATAAAATACATACCATTGCCTTATCTCCTTCTTTGAATGACGTCAGCGCGCTCCTTGTTGTTCCCGCTCACCGACCGTCGAGACTACACCGGTACCTCCCAGCCAATGCTAGGGGTAATATGCTTCCCCCTTAGCCCCCTGAGCTGCAAAGGGGCCACACATTATCCAGATGGTACGTCTAGCTCCCAACTCGCCTCGCAAGGCTAAGCTACCACTCCTCTCCGAGTTGGGAAAACCCAACTCCCCACAAGTAATCAGTCAAGTCACAAATCCGGCAGCGTAATATTATGCTAATAGTCGATCCCCTTCTTCCTCATCTTCCCTTTCTTTTATAGAGTTTTTAGAACCTCCAACTTTTTCTAAATCGCATTTCAATTAAGTTTTAATAAAAATATTCTAAATATTCTCCTTCGCACAAGTGTCGTCCATCCCCCTCTTTCCTCCAATAATTATTTTCTTTAAATTTATTAATTGTCTCATTTCCCTCACCCACCTAGAGTTGCTCCTAAATTTTCTCCTAGGTGTTCCTAGATTCCCTTACAGGTTTAAATACTTTCCCTAAAATGAAGTTGCTAATCTAGTTCATTTTAGAAGGTTCTTAATTGCAGATTCCTTACTATGTTGACCTCGCTTTTTACAATAAGTTCCTTTCTTTCCCTTATTATGTTTCCCCCCATCCCTTAGTTTCCTAATTTTTATTATTCCCTTCTTTCGCCTTTTTATTAGGGCCAAAATAGCAGTTGCGCTATTTACTCTTTTCCTTTTATTATTAATTTGAAATCTTTTTACACTTTCACAAGTTAAATAATTTATTTTTTCTTTACAATTTAAAACCACGGATTTTTAATTAAATTATTACACTCTTCATTTTACCCCAAAAATTTATGAAGACTAAAACTATTACTTAAGTGGTTTTTAGTTTAAATTTTTATTTTTATTTTTATAGGGTCCTTTTCTTAAGGTTAAACCAAATTTTACCCTAGAGAAGTTTTAGACTTAGGAATTAGATTCTGAACTGGGTGACAATTATTTAGGGAAGTTGCTTAAGAATTTATTAATGTGTTAAAAAGTCTTAGGGCCATCTAGGTTTGTTCCTTCATCAATATCAATGAGACGTGCCCTTCAGGACACACCACATGCTCCAAGGGTGCCACTCGCCTCGTTTGTTTCTTTTACGCAACGTGCGCTTCAGGGTGCACCACGTGCCCCAAGGGTTCCACTCACCTCTTGTGTTTCTTTTGCACGATGTGCCCTTCAGGATGCACCATGTTCTCCAAGGGTGCCACTTGCCTCTTGACTGATTGGTAGACATCAATAACCCTTGGAGTCAACACTCTGCCAGGTGAACTTGTGGGAGACTAAGGGCTTCTAAGGAATAAGTCCCTCGCCTTATTGCACACCCCTTAGAGTCATCATGAGAAACTGTCGCAGTCTGCCCTCACGACATCGTGGATCCTCTCAAACTAGGTAATCATTAACCTATAGTTCGAGCCACATCGAGAGTGCTAGTAGGTTGTGGCAAGGCTGTTGTCAAAACCTCTCCCTCAACCTCTCTGGAAATCGTGTGTGGCCCCTTTACTCCTTATGTGAGTCTGGTCAGCAAGCTATCGTTAGCCTGCATCATCAACAATCGTGTCAGAACACGTCATATCATATCATCAAATCAAATGTACTAAAATCATAGTAAACAATCAACCCCAATAGCACACTCCTTGACTCGATCTAGAGTCCAAGGGGTTCCGTCGATGCCTCTGCATCCTCAAGGTCAGAAACCCTGCACACTCAGTAAAACTGAGTCAATAGCACCTGTCTATGTCAAAGCAGTAAAACATCATGTCATATAACATAATGCATCATAATCAAGGACAAATGTTTTAATATAGTAATAGTCTGGATCACTTGCGAGCAAGTTTCCTCAAAGAATAAGTTTTCTCAGTGCGCCAGAGCGGGATGTTACAATATGGAACAGATTATAAAGGAATGGACAAAATAATTTCTTGTACTTGACACTGATGCATATTTATCTAACAATGATACTATACGAATCATGATGGTCATGCAAGATGAACATGTCATACAGTCCAATGGGACAAAGAAGCAGAAAAAGTAGGTTGAAGTCCAGGACATAGAGAGTGATGACGAGGAAGAAGAGAAAACCTATCAAGATAGTGGGTCTAGATAACCAGGAGGAGGAGGAGATGAAGGATAAGTATATGGAGGAGGAGATGAAGGAGAATAAGAGGAATAAGGAGGCAAATCTACTCTGAGGAACCCACCACCTGAAGATCCCCCTGTTGTGACAGTGAACCCACAAAAGAGGAAAGTTACTCTGAAGAAACCTCCAGCAAAGAAAGAAAATGTGTGCCAATAAGAAGCAGTTCGAAGCCACTCTCACTAATGAAGACATTAGTCTGGTCCGTGGAGCTATGGAGGATGCCTCTGAATACATGTTGCAGAGATACGAAGAGAAACACGTGAATTTATATGAAATGATTGAGAGGGAGTTGAAGGAAGTGCAACAGATTGTTCGCTTGGTCTGTGCAGTGCCTACTGCACCGTCTTCGCCTTCCTCATCATAGACCATGGACTTGGAGGATGAACCAAATATGTAGGGTGAACCAGGGATTTGGATCACCCTCCCCCAGTATAGCATCAAGTGTCCCACCCCTGCAACACTACAGGATAGCCCGAACTTGAATGTTGAGGTTAACCTTAAAGGAATACCTCTAGAATAGGTTGAAGTATTGGAGGCAGGTTTGAAGGCATACAGAAGGGAATAGAGAGAAATGACCATTGAAATACCAACCCAAATAAGAAGGATTGTTGATGCAATAAAATCTCAGTTCCAAAGAGCTCAGGAAGAGAAGAAGAAACGTACAAAATCCTTGTAAAAGGAGAAAGATGAAGTCCTAGTACAGTTACGAGTAGTGTAGGACAGTGTAGTTGTCTATGAAAGTGAGAAAGAAGAGTTTCAGGTGAAGCTTCATGAGGAAAAGAAAGTTGGTGAAAACCAACTAAAGAAAGAAAAAGAGTAGTTTCTCACAGAGCAGGCCATGGTCAAATAAGTAGTAAGAAAATAATGTCTCTCTGTGTTAGGCTTGGTATAGGAGGATCAAGAGCCTATTGAAGCTCAAGTAGCGAAGCTCGCAAAGACCCTCCAACAGTTACAGGCTAGGATAGTTGAAATAGAGGCCCGAACAATGTTGAGCACCCCGCAGGAGGTGTGTGACAAGAGGGAGGATCCTTCCAAAAAAATAGTAGCAAGTATAAAATCCCTTTCATAGGCAAGTAAACAATTGTGTGATAGAAGTGCCCAGACGTATGAAATCCTCATTAAGGATCTAGAGTTAAATAAGATAGAGTCTTAGTTACACGAGGTGCAACAACAAGCGTTTTCATTGCAAGCGCAGATGAATCCGCTCACAGCAATGGAAATTATGAAGAGATCTAAGGAGCAGTGAGTAGTACACCAATAGATCAATTCCCTCCAAGGTAAGGTGATGGAGGTAACAAATAAGTTACAACCTATGCAGGATGAATCTTGCAAGGTGTTCAAAGAGATTGATGGCCAAGGTTCATAGTTAGATCAAGTAGTTGCAACAGTATAACAACCTGGAAGGGCCTATTACAGAGCATACAGTCAAAGAGCTAGCTGAGTAGGAGGCTTAGGCGAGGCAAAAAATAGAGGCAGCCCAAGTTAAGATCAAGTATTTTGAAGAAACATTGTCTAGACCTGAGTGACTCAGGACACGTCACAGGTGAGTGTTGGGGGCATGTTGGACGTCGACCAAGTTTTGGGGAAACCTTGGTTAGTTTTGGATGTTTTGGCCCACTTTTGGAATTTGACACATTGGTCAAAGTAGGAGCACCTAGGAAGAGATGAGATCGTGGATATCACCTATTTTGAGGGTTATGTGGACCCACTAAGGGGTCTTCTAGGTTTTGTAACAAGTTTATGGGATGTCGGCCCATGGGTTTTCCCCATGTTTAGGCCTTATTGTAATATTTTGTAAAGTATAAATAAAGAGGAATGTATTGTAGAAGTAAGTAGTGATATGTGCGAAGGAATGTATGTGGTCGAGGCCTTGTGCTTGACTGGAAATTTGTAGAAGGTGTTAAGTGTCGGGATAAGATATTTTGGCTCTGTGCATTTGACCTAATTTTGGAAGGTAAAGAAGGAGGATCTAGTGCTTAGTGCGCAAATCTCTTGTCTTGTGCGAAGTTTGACTCTGTGGCTTAGTGCACAGGAGTGAATGGATATAATATTTTGGAGAATAATAAAGAGGCAAAAAAGTTTGTGGAAGTAGCCCCACCTTGGGGTGAACCACACATATCTAGTGTCTCATGGTTTGCTTTGTGTAGTGCCATTTCTCTTATGCATTTTCTTAGTTCTTTGATTATGATGTGTAATGAATATATATTTTCTTAAGTAATTTACTTATGTTAAAGGGTAAATGATTTCTATACTTAACTTACAGTGCTAAGTGGTTAGGGTGCATAATTTTTACACATTATTTTGGTCACCCCAATGATCCATTGACAAACATGTGTTCATGTTCCCAAAAAGAGTCTTTTTCCATGACGAAAGTGATTGACTTTCTCTTCTCAAAAACCTCATTAAGGAAGTTTGTCGCAGGCTGCAAAGAGAACAGGGTGAAACAATGCTTGGTCATCGCCCCTTTCTCTAGTGTTGGGTTGCGACGTCTCCGAAGGATGCACTATATCTAGGGTGCGACGATGTCAAAATACAAGGAAAATTCAAAACTTCACGAAAGTTCTAGAAGGGGATCTTCTAGAAGATGAGGTGGCCTCTTAACGGTTTGGATCTTACTCGCTTCTCTGATTTGCTGGGATCTTCCTAATCTCCTCAAACCATCTCTCTTTCCCCTATATAAAGAGGGATCTCTCATGGAAAAGACTAAGGTTGAATATGCTAAGAATTGGATGAGGAATTCTACTTCATCTCATACTTGAGAGCTTCATTTTAGTTGATCAATTCATTGTGGATCTTCCTAATTCAAGGTTGGAGAAAGTGTGTGTGTTGGAGAAAAGGGCCATCTAAAGGGGACCTTGCGACATCAAGGCCTTGGTTGTAATATCCACTTTCATTTTAATATAATATAGTGATATGTTTCTTTCCCATAAAACTTGTCTTGTTTTATTGTATGATTCCTTGATCACATACATAGGTTCTTGTTGAGTTCATTGTGTTTCTTTCACTTTGGTTGTCTTGTGTTCCCTTGAAGATCCAACATCACAGGAGCTAGGATGGAAATGGCAGGAGGAAGCGACATTTAAATGGTATGTTGTCTATCTCTTGTTAAATAGTAAACTCAATAGTTAGAGCCTAGGGAAAGTGTCATGTTTTGTTTTGTTTTGTTCTAGATCCAGCTGGATTTAGGGAGATCTCTTTATGTCCACATTTACTAATTAATCCCATAACAATAATAATTTTTTGTTACTGCGCTTATCTTTCTTTGATTATGCTCTGTAGTGTTAATGGGATTAATAAACTAATGTATGTTCACTTCCTAAGCATTAACAAAATATTTTGTGAAGTGCTCTTATCACAGATTCATGTCCCAGCCTGGTTATAGACACATGTGTCTTGTAACCCCCCATGCTTATACCTCGAGTGATACTTCACCTTCTTCACAGGTGTTGTCGAAAGGGTCGATAGTCTAAGTTTTGTTGGTGTGTTGCTAAGTGTTGAACCCTGGGTCTTCCCCTATGCAAACACTTATACTAACCTGAACCTATCAACAAAAGTGTCTATTGGGACAACAAGGTTGACCTCACTAGCTTGTAATATATATAATATTAACCATATTAATTATCTTTTACATTAATTACTAGTCACATTAAGGTGGGGCTGAACTGTACCCTTCACATTACAATTAGGGTTACAGGCAGGTTTGACTTTTGAACAATATAGCAAGGGATCTGATACACCCACTGGTGCTCATCCACTAGGGGCACATCCATAGGGATGTTGATATCTCTAGCTCACTGCATTACACAGAAGAACCAGTTCTTCACATGTTCACCTATGCTCGTCCACATGCATGTCCACTCAACATATCTTCTTTCCCAGTGCATCACACATGAGGTTCATCTGAAGTCTCTTGTCAACTCTATTGCTCATAGGAGGCTAATACATCATGTTCATTTATGTTCTCATGACGACGCACCCAAAACTTTGGGATTTCACACCTTCACCTTGTGCTCAACCATAGGCACATCCAACTTGGCAGATCATTTTTCGCATAGGATAATCATCTCGAGTTCTTCTCAACTCTTTGAATGGAGGAGGTCATCTCTATGTTCTAGCTCTGTCTCAGACAGGAACCACACACCCTCTTCAGGGTCTTTCTCTCATGTTTGTAAGCTCGAGAATATCTCACATGGTTGTAATGATCCACATCTCATAGTTTTGTAAGCTGGAGAATGTCTCATATAGCTGCAATCAACAACATCATGAAGGAGAGACCTGTTTCATTAAGTGTGACTCATGCCCGATCACCATCAAGGATTAGAGATTAATAATTTTAGATCAAGGGTAAGTGAGTGTAAGTATTTAAGGATACACGAGTTTTATTATTAAGGGTAATTAATTATATATTATAGTGATTAGGGGTTATGGTTTATATCGGTTAATCATTTGGGGTTATAGAAGTTAGCGGTGATTAAGTGATGTTAATTAATTGGCTTAGGGATTATAAAGGTTAGAACTTAATGGTTAGGGGTTATATGATTTACATATCTAATATGTTTGAGGATATAGATATTAAATACTATAGGGATTAGGGATTATAAATATTAGGGGTTATATTGATTAAGGATTAGGATTTTAAATGGTTAAGGATTTGGGTGGTAGGGATTTTAGGAGTTACATGTTTTGGTTTATAACCATTCAAGGGATTAGTTAGATTAGTTATTAGGGGATATAAAGGTTAGGAGGTAGGGATTAAGGGTTATATGTATTAGGGGTTATAAGGGTTGCAATGGTTAGGGGATATACAAATTATAAACATCATGTCTTATGGAATTTAAGAGTTATAATGGAAATGGATTGATGGTTGTAGGGGTTAGAGCTTATTAGGTAATAGTTATTATAAACATTTTTAAATGGTTTTGGTGATAGGGATGATAAAAAATATAAAAAAATTCAGTTATATGTTAAGGGTTACATAAGTTAGAGAAATTAATAAATAAATTTCTTTCTTAAAGGTGGTAATTTTTTTAAGGGTTATATGAGTGGTATGAGATATAGGTGAATGTGTTAGGGTTTATAAGGGTTATAACAATTAGGATTTAGAGGTTAGAGGTTAGGAAGATTTATTAGGATGACGAGAGATATAAGGGTCATGGTTGGGGATGAGGGGTTGTAAAGGATAAAGTTTATGAGTTGTAGGTATTAAGGGTGAAGATTTATAATAGATATAAGTTATATAAGTAGTGAATGAGAGATATAGAGGTTAAATGAGATATAGATTAACAAATTTAAATATTGTAATGATTATGGTTAATAGGAGTTAATATTAGACATTAAAATATGTGCTTAATAGAAATATAGTGCTTAATAGAAATATAGGTTACAAATATTAATGGTTACATAAAAATTTCATCATCGAATTCTTAAATCCACTTACTCGAACTATAAATTACAAAAGATCAAGACCTCATCAAGATATACTTCAAAATATGTGAATTTTAAGAAATAATGAATGTGAGTCATGCTTATACTTAAAAATAAATAGATAAGTGAGTGGATTATAATAATATGTGAATTTTGGCAAGTGTCGTGTAAATGGAAGGCAATATGTAAAGGAGGTCTCAAGTTCGATTTCCACCCCAATTTACTTGTGCTCCATGCTTGTGGGCTATGTGGCGCACCTGGGGTTATATGTGAATTTTAAGAAATAATGAGTCTGAGTCACCCTTATACTATTGTTGCAAGGTAATAGATATCAAACATTATACTAATGTTGCAAGGTAAATGTTGTTAGCATTCCCAATGCATCTGGACAGTTATAACCCTAAACTATAAATTTCATCAAATTATGAAGAATCATGCACTCCAAATACAAAATCAAAATCAGAAAAACTTCCTAGTATCCTCAAAATTAGTAAACAAAACAAAACCAATCTTGATCCCCACCCTTCCCATTTTATATAACACATCAAGACTAAGCGTTGTCTTGTATGTTCAATGGAAGGAACAAACAAATTTTTATTCTAAATCTATTGGGGATAATGCTCTATGTGCAATAGAGAGATGATGAAAAATTGTATGGTATACGTTGCAAAACCATAGATCTAGTGGAAGAGAAGGATGTCCCAAAATGGCTACGTTATGCGCAGAATGAACCATAATCTCGAATTAAGATAAGATTGAAAGGTCAACGTCAATAAGTAAAAAATAAGTAAAAGTTCCGTATTGAATTTTTCTTTGCCTTATTAAATTACTGCTATGTACTCCTAGGTTCGTATCATATTTTTACACTTGTTTCACTATCAAAAAACTATTTCACACATTATGCCTATATTCCTACTCTCAATTTACATTCATTTTTAAGGCAATGCACAAAAACTAACTTATTACATTTCAATGGCTTAAAGCGTAGTCAAATTTGAACTCTATTAAATTGCCATTTTCAAATTACTTATTGGGATCAACCACCTCACCCGATGTCTCAGTTGTTAATTCATCTAAATGTTTTCAGAGTCAGATCTCTAAATCTATATTCATTATTATCATTTTAATATTTGCAAAGATCTTATCAAAAATATCTTTAAATATAAATACACTAATAAATGTTTTCAGAGTCAGATCTCTAAATCTATATTCATTATTATCATTTTAATATTTGCAAAGATCTTATCAAAAATATCTTTAAATATAAATACACTAATATTTTTCCACTAAGAAGATTCCTATCTACGAGTGAGCCAAAAATTTAACGTCTCCGGTTAAAATTCAAGCTTAATACACTAATATTTTTCCAAGAAGAAGTTTCCTGATATAACACTCTGACCTAATACTTTGTGTTGTTGAGTGTTTCAGGTCAAGACAATCGCCAATATAAAAAATCATCATTAATATGTAATTTAATAGCATATTTTTTGGTTGATTTTTTAAGTTGTGTTCAAGATATGATCTACAGTTAAAGACTAAAGAGAAATTTAACACTAATTTTTTCCACTTTTACTAAGATATGAATTGTAGACTGAAAAGAGAAATTTATGATAAACAGTGCATTTGTATAAAAGACGATATACTTTATTGTAAAAAATCTATAGGACTAAACTTAATGAAGGATTCATCATTTATAAAACATAGTCATCATTTATAAAATAAAGCAGTATTTTAAAATGAATATGAAAAAAAAGCTATATGATTAAACCTAAGGAAGTATTCATTATTTGGTCATCATTTATAAAACATATTCGCCATTTATAAAACAAAAAATATTTTAAAATGAACTCAATGAAAATAAAAATATCTCAAAACAATATCACTAAGATGAGTTCAATCAAAACAAAAATATCTTAGGAAAATATCACTAAGATGAGTTTAATGACAAGAAAAATATCATATTAATTTAAAAAAATATATAATTTATAAAAAGAGAAAAAACAATAATTTAATTTTGAGTTAAAGTCATATTAAAGTAATTATAAAATACATTAAATGTAGAAAAGTGAGTATGTATATTTTATGAGTAAAGAGTGTAAATATATATCTTGATTATGAGAGAGTCTTTATAATTGCCCTTACTTGAACATTGAGCATGGTATACACTAGTTCTCTGTAAAGATCAGAGGTGAGGCCTTCATCCAGGATGTTGTGGTCTCTCATACTAGTAAGCCAAATGCAAATGATGTGAAAAAAAAAAAAACTAAATTAAAATTAAATTTATTATTAAAAAAAACTAAATAACAAGATATAAAGTGAAATCACCATATGGTGTCCATGAGACTGCGAGGGTAGGCCCAATATTTATAACTATAAATCATGTAAGACTATCGTTTAATCATCATATTCATGAAATATATATTCTATTTTAATTTTTATAATATTTTTAGAAGCTTTGTTAGATTAGGAAGCCGTTTAAATTATTAAAAATTCGATTTGAACATCAAAATTTCCAGTTTTGTCAGATTATGAATCCATTGAAATTTCTCAAAAATCCAAAACTTTTAATTTTTTTACATGATCCTTTTTAAGACCTCAAAATTGCCAACCAATGTGATCGGACCAATGACTGTCCACCGGTTTTCTGTTGTGCATGAAATATGTTAGTGTTGGAATACTTTATCTGGGAGAAGTAATTGATCGATGATAGAAAAACGGGACCCACCAATCACTTGTCAGATTTCATTCAAGTGGCCATGAGATGAGGGAGGGTGGTGCTGCAAGTTGAAGTGGCCTGAAACMTGTTCTAATTTTTTTTTGTAGACTCATTGTACAATAAACTTACAATTCTGCSATCATTCATCTGGCTAAGGAGCAKCACTRCCACTGCMATCATAATGCTGATGATCAAAAGGCAATCATAATGCTSATGATCAAAAGGAAATGCACAAGATACTTTACTTTCCATATAATAAGTACTTAATCTTTTTAAAGTAGAATTAATCTTTTTAAAGTAGAATTAATCTTTTTCTTTATCTGAGTGTGCTTGTCCAACCTATTACATTATTTACGAAATCAAATTAATTCTGTCATCACAGGCAGAAATTTTTCCATCAATTCCCAACATTCACAGAGATAATGGCTCTGACCATCTTAGTAAAGAATCTTGACAGCCTAGTTTCTTGAACCCAACTACCATTGATCGGGGTATCGTTGAAATTAGCACACTTCCTATGCAACCAGTGGAGGATCGAATTGGTTTCTGAGAAGTAATTGTTGGGAGATTTTAGCTTTGATTTATAATTTCATACCAAAAACTAATTTCAGGTATAATCTTATATCAAAATATAAATATTGTAAAGGGAAAGATGGGTTTTCATTATTAATAAATTAACATCTAAAAAAATGAACATCTGACAACCCTTTTTGCATTTCATAACATATTTGTACTTGTTCTTCCCCTCCTCAATGGTTTTTTTCTCCCATTAAAAGTTGGGAAAAGAATGCACAATCCCATATGAAACTTTCTTCCTACCATCCATGTGTGAAACCACAGTGGCACCCACCATGCTTGAAATGCTAAACTACCATGTTTTGGGATTTCCAACGAGAGAGGGAGGATAAACAATTTCCATAACTCGGAAACTTTCCAATACACTGCTCTGAAATAACAATAATAATAGAATGTGGGTTCATTCCCTTTGAAACTCAACCCAACCCACCCACATGGATAGATTCTCACCAACTCAATACTCGAAATACCTATTCTATTTTTTAGATCATAAATCGTAGTTGTGATACACTGCATAGAGTCTCCAATGAAACTACAGAGCATTTATTTTTTTAAGTTATCCATCCTATTCCCGTGTTTCGATCTTAGAGAATATATTTATTGCATGGATAAAATATTGGAAGCTGTAAAGTTCATTAATAATCTATCAAACCAAACCACGATGAAATGCAGGTTTCAGTATAATGATTCAAAGATGGAGGAAACCAAAATTTCATGCCCGGTATAAATATGAATTTAGAGAATGAAATTTTACTATTAGATTAAAACAAAATGCAGGGAATAGAAATTTAGTTCGGTACCTGAAAACTTATTGTTCTACACACAATTTGTCTCTTGATATTTGCCGATCTTCAGAGAATCTCTGAATACCATTGTAGAAAATTAATATCGTTAAAAAAAAAAATAAAAAAAAATAAATGCTTCTTTGTCAGTTCTGGAATTAGATTTTTATTTGAGGCGAAGAAAATTTTCATATCACTAATTTTTAATCTATAATCAAAGAAAAAGAGATGAAAATGGAAATGAATATTGCAAAATAACTTACCCTGGTAACCATGGAATCCAATTGAGGAGGATGTAGATCCACCTTTCAGCGCCACACAAAACTACGAGTCCATGCATACTCATACATTCGATGCGAGACCACACCACTGACAAAGCGAGGAAGAGAATGTGAATGGAAAAACATGAACAAAATAAAAAAAATTATTTTAATAGAATAGAATTCAAATTTAATAAAAAACATGTCCAATTTAATAGAATTCAAATAAAAAAATTTCAACAAAATCAAGACAACTCAACTCAACGGTCATGTTCCTCTACACCGTTGGGTGATGGATGGTTATGTTATGGACCACAATCAAGCACACTTTAGAAACAACAACTTCTTGAACGGAGGGATAGGATTGTACAATGCCATAAGATTCCAATCCAATGGAGGGCGTAGAAAGATTTTAAATTTAAATACCTTTTAAAAAACACCATCCAATAGTCACCATCACAGTAAAATATATTTTAATAACTAAATCATTATTTTCATTTTACTTATGATAGCTCAACAGTCACCATCCCACTAAAATATATTTTAATAATTTGATCATTATTTTCCATTATACATATGATTTGTCTGAAATTAGTAGGAATTGCGTATTTCAATCAAAGTTTTTTATTCATAATATCACTGGAAATTGATTTTCTCGCCCACCAAAGTAAAAAAAAAATGCCATACTGCACTTTGGCAATGAGTAATTTTAATTTTGTGACTAATTGATTTAATTTTAATTATTTAATTAATTGATTTAATTTTAATTCTTTAACTAAAATGAACTAAAATGATGTTATATTAGTTTTAGCTTATCATAACTACATCTTGTTAATATGATAGTAATTGAATTATTTTCATGTTATCAAAATCTTTATATTAAGTAAAATGATGTTATATTAGTTTTAGCTTATCATAGCTGCATCTTGTTAATATGATAGTAACTTAATTATTTTCATGTTATCAAAATCTTTATATTAAGAAGATGGCATAACACCATCTTAGATTCATGGACATAGCCATGCTTAGATTCACTTTTAATAAAATGTTTTATTAATTTTTTCAAAGATTTTCTCATATTAACTTTAAAAAAACTTCTCTCGAGGGAATCAGAGTCAATGCAGAATGACAAATTAGATTACAATCCATGCTTCTATTTACTATAGTAATATCAAATTAGCTTTAAGAAACTTGCTTCTCCATATAGTAGTATTATCCGATTATGTGCACCTACTTCCTCTTTACATGGCGGAATTAAATTGCTGTGCGAGACAATTTCTTGGGATTAAATTGCTATGAAAGAATTAAATTGCTGTGCGAGAGAATTATTTGGGATTGAATTTCTATAAGACAATTAATTCCTAATTATATAAAATGGCCAATTTATCAAATAACAAACAATTTTTTATCTTGAATTCTAACACTTCTTCTCACAGTTTATTTGGAAACTTGGAAACTTTGTCATTTGCTTGCATACAACAGTTAATTAACTTATAATTATATTACTGGAAAGAAAAAACTTATCATTATATTACAAGAAGAAGAATTTTATACGATATTTTTATTACGGCGTACAGCTATTGACAATGGGCAGGTTTAATAGGGGTTTAGTCCTTAATAAGTTTTTTATGGACATGATTAAATATGGCTGGAATATTCTTAGTAGTCACACAAAATAAATGACTGTGATTTCAATCATTAACTTCCTAGCTATTATAAAGACATCCGTTTATGTGTTTTTTTTTTACATTTACCTAATCATATTTAAAAATTACTTTGATAGCTAACTGATTGTCACGTAAGTGATTAACAGAAATTAAAATATTAATACCAGATAAATGAAGCTCAACCATTTATTTGTTAATCAATAATAAAATTTAATATATTTTTTTAAAAATTTGTTTCATCTTATCAACCTTTCAACATTCACCAACAGCTAAATCGCTGCTGTGCTAGTAATTAACCCATTCAAAAAAATCAGTAAGGAAGAAGAATTTTATACGATATCAAGTATAAGAATTTTATAAGATATCCTTTGAATAGTCAACACCAACTGATTCTTAAAAAGCCTCATACCTATAAAATAAATATCATGACCAATAGGCGCCGGCTATAATTCATGGCTAGTTCAATATCTTGAAATTTTATTGATACCATATTTATGGGTATATCTTTGTCCGCTCTATCGTTTTCAGTGTAAGTTAACTAGATGTATAACATACATCTGGGATACATTAATGTGTTTTCTTTATTTATGTAATGTATTTTGTATTCAATTAAATTTGTTTTCGTTTTCTTTATTTATGTAATGTATTTTGTATTCAATTAAATTTGTTTTCGTTTTCTTTATTTATGTAATGTATTTTATATTCAATCAAATTTTTTATTATTATTGTATAAAATTTAATTAATAATATTTATATATATATATATATTTTATAATATAAATTATTTTTATTTTAAAATATTATAATTAATTTTATTATATAAATATGAATTATATAATAATATACACTAAATAATATTATTTATATAATTTATAGAAAAAAAAACACAATATTCATAATAACATATAATTTATATTTTTCTTACATTTATTCTCATTCCCATTAAAATTCATAACATCATACACAATGTTGTATATATTGATTTTTGCAATGTTGTATATATTGATTTTTGTTGTGTATGATTATCATTTTTCTTTAATACCTCTCACCATAAACATTATTAAAGTGAATTTTGCAAGATTTATAATATAATAGGTGAATTTTGCAAAATTATAATATGATATTTGAGTATATTTATTGTAATATATATCAATAGTTATATTAAATAAAAAATAATTAAATTATTTAATGTAATAAGTCAAATTATTGTAAGACTTATAATATGATAGGTGAATTTTGCAAGACTATAATATGATAATTGAGTATATGTATTGTAGTATATATCAATAATTATATTTTAAAAAAAAATATTGAATTATTTAATGTAATAAGTCGAATTTATGTAGATGTCAATCTATTTACAATTTAATATATATTTTTTTGGAATTGAGATTTTTTTTTTAAATGTTTGAAATTAAAATTTTAATTAAGAAGATTTGGAATTTTGTCTTTTAATTTTTTATAATTATATTATAAGTGTAATTTTAAAATAAGTTTAATAATCAAAATTTATTTCCCATATAATTAGTATTATTATTTTAAAAATGGTTAATTACTATATTATGTAATATTATTTAAAATTATAATAATTAAAATAAAGTAATTTTTAATTCATTTTTTAAGGCATCAAAATATTAAATTTGTGTATGGAATTATATATTCAAATTAGATTATAAAATAATGTATTTATTAAATAGATTAGAAGAGTCTTAATTCAAGAAAAAATTATCTTCTCCACCCTAAAGGAATGTCACAAGGTGACATAACCCTAATGGACGTTGCAATGTCACACAAAATTTTCAAGGTTAACTTATGTCAAATAACTTCATTGTTCAATGGTTGTGTCACATTGTGACGTTCACGTCACAATGTGATGTTCGTTTAAGGTTAACAATCAAACATAACCCTCAAGGAATGTCACAAGGTGAAGTAACCCTAAAAATGTCACAATGTGACGTACATATTCAATGTATTATGTTTAAGTGCATCRTTCCTAAATGGTTACACCACAATTGGATGTTCATTTAAGGTTATGTCCAATTGTGACATCCCATTGAGGAATGTGGCAATTTGACATTATTCAACCAAGATGAATGATGCAATGCGATATTACCATAGTAAACCAAGGTTAAACATAATCAACATGGTCAACCATAGTGACGCAGACCCCCTTGCCCTCGGGCCGAGATCCGCGCAGGATCTTCACTAAAACGATGCCAAGGGTTAATTAAACCCTTTGTTTAAGCCATAAAGGACTTCGGGTTTCGGGAGTTGAAGAGTCTCGATGTATTTCCAAAGCTCTTGGAAAATGCTGAAAAGTGAATTGTCAACGAAGGTTGACTCCTACAATGCACCAAACACACGCCCACAAATTTCGTCTTTTGAGGACTTGAGCGAACAACCATAGTCGTTCCTCTTACCTTATGATTCCCCAAACTCTAAAATTTCGCCTTTGGCAAGATCGACGAATGTGAGCCCCCCTCTATCCAATGCTCAGACCTTTTCAGGATTCCACGCACTGGGAGTTTGAAACTCGTGATTCAAAAAATCACTTGTCTCCTCTACTTCCCGAACCCTGAAATGCCGAAATGTCGAAATTCCACTTCGCTTCCTCCGTGACCACATCCCTACTCCAAAGACACATCGCGTTTTGTGACTTCAGGGGTTTCAATGCAAAGTTCCCCGACTCCTTGTCATCAGACTTGCCGAAATGTTGAACCCCGAAATGCCAAAATGCCAAAATTCCACTCCAAAGGGGAATCAACATCTCCCATTTCTTCTCATCCAATGGCTACTACTCCTCCTGAGCCTTCGGGTGATTGAAAAGGTACTCGCCTTAACCCCTTTTCTTCTTTGCAAGATCCGATGGTTCTCGGGTCTTCGACACTTCTCCACAAAGTATTCCCACCGTTCAATTTCAAACTTGATGATTCATTTCGGGATTCGAGAGTTAGAGTGACCAATGGTTTTGGCATACACTCCAAACTTACGAACCCCAAATCCCCGAAATGATCTTTCGACTCAAACTGACCAAGATCAACAGTTCGCGTTGACTCTTGATGTCAGGGTGGCAGATTCATCAACCTCCTAACCACCCTACAACTACTCTGGATCCTACAGTACTCGCAATTTCATGAGTTCTCCATGGAGAATTCTGATCGCCCAATTCACTTCTCAATGATTTCTGCCCAAACGACTCAGTGTTCTCCCTCCAGAACTTGATTTCTATGAGACTATTTCGATCTCCGCCTCCCTTTGAACACTTCAAAGGTTAAATCCCTCCTGAGCTTTCACATGCAAACTCCAGCTTCCAAAAGGACCCCTGCTCGCACTCCTTGCGGAAAACATTCAAATAACCTTTGGTTATTTGAGTCTTCGACCCTGTGCACTCTTTGGAACAATAGTCTCTCACTCGTCCTACTGGATTTGTAGAATCCAAGACTTCACTCGGCCCGCGCTCACCTTGCACGACTCTGTGCTTCACCTGCACTTCTGCTGGTATGAGAACAACGATATCTCTCCTGAGATTTCTGAGATAAAACTCAAACCTTCATCAACAGACACCTTGTGGATGTTCACTGCACTCCTTGCAGAAATCCTCAGAGAGAGAAACAATTGAAACTCATTCTTCTTCTCTTTCTGACTTCATATATTCAACATGAAATCACACACACAACACAGCGTTGAGATAAATGCATAACAAAGAAACAAATCAAATGTAAACATACCATTCAACAAGTGTAAACAGTAATCATCATAACACTATGAAAATTGAGTCAAATCTTTATATATTAACTCAAGTGCTCTTGTACATGGGTTCTTCTCTACAGTTCTCTGCTACATCTCTACAGCTTATAAATTCTCTAAAATCATAATGTTCTTGTTACAATGATATAAGGGTGAGGGTGTCTATATCCGTTTTCCCTCCTACACTTCTAAACTGTCCAATCTATTAAATCAAATCTACCTACTTTCATTAAATAGACTTAAATTCCTATTACATCCAACAGATGAGAATAATTTCTCCAGATCTTTTCATATCTCCCAGACATAAATGTAAGTATGCTTCTCCTAGCTATTACATTAATGCTTCAGATTTCAAAATTCAAAATGTTTTCATAAAAATATGTCCTTTTTGCATCTGCACATCCAGCTGTTCCTTTGACTAGGCCGGTGCTTTGGCTTTCTACGATGCTTCTGCATCATACTCCCTCGCTTGAAAATTTTCATGAACTCTTGCACGGTTTGTCCATGCCTATGAATTGTTTCTTCATCCTCCCAACTGGCATCTTCAATTGGATGTCCTTTCCACTTGACCAAGTATTCAATATACTCATTTCTCCTGGTCTTTCTGCTAATCCTCTTTTCAATTATGCCTTCTATCTATGGATTTTCAGCTATAGGCATTTGTTTTTTCCATTGAACCTCTTTTTGTTCCTCCTCTACTCCTGCTTCTTTAGCTCTGTAAAGGTACAAATATGCAACATTGAATATCTGTGAGATTTTGACCCCATCGGGTAATTCAATTTCATATGTGTTTGCCCCAAATTTCTTTATGACCTTGCACGGTCCAATCTTTTTCATCTTCATCTTATTATATGTTCCTCTTGGGAACCTCTCCTTCCTTATATGTGAAAGAATCATATCACCAACTTCAAATTGAAGTTCTCGCCTATGTTGATCTGCTCTCTGCTTGTATTCTTGACTTGAACTCTGCAATCGCTCCTTAACTCGGCTGTGGAGATCCTTCATTCCTTATGCAAATTCCTGTGCACTAGCACTCCTGAATTCATTTTGTTCTGAATATTTCAATTCAGAAACTCCTCTTGGTTGCATTCCATATACAATCTGGAATGGACTCTACCCTGTGCTTCTATTGAGTGAATCATTGTAAGCAAATTCCGCCTATGGCAGAATGTGATCCCATTGAATGCGGTGTTCATTCGCTAAGCTTCTTAACAAATCTCCCAAGCTCCTGTTTACGAACTCTATCTGCCCATCTGTCTGAGGATGATATGCTGAGATAAAAGACAAACTTGTCCCCAACTTCTTCTATAAGGTCCTCCAAAAATGCCCTACGAACTTGGTATCTCGATCAGACATGATACTCTTTAGCAAGCCGTGAAGTCTAACGACTTTCTTGAAAAACAAGTTCACAATATGAGTTGCGTCATTGGTTTTCTGGAATGGTATGAAATGTGCCATCTTTGAAAATTTGTCGACTACCACAAAGATCGAATCACATCATCTTTGTGTCCTTGGCAGTCCCAGTATAAAATCCATGCTCAATGTGTCCCACGGCCTTTCAGGTATGGCTAATGGTTGGTATAACCCTGTGTTCTGCCTTTTTCCTTTCGCGTGCTGACAAATTCTGCACCTATCCACAAATTTATTGACATTTGTCCTCATCCCTAGCCAAAAATATGAGCCATTCAACTTTGAGAACGTCTTATCATGATCGAAATGTCTGACCAATCCTCCACTGTGTTTTTCCTTCAGCAGGTTCTCTCTCATGGAGCATTTTGGAATACATAGTTGATTTCCCCTGAACAATAATCCATCCTGGATCATGTATTCATTCCATTGGCTTCTATCACTGAGAATTGGATTCTTAGATTCCTCATATGATTCCTTGAATTCTGGATCATCCCTATACATTTCCTTAAGGTTATCAAAACTCAAAGTCTTGAATCTGAATTCCTGCATAAGCAAACATTTCCTGCTCAAATCTTCAACAACTTTGTTAGCAGTTCCAGAAATATGCTTAATCAAAAAAGTAAAATTCTTCATGAATTCAACCCATTTAGAATGTTTTTGGTTCAACTTCTCTTATCGAGTCACGAATTGTAGCGTGTGATTATCACTATACAAAACAAACTCCTTGGGAACCAAATAGTGTCTCCATTTCTTCAGTGCTTGTATGACTGCATATAATTCTTTGTCATACGTGGAGTACTTAATATTTTCTTCATTCAATTTTTCACTGAAATATGCGACCGGCGTGTCATCTTGGCTCAAGACCACTCCAATTGAAAATCCACTTGTGTCACACCTGACCTGGAATGTCTTGCTGAAATCTGTCAAAACTAGAATTGGTTGCTCAATGATCTTCTTCTTCAGCAGATTGAAACTCTTCTTTGCTTCCTCTGTCCAGTAAAAATATTTGTGTCATTTCTTCACTGTATGCATCATCGATGCACTAATTCCACTGAAGTTTCGGATGAATTTCTTGGATAAGCTAGACAAACCATGGAAGCTTCGAACTTCAAACACACTCTTCAGTGATGGCCAATTCTTAATCGCCTTTATCTTTTCCAGATCCATTTTTAATTCATTTGCAGAGATAACAAAACCCAAATAAATGAGTTTTGTCCTCATAAATGACGATTTCTTCATATTTATCAACAATTTCTCCTACTGTAATCTCCTCATTACTCCAACTAGATGCTTTAAGTATTCTTCTTCTGTCTTTCTAGAAATTAATATATCATAAAGATATACAATGATGAATTTCCCTATGAAATCCTTCAGGACTTCGTTCATCAACCTCATGAAAGTACTAGGTGCATTCGTTAAGCCAAATGGCATGACAAGCCATTCATATATCCCCTCATTCATCTTGAATGTTGTCTTCCATTCACCACCTTCTCT
This sequence comes from Picea glauca, assembly GCA_000966675.3. Classification (NCBI taxonomy): domain Eukaryota; kingdom Viridiplantae; phylum Streptophyta; class Pinopsida; order Pinales; family Pinaceae; genus Picea; species Picea glauca. Next base: position 440,527 of record JZKD02S2117138.1, read on the forward strand.
CATTCTAATTTGATGATACCCTCTTTTCAAATCAATTTTTGAAAAAAACCTTTCTCCACTCAAGCAATCCATCAAGTCATCCATCCTTGGCAATGGAAATCTATATATGATGGTAATCTTATTCATTTACCTTGAGTCTATACACATTTTCCAGCCTCCATCTTTCTTTGGTCTGAGCACTGTCGGAACAGTGCATGGACTCAAGCTTTCTCGAATCAATCCTTTGTCCATTAAATCCTGGACCTGTCTCTTAACTTCTTCATTTTCCTGTGGCATCAACCTATATGCGGATTTTTTTGGAAAACTGGCTCCAAGTATAAGATCCATATGATGACTTATAATCCTGATAGGCGACAACGAACAAGGTAGTTCGTCCACTACTATATCAACAAACTCTCCCAGCAGCTCTTGGATTTCTTCTGGTAGATCATCTATTCTCGTACTCGTCAAAACAATTTTGGGTTTCCTGACCACAATAAATTGTGTGTCTTCCTTCTTTTTAACCTCATTAAGAAGTTCCTTCCCACTCATGAGAAGTAGAGTGTTGCTCATTTCTTTTTTCACCTCTTTATCCTTAATTGACATCAATATGTGAGTCCTACCATTTTTTTCCAAGGTGTACGTGTTCTTTCTCCCATCATGAACCATGCTTCTGTCATATTTCCATAGTCTACCCAACAATAGATGACAAACATCCATGGGAATGACATAACATAATATTTCATCTTTATATCCTCCTATTTTAAATTCAACTAAACATTGTTTAGTGACATTTACCTGATGTCCTTTTTGTAGCCATGAAACTCTATATGGGCTTGGATGTACAACAGTCTCCAACTCTAGGTTTTCTACCATCTCTGTAGATATGCGATTGTTTGTGCTATCGTTGTCCACTACGACCTTGCATACTCTATCGTTAGTTTTGCAAGCATTCTGAAATAGTCTGTTTCTTTGGGTTGGGTTCTCTACCTCCTTCTCCGAATTCAAGAGAACATTTATCATCATCAAAGATCTTCTACCCTTAGCGTCTTCTGCCTCAACATTCCATACTTGAGCTTCGACAATGTGAGTTTCACCACCATATTTCTTCTTATCTGGACACTCATAGGATTTATGTAGGATTTTTCCATAGATGAAGCATTTCACTTCACCTCCTTTGCCTCTTCCTCTTCCAGTGGCTGTTAAGCCCTAATATTGGCTCATTACCACTTAATTGGGGCATATTATATTAGTAATGTTATTTTATTTATGTCGGCTTAGGCCATTAGTTGTGATTTAGATTAGTAATGTTATT
>JZKD02S2117138.1:456731-469864 GCA_000966675.3 Picea glauca
CATCAGAAGGTCAGTTATCCTAGTTTGGTTCTCGTTCATTTTCTGTAGATTCTCATCAACTTTCTTCAAGGTTTCAGAGATTTCGGCCTGTCCCCTTCAGTTGGTTTCCTGATACACATCCAACTGTTGGACCAATGTCCTTTCTGTGCGGTTTATGTTTTTTTGGAACTTACCAAATTCAGTTACTAAGAGAGCTAAGCATTGAGTCTTATGGTCATCTCCTGACCCGTCTATTTCTGCCTCTGTTTCACTGTTGTTTATGTTCCTCCGACCCATAACAATTCCCCTGTACTTCTGCATGCACCGATATCTCCACAGGTTTGGAGGATTGAGGCTCTAATACCATTATAATGATCCCAAGCCAAATTCTTTCTTGGAATCACTAACTACTACTAATTTATTGAGTTATTAAGTGCATACAAGATTCATCAACACATGGAGATCACAATATATTCAAGATGTAGAAGCACAAGCAAAGATCTGACCTTTTTATTACGAGCAATGTAAGATCAATACAGTATATGGATGATCTGGCATAAAGCTCAGATGGTCGTACAAGCAATAGATATGAGCTGCTACAAAATGCTCCTGACAATACAAAATAAGCCTCCAAAGGCTGCATATACAATGAAGACTGAATCAAGCAGATCTGAGTCGCACTAATGCTCAACCTCCAAGATGGAAAGTGCCACGTCATTCTAGAATGCTGAAGCCCTCAATAATTCTTCCCTACTACCAAAAGTGTCCAATCATCCTAAGAAATATGCCAAATCATAGATCGGGCAACTGTAAGGACAACCCAGATGTCCAAATTCCCAAATCCACTCTCAAACCCCATAGATCTGAATTTCCCACTGAATGGGGTGCCCCACTTGATGACTGAAACCCTAGATGGTTCAGCCCTGATGAAGGAGGCCTTCAAATGCTATGAAACTCTCCAAGAATATAGATCGGGCTATGAGAATCCCGTGGGAGAAGTTCCAGACTCAGATCTCAAGCAGATCTCCCTAGATCTGAGTTTTACTGATTTACAAGATGTCCCCTATGGCTCCAAGACGTCCCAATCTGTAGACAAATGTAGAATGATGATAACCCTCCAGAAAATCCCTCAAACTGATGGTCCTGCCCCTGCAAACAAAACCCAATTGTCGGAATGGCCCCAGGCCCTCAGGATAAGATGGATCGAACCTCCCTCCAGATGATGGTGTGCCCTTGCTGGAAACACAAGAACAGTATGAATTTCTACCTTCTGAAGTGCTAGATAGAGATGGGCTGAGACTAGAATGGTGTGGAGGAGTCTTTCATCCCCGAGACCAAGCTACGGAACAAGGTGAGTGGATATTTCACCACTGAGTTATTCACAAGGGTTTGTACAGCAAAACCCCCAAACTGAATGCTCAAGAGCAATAACAAATGATAATCCAAAACCAGAATGAGTAATAGGTGCACCCCAACCTATTACTTATACTTTTCCTTCTAATTCTCTGTTGAGTTAGGTTAAATCCCAGGGTTAATCTTCTATTCTTTTGTTGAGTTATCTTTTACTCCTTTATCCTTTTCCTTTCTTAAGTCAACTTAAAAATATAACTTTTAACTTCTTGACTTTCCGCCCTTCAGTGTGAGACTATGACCTAGTGGAGGTGCCCAGGCCACTGAGTGTCCTCATCACCTCTCTAAGAGGTGGGGGACATTACATGATATAACACTAAATGTAGTCAACTATGGTTGATGATGGGTGACCTTTAATTTGGCACCCATATTACAATATTAGGGACACAATTCATAAACATCACACTCAAACATAACACTAAAGTAATTTCACAAGGTGAAATAACCCTAAATGAATGTTTTAATGTGACATAACATTTTAAAGGATACCTTATGTCAAATAGCTACATCCCTCAATGGTTGTGTCACATTGTGATGTACATATTCAATGTATTATGTTGAATTTCATCGTTCCTAAATGGTTACATCACATTGTGATGTTCATTTAGGGTTATTTCACCTTGCAACATTTCCTTAGTGACATAACCCTAAATGAACATCACAATGTGACTTAACATTTTCAAGTCTAACTTATGTCAAATAGCTACATTCCTCAATGGTTGTGTCACATTGCGATGTACATCTTCAAAGTTTTATGTTGAATTTCATAGTTCATGAATGGTTATGCCACATTGTGATGTTCATTTAGGGTTATGTTAGCTTGCGACATTTCCTCAGGGTTATGTTTTAATGTGATATTTATGAATTCCATCCCTCCTATTGGAATATTAGTGCCATATTAAAGGTCATCCATAGTCAATATTGGTCAATAATAATTAATATGCTCATAAAATCAATCATTTTCAACCATAGTTAACATATGAAAATCACAATGTGAGGTAACCATTTAGGAACTATGCAATTTGACATAAGACAATGAATATGTAAATCAAAATGTGACACAACCATTGAGGAATGTGGAAATTCAAAATTATTAAATTAAGGTAAAGGCCAACTATTGTTAAAAACATTGAAACATGGTCAACCATTATAAAAATGCTCAACCATAGTCAACCTTAATCAACATTCTTCAAGCTTACTAAACCATGCTCAAACATGCTCAACCACATTCAACCATATTCAACCATAGTCAAACATGGTAAACAATATGAAAATGTAATGAGCCATGGTCAACCCATCTAACATAACCATTGAACAATATCACAACCCAGCATAACCCTTCATGAATGTTGCAATGCAATGAAAACCATTAATGAATGTCATAATGTGACATAACATTTCATGTACATTACAATGCGACAAAAAACTTAGTGAACATTGTAATGTAACATGACACTTGATGAAAATCGCAATGTGACATAGCCGCTAACATGATAATGTGAATTTCACAATCCGAAAGAACCATTGAGGAATGTCACAATCCAGCATAACCCTCGATCAATGCCACAACATGACAAAAACCTTTACGAATTTCGCAATGTGACATCACATTTTATCAACACCACAATCTGACATAACCATTCATGAATGTAAAAATCCAACACAAGTCAACCAATATGAATCTCTCAATGTCGCATATCCATTCAGGAACATCACAATCAAACATATCCATATTATAAAGTAATCCAAAATGAAGGTTACAATCTGACATAACCATTGAAGATTGCCTCAACCCAACAAAACCCTTGATGAATGTTGCAATGTGACAAAACCCTAGATAAATGTCACAATGTGACAACACATTTGATGAACATCACAATGCTACAAACCCTTAATCAACACTGCAATATGACATGACATTTGATGAATATCGCAATCTGACGTAGCCATTAATGTGGGAAGATGAATGTCACAATCCTAAATAACCATTAAGCAATGAAAAAATTTCACATAAACAACCATGCTTAACCAAGGACAAACATTGTTGACCACAGTGAAACATGGTCAAGCATTATTAAAACTGCTCAATCATTGTCAACCTTAACCACCCTTCTTCAACCATAGTAAACCATGCTCAACCATAGTCAACCATAGTCAACCATAGTAAAAAATGGTAAATGATGCATAAATGTAATAAACCATGGTCAAACCATCTAAGGGAACCATAGAAGAATGTCACAACCCAACATAACCCTTTATGAAGTTACAATGTGACGAAACCATTAGTGAATGTCACAATGTGACATCACATTTCATGTATGTCACAATGCGAAAAAACCCTGAATGAACATTCGAATGTGACATGACATTTGATGAACATTGCAATGTAACATCATATTTGATCAATGTCACATAATCATTGAGAACTTCACAATAAAATATATCCATATTAAAAAGTAGGCAAAAATGAATATTACAATTTGACATAACCATTGATGAATGTTAGAACCCAACAAAACCCTTGATAAGCATTGCGATTTGAGAAAACCATTAAAAAAATGTGAGAATGTGACATCACTTTTGATCAATGTCACAATGCGACAAATCCTTAATAAACATCGTAATGTGAAATGAATTGCTTTTAATATCAGAATGTTACATGGCCACTAATGTGGCAAGATGAATTTGTTATTCAAAAGTGCCATTAAGAAACACAACAATTTCACATAAAGTAATCCAAAATGAATGTCATAATCTATCATTACCATTAAATATTGTCACAACCCAACATAACCCTTGATGAACATTCCAATGCAACAAAATCCTTAATGAATGTCACAATGTGACAAAACCCTTAATGAAAATCACAATGTGACATGACATTTAATGAATGCCACAATGTGGAATGGTCATTATTAGGGAAAGATTAATGTTGCAATCCAACAAAACCATTAAGGAATGTCACAATCCAACATAACCCTCATTGAATATCGCATTGCGAAAAAATCCTTTTTGAATGTCAGAATATGACATCAAATTTCATTAATCTCGCAATGTGAAAAAACCCTTATTGAACATCACAATTTTACATGACATTTGATGAACACTACAATGTGACATATCTATTAACATGGAAATATGAACGTTGCAATATAAAATGACCATAAAATAATTTCACAATCCAGCATAAACCTCAATGAATGTCGCATGTGACAAAATCCTTTATGAATATGAAAATGTTACATCACATTTGATTGACACCACAATGTGACAGAACCATTACTGAATGTAGGAAGTTGACACAAGTCAACCAAGATGGATGTCTTATTTCCACATAAGCATTGATAAAATCCTAATCAAACATATCCATATTATAAAGTAGTCCAAAATGAATACTACGATCTGACATAAGCATTGAAGAATGTCAGAACCCAACAAAACCCTTAAAAATGCCACAATGTGACATCACATTTGATTAATGTCACAATGCGACAAACCCTTAATAAACAACGTAATTTCACACAACATTTGATGAATTCCACAATGTTACATAGCCATTAACATGACAAGTTGAATGTCTCAATATGAAATAACCATTAAGGAACGCAACAATTTCACATAATGTAAGACAAAATTAAAGTTATAATTTGACATAAACATTCACGAATGTCACAATCCAACATGACCCTTGATGAACATTGCAATGTGCTAAAACCATTCACATTTGATCGACACCACAATGTGACATAACCATTCATTAATGTAGGAAGTCGACACAAGTCAACTAAGATGGATGTCACAATGTGACAAAACCCTTACAAATGTCATAGTGTGACAAAACGCTTAACAACCATTGCAATGTGAAATGCAATTTGATGAATTCTACAATGTTACATAGCAATTAACATGGCAATATTTTTGTCTCAATATGAAATAACCATTAAGAAACATAGAAAATTCACATAAATTAAACCAAAATGAAATTCATAATTTAACATAACCATTCAAGAATGTTGTAATCCAACATGATCCTTGATGAACATTGCAACGTGATATAACCCTTCATAATTTATATACACCACAATGTGACATAACCATTCATGAATATAGGAAGTCGACACAAGTCAATTGACATGGATGTCTCAATGTCACATAACCATTAAGAACATGAGAAACAAACATATCCATATTATAAAGTAAGCCAAAATCAATGTTACAGTCTCACACAACCATTGGAGAATGTCACAACCCAACAAAACCCTTGATGAACATTTAAATGCGACAAAACCCTTATTAAATGTCGCAATATTACACCACATTTGATTAATGTCACAATGCAACAAATTTTTTAATGAAATCACAATGTGACATGACATTTGATGAATGTCGCAATGTTACATACCCATCAATGTGGTAAGATGAATGTCTCAATATGAAATAACCATTAAGAAACATAACAATTTCACATAAAGTAAGTGAAAATGCAAGTCACATTCTAACATAACCATTGAACAATTTCACAACCCAACATAACCCTTGATAAACATTTTAATGTAACAAAAAAGTTAATCAATGTCACAATGTGACATCACATTTCATTAATATGACAATGCGACAAAATCGTTAATGAATATTGCAAAGTGAAATTACATTTTATGAATGCCACAATGTGACATGGCCATTAATGTGACAAGATTAATGTCACACTTCGAACTAACCATTAAGGGAGGTTGCAATCCAACCTAACCCTCAATTAATGCCACAATGTGACAAAATCCATTATGAATGTCACACTGTGACATCACATTTTATTAACCATTAATGAACATCGCAATGTGACATGACATTTGATGAATTCAATAATGTTAAATAGCCATTAACATGGTAAGATAAACATCACAATATGAAATAACCATTAAACAACACAAAATATTCATATAAAGTAAGGCAAAATGAAAGTCATAATCTGAAATTACAATTGAAGAATCTCACAACCTAACATAACCCTTGATGAATGTTGCGATGAGATAAAACCCTTAATGAATTTCAAAATGTGACATCTCATTTCATTAATGCCACAGTGTGACAAAAATGAACACCACAATGTGATAAAATCCTTAATAAACATCACAATGTGACATGACATTTGATGAATGCGACAATGTGACATGGTTTTTTACCGTGGCAAGATGAATGTTGCAATACAAAAAATCTATTAACGAATTTCACAATCCGACATAACCCTCCATGAATGTCATAGTGTGACAAAATCATTTATGAATGTCACAATGTGATATCACATTTCATTAATCTCACAATGCGACAAAACCATTAATGAACACCACAATGTGACATGAAATTTGATGAATGTCACAATGTGAAATAGTTCTTAACACAATAAAATGAATGTTGCAATTTGAAATAACCATAATGGAATGTCACAATCAAACATGATTGACAATTAATATCACAATGTGACAAAATCTTTTATTAATGTCATGGTATTACATGGCGTTTGATCGACACCACAATGTGACATAACCATTCATGAATGTAGGAAGTTGACACAATTGAACCAAGATGGATGTGTCAACGCCACATAACCATTGATAAAATCACGATCACAGATATCCATGTTATAAAGTAATCCAAAATGAATTTTACAATATAACATAACCATTGAGGAATGTCAAAATCCAACAAAATGCTTCATGAGCATTGCAATGTGACAAAACCATTAATAAATGTGACAATGTGACATCATATTTGATGACTGTCACAAAGAAATGAAACCCTTAATGAAAATTTCATGTGACACAACATTTCATGAATGTCACAATGTTACATAGCCATTAGCCTGGCAAGATCAATGTCTCAATTCGAAATAATCATTAGGCAATGGAACAATTTCACATAAGTAAGACAAAATCAAATTCATAATCTAACATAACTATTGAAGAATGTGACAACCCAACATAACCCTTGATGAACATTGCAATGTGACAAAACCCTTAGTGAATGTCATAATTTGACAACCCATTTCATTAATTCCACAATGAGTCAAAAACCTTAATGAACATCAAAATGTGACATGATAGTTCTTATAGTCCAAAATGCCACATCTATGCATCCAAGATATTTGCCCATCCACTTGCACATGTTTCCAAACATATTGTTGAGGTTTCCTTCTAAACAATTTTTTTTTGGATAGTGGTTTACGTGCCCTACTGCACTATTATCCTACATAGAAATGCGTGTTAGCTTGCATACATACACTTGTTGCATGCTAGTTAGTCCACGTTTACCTCCAAAAGTTGAAAAAAATATAAATTGCACATATTTCAATGGAGTTTACGAGCTATGGAGGGTTTCCTAACCATTTTAACCCTTGTAGCTTGTCCCCAAACAGAATAAACATATTTTTCTCATATAAAAAGAGGCCTTGGGGAGTCATTTAGACATATGAACAAGAGAATAAGAAAACTTTGCCAAAATCCTTTCCCTCTCATTGCCCAAGATTTGCATCTTGCTATGAGTTTTAGCCTTAGATTTCCCCTCTAGCCATTCTCCCTATGCAACCCTTCCTCCTTCCCTTGATGGTATGTTGGTTGTGATAATTTTATGGGGTATTGATGAACTTGGAGCCATGATAGAGGAGCCCAAACTTGGTTCGTAGAGGTTTGTTTGCAAGCAAAGGTTGTAACCTTTCATCTTGAATTTGAATAAAAGAGATTGTCTTTGTCCCAAAGCCCTATGTGTACAAGTTCTTGTTAATTTCAGCATTTATATCTATATTTAGGCTTTTTAGTGATTACTATATATTTTATATGTTGTTTCATTTTATTCTTAACCCCTTGTAGGTCATATTTGCGAGGAGATCTATGATCTAGGAGGAAACAACAAGTGGAAGAGGTCTACATCAACCATAGGGATTCAAGGTGCACTCATTAACATTATCTTCTATCTTTCTCTTATCACTTATTCTATATTTTTTTGGGGTAGATTAGAGATAAGTCAATTTTTTAAGGGAGTTATCGCTTTGCCTATTTCTTAGACCCAGTTTAGGTGGAATTTCCCCATAGAAGAATTGATGACTCTATTGGGGCGTCTCTCTAGGGTATTATTGGGAGATATTGGTTTGATTTGATTTTTAGTTTATTTTTTAGTTTTCTGAGTGTTCTGAGTTAGTTTGGGTCTCTGGTCACCTTCCAGGTGCCTACCAGCTTCCCTTTCCCAAGTTGTTTGTCCAAATTTTATTTTTATTTTTTAATTTGCAAAGGTGTACGCACCCTATTCTCTGTACAACATGCATATATATGAGTTGTTCATTATACACAACCCATGTACATATGAATGATGTCCATGCACAACATGTGTCTCTGTGGTTTTGAACAATTTTTTCAAAATATTTTCCTTTTCCTACAGGAAACTTTTGGTTTCGAGGACTTCTTGATTTTTAGAAGCTTATGTTGTTTTGGGTATAGACATTTTGTAGGATCAGATATTTTATGAAATAAAAAAAATAACTCCTCTTGTCTCTCTTTGTTTCCAAGCATTTTTGGATTTTTTTATCTTGAATTTTAAGAAAAATGAGTTGCGTTCTACAGTTTCTTTCAACATCTTTTGTTAGTTTTTCTTTGATTGAAAGAAAAAAAAAATAGATCTCTTTATTTATTTGCATTTAGTTTTCATTTTTATTTGAAAAATAAAAAGGAATTAACATAGGGTTTCCTTTTATTATCATCTTGAAATTATTCCAAAAGAAAAATTAAGATAAAACACCCTTTCATTTTCTCTTTTGTTTCACTCAAAAGTGGCATTTTACATTTTGCATGGAAAGGCTAAAATATTGCAGCTTTATGTTTGAAGGATTGTTCAAGTTTTTTTCTTGAAAATCTTTTTAATTTGTAGAATTAGTGTAAAGTCTTCTTTGCTAGTGTTCTAATTAGTTTCTTTTTCGAAAGAGTCTCAAAGGACATACGTTTCACTTCTGTTTCTTGAGTAAGAAAATCCCCTAAAAAGAATGCGCTAATATAAAATATATTAGTAACACTTTTTCTAGGGTTCACCAATATCTTAGGCGAGGGCCTTATATTAGGTGAGGAAAGATAAACTCTCCAAAAATTAGCTTAGGTGTCCATTATAGGGTGTGAAAATCCACCTTGTAATTACTCAATCCTGGAAGCTCCTCTAACACATGAGTAAAAAATGAGGTCACGTGGAGGAGGATGATGGAGATATCCACTCCTGATCGTGATAAAGAATTTGGGAGAGTGTGTATTGGAAGTCAATATTGTAGCGTTACTGGTCCGACTCGTTTCATACCTATGAGACACTTGGATCCATCCAAGGTACTCTGAGAGTGATTCTAGCCATATTGTGTTTTAGGCCTCATGAGGATCTTTGGGCTTAGTTTCCCTTCCCATACACTCTCCCGACAGTCAACTATACCCCCCTGGTTGTTCATTACAAGTTGGTTTCCTAGTTTCCATTATATAGGTTGATACACAGGTGATTGCGAGGTGTGTATCATTGTACCTAAGGTAGAATTTGTACTCTTTGGGTGACACTTGAAGGGACTGTCGGTTGGAGGTATGGGTAACTGCTTCTCTTTGAAAGTCATTTTCACTTGTGAATGACTTGGATGATGAGGACTTCATCTCCCTGGGTCAAAATCATTCAGAAGTGTAGTTTGTTTGGTTTGTATCTTTTTAGGATTTTTTTCTTAGTTTTATGCTCTGTTCTCCCTAGTTTTCCATGGTGAGTTATTTAGTCTTTACTTTGGGTCTATGAATTAAGGTGGTAGACCACCCACTCTACCGGTCATGAGGAATTTTTGGTATTCCACTTAGAAACGTGGAGTTTCCTCCTTATAGGAATATATTTTTATACTACTAATTTATCAGACTCAATGTGTGATACTTTTACAGACTTGAACAATCCCGCAAGGGAAGAACCTATGAATAATACCTCCATATCCAAATTTCCTGATGACACAAACCAAGGAACCCCTTCACAAGGGGATTCTTGCACGTTTCCTTTCTTCGAAAACATTGGTTTCCCTTTGATGGCCACTTTGTACATTCCTGGGTTGGATGTGCGACATTCGGTTTGGTTGGGTACCATTCCAAATGAACTGAATTCTCTTGATGCTTCATCACATATGTATAAGTTTGATTTTTTTTATACTTTTTTTAGTGTTAATTAATGTGTAAAATAAGAATTAAATATTTACAATTAATATCCTTTACATTAACTAGTTATTGTTTGTGTTGTAGATTGTTGGGTGAATTTTGTTTAACTCAAATTTCTTTATTTTTATTTAACTCATAATGAAGTTAAATCATCTTTATTTTTTTTAACTCAAATTTGACTATGGATGACCTTGCACCCATATTCCAATATGAGGGACACAATTCATAAACATCACACTCAAACATAACCCTAAAGGAATTTCACTAGGTGATATAACCCTAAATGTAGTCAACTATGGTTGACTATGGGTGACTTTTAATTTGGAACCAATATTCCAATATGAGGGACACAATTCATAAACATCACACTCAAACATAACCCTAAAGTAATGTCACAAGGTGACATAACCCTAAATGAATGTTGTAATGTGATGTAACATTTTCCAGGATAAGTTATGTCACTTAGCTACATCCATCTATGGTTGTATTGCATTTTGATGTGCATATTCAATGCATTATGTTGAATTGCATCGTTCTTAAATGGTTACATCACATTATGATGTCCATTTAGGGTTATGTCACCTTGCAACATTTCCTTAGTGACATAACCCTAAATGAACATCACAATGTGACATAACATTCTCAATTCTAACTTATGTCAAATAGCTACATTCCACAATGGTTGTGTCACATTGTGATGTACATCTTCAAATATTTAGGTTGAATTTCATAATTCCTAAATGGTTATGCCACATTGTGATGTTCATTTAGGGTTATGTCACCTTGTGACATTTCCTTAGGGTTATGTTTCGGTGTGATCTTTATGAATTGCATCCCTCCTATTGGAATATTTGTGCCATATTAAAGGTCATCCATATTCAATAATGGTCAATCATAATGAATATTCTCATAAAATAAATCATGTTCAACCATAGTTAACATATGAAAATCACAATGTGACGTAACCATTTAGGAAGGCATAAGATAATGAATATGTAAATCAGAATGTGACACAACTATTGAGGAATGTGGAAATTAAACATTATTAAACTAAGGTAAAGGAAAACCATTGTTAACACCATTGAAATATGGTCATCCATTATAAAAAAATTATCAACCATAGTCAACCTTAATCACCCTTCTTCAAGCACACTAAACCATTCTCAAACATGCTCAACCATAGTCAAACATGGTAAATGATATGAAAAGGTAATTATCATGGTCAACCCATCTAAAATAACCATTGAAGAATGTCACAACCCAACATAACCCTTCATGAATGTTTCAATGCAATGAAAACTTTTAATGAATGTCACAATGTGACATAACATTTCATGTGTGTCACATTGTGATAAAAAACTTAATGAACATTTCAATGTAACATGACATTTGATGAACATCGCAATGTGGCATAGATTCTAACACTGTAATGTGAATTTCAAAATCCGAAAGAACCATTAAGGAATCTCACAATCCAACATAACCCTTGATCAATGCCACAATATGACAAAAACCTTTATAAATGTCACAATGTGACATCACATTTTATCAACACTACAATCAAACATATCCATATTACAAAGTAATCCAAAATGAAGGTTACAATCTGACATAACCACTCAAGAATGCCACAACCCAACAAAACCCTTGATGAATGTTGCAATGTGATAAAACCCTTGATAAATGTCACAATGTGACAAAACCCTTAATCAACATTGCAATATGACATGAAATTTGATGAATGTCGCAATATGACATAGCCATTAATGTGGGGAGATGAATGTCACAATCCTAAATAACCATTATGCAAGGCAACAATTTAACATAAACAACCATGCTTAACCAAGGACAACCATTGTTGACCATATTCAAACATGGTCAAGCATTATTAAAATTTCTCAATCATTGTCAACCTTAACCACCCTTCTTCAACCATAGTAAACCATGATCAACCATAGTCAACCATATTCAAACATAGTAAATGATACATAAACGTAATAAACCATGGTCAAACCATCTAACAGAGCCATAGAAGAATGTCAAAACCCAACATAACCCTTGATAAAAATTACAATGTGAAAAAACCCTTAATGAATGTCACAATGTGACATCACATTTTTTGTATCTTACAATGTGACAAAACCCTTAATGAACATTCCAATGTGACATGGCATTTGATGAACACTGCAATGTGACATCACATTTGATCAATGTCACAATGTGACAAATCCTTAATAAACATCGCAATGTAAAATGAATTTTTTTTAATGTGAGAATGTTACATAGCCATTAACGTGGAAATATGAATTTTCTATTCAAAACAACCACTAAGAAACACAAAAATAAGCCAAAATGAAAGCCATAATCTATCATTACCATTAAATATTGTCACAACGCAACATACCCTATAACAACCCTAGTTAAATAACTAATTGTCCAAGTTAAATAATTGTTTAAGGTTTATTAAGTTTAATTAAATGTCCTAATGTATATTAATTAATTAATTGTTATCTATTAATAATAATTTATTTATTGTTTAATGTATATTAA
>JZKD02S2117139.1:0-10064 GCA_000966675.3 Picea glauca
AATTTTTATGCAGATCAATGTCCCAAGACACGAGCAGAGGAGGAGGACATGCCTCGTGTTCCATATGTGAGTGCGGTTGGCAGTTTGATGTATACAATGGTCTATACTAGACTGTACATTGCACATGTAGTGGGAGTTTTGATCAGGTATATGTCAAAACCAGGGAAGGTGTATTGGACAACAATAAAGAGCGTTTTCAGGTATTTTCGTGGCACTACTAGTTATGTATTGTGATACCAAGGAAGACCATGTTTGGACAAAGTGTTGGACATACATGAATTTTTGGATGCAGAATGGACAGGAGATTTGGATCGTAGAAGATCTACACGTGGGTATGTTTTTAACCTATTTGGAGGAGCAATCAGTTGGATGAGAAAAATACAGTCTGTAGTGGCACAATCAACTACAGAAGCTGAATATATGGCAGCCACTTATGCAAGAAAGGAAGCAGTATGGTTACAAATATTTTGTTCAGGTATTGGGTTGGTACAACAATTTGTAAGTATAGATTGTGAAAATCAGAGTGCAATTTTTCTTGTGAAGAACCCAACTTATTATTCAAAGACAAAGCATATTGATGTTCAATATCACTTTGTAAGAGACATGGTTGAATAAATGAAGGTGTTGTTGATGGAGGTGGACACTTTGAAGAATGTTACAGATTCATTAAAAATGTATATGATCATTGAGAATTTCTCTTGGTGTAGAGGATCTATGGGCATTGTTGCCCTGGATTGTTGACTATGTAACCTTGTAACCCCCTATATGCAAAAAAAACAACAAGTGGGAGAACGTTGGGTATGTATTATATTATTTGCATGGTTAGAGGGGAGTGGAGTGCACTCTTTCTTGGGGGGTTGCAAGAGGGTGAGAGCCTCCCTGCGTGGGGGTTTGGGGGGCAACGCCCCCGGAAAAAAAAAATGGCGTTTTTTTGCATCCATTTTTGGGTGGTTTTTCGGCACATGGTTTTTTATTTCTGGTTAAGGAATTAGGGTTGTTGACTCATTCGGGTTATTATATTAGGGTTTTGGATGCTACAGGATCCTATATGTATATTGTAATGTAAACGAAGTATGAGGTGAATGAATATAGAATATGTTGGTTTTCCCGGTTTGGGTTTCCAGGGGAAAAATCTCTATATAATGTGTGTATTTGTCATTGTATATTTTTTGTTCTTTTAATGAAAATTTGTTTGCATTAAATAATTATACAAGGTTAAAATCTACACTTCCTACAAGAGGATTTTAATCCTCTGGTTGATGTCAGACTCTCCTACACTTGTTGCTACTAAATGTATAGTTTTCACACTTTGGTTGAGTGTGTATACCACTCTATTTTCCTTTCCTTTTATGTGTTTGATTTCGAAATCAAATTCACTAATCAATGCCATCCATCTGGCCAGTGTGGCATTCAACCTTGGCCAATCAAATAGGTACTTCATATCACAGTGATCTATCATTAGGAAACATCTTCACCCGGGCAAGTAATGCCTCCACATATCTAATGCATGCACGATTGTTGACAACTCTAGATCATGGGTAACATATGTTTTCTCATGCTCATTCAACTTCTGTGATTCATAAAAAATCACTTAGTTTTCTTGCATGAGAAATCCATTGAGTCCTTCTTTGTAAGCATCTATACAAACTAAGAAACCCTTTTTCTGGGTATGCAATCCTCAAATCTAGAGCATTAGTCAAAAGATGCTTCAGCTACTAAAAACTATCTTCACACTCTGGTGACCATACAATTATCTTCCCCTTTATTTGCAATGAGTTAATAGGATTACCGATCTTGGAAAATCCCTTTATGAACCTCCTATAATATCCAACCAATCCTATGAAGGATCATACTTTTGTTACATTTCTAGGTTCATGCCAATCCATGATTGACTTAATTTTTTTGAGATCCACTGCCACTCCTTCTATTGAGATTACATGGACTAAATACTCAATTTCCTCTTTGGAAGAAATCACACTTGCTGAAATTAGTGTATAATTGGTGCTCTCTAAGCACTTGTAGCACCATCCTGAGATGATCTTCATGATCTTTTTTCTTGGAATACACCAAAATTTCATTCACAGATACTAATACAAACTTTTCCAAATACTTGTTGAGCACACTATTCATGAAACACATGAATGTGGTTGTGCATTTGTAAGCCCAAATGGCACCACTACAAAATCATAGTACGTGTACCTTGTTCTAAAGGTTGTCTTATGGATATCCTCGTCCTTGATCCTAACTTAATGATCTCCTAACCTTAAATCGATTTTTGAGAAAAATGTAGCTCCTTTGAGTTGGTCAAAGAGATCATCTATCCTGGGAAAATGATATTTTTTCTTGATGGTCATCTTGTTCAACTACCTATAGTCAATGTATACTCTCAAGGTACCATCCTTCTTCTTCACAAACAAGGCTGGTACTCCCCATGGAGATAAACTCAACCTTATGTAACCTTTATCCAACATTTCTTTTAGCTACACCTTCAACTCCACCAAATCAGGTGTGCTCATCCTGTAAGGCACTTTATATGTTGGTACCACTCCATGTATGAGATCAATCGAGAAATCAAGATCTCTTTTTAGAGGTAGTCCTAGCACTTCCTCTAGAAACTCATCTTTGAATTCCCATAACACTGGGTGATCTTCGACCTTCAGCTCCTTGCTTTATGCTAAGTTAAGTACTTGTATATCATACAAGGGGCACCCTTTTCTGCTGAACTTATTGAGTTGCAACGCTGATATTTTCCTCACTCAAATTGGATTATGAATGCCTTGAAAAATTATTGCATTACCCTCGTTATCTTCACATTCCAAAATCTCCTCATAATAGTTTAATTTTTCCTTACGGGTAGCTAGATAATCCATACCCAACAACAAATCATATGATCCTAGGGGTAGGATATGCAATCCTCTCATCACAAATGGAAAAGATTCTACTATCTCAACCACTTTCCTCTTTGTTATAGTGGCTAATTGAACCAACCATAATCTTGTATGTTTCTTTCTCTGTAATGAACATTCCTCAACAAATCGGGGTGAAATATGACTAAGGTTAGATCATGGATCAATTAAAATAGAGACAGATTGATTGGTAATAATACCTTCCAATTCCACCGCAGAGGCTTGGTGATTTTCTTGTCAATTTTCCACAGTTGCATATATTCTCGGCATGCTTCTAGCTACATCATTGACTGTATCGGCTTCCTGTACATTATACACCTTTTTGTTGTCATGTTGTCTGTGGGGACAATCTCTCAACAGGTGCAGTTCTTCACATCCCCAACATTGAAAAGGTACTTTCTTAGGATCCTCTACTCTTATCTTGCTTGCTTTGTTGGCTTATTTCCACTTTGAGATGGAAAAAATGTTGATGCACACTTCTGCTTGGTTGACCAAAGTGTGCACCCTTCCTTGAGTTCTTGTATGGAATGACTTGAATTCCTTCTTTTAGAATCCACTCTTTGCCTTCCTCTTCTATTCTTTGGAAGTCTCTTGCTTATGCTTAGACTGATCATAGAAACACTTGGCCTTCCAAATAGTTTCCTCCAAAGTCTTTGGCTTATCAAACTCAATTCGATCCTGGTAGGATTATGGCAATCCACTGAGAAAATGTTGCACTCTCACTTTCTCATCCTTGAGGTAAGGAACATACCTTAATATCTCCATAAACCTTTTGGCATAAGCATCCATGGTAAGTTGACCCAACTTATTCTAATGGAATTCCTTAATTTTTTCATCATAATACTTATCTGATAGGTATGTCTTTCGGAAGTATCTCTCCAATTGCTTGTAGGTCAGTTTGTTTTCCTTTAATCCATTGATTTTCTTGAGGTATTCCCACCAAATGGAATCTCCTCCATTCAAATTAAAAATGGTGATCTTTACCTTAGTATTCTCAGAATAATTATGTACCCAAAAGTACTTCTTAAGACTAAACAACCATGCCTCAACTTCTTCTCCTTTCTTTATATCTCCATCGAAGGTAGGCGGCTTAGCCTTCTTGAAGTATTTAGTTAGAGAACTATGAGAATTATTCCTCTTCTTCTTCTTCGGGACACTTGACTATGTGCCACTACCAGACTGCTCTACTGAAGTAGTCTTCCGGCTAGATGACACTGTGGAAACACTTCCACCCCTTACATTGCACTATTCACCTTTGTTTCCTTTCAGTACATCCTACGTGCTGAAACAACAATCATTATTAGAAATATCATTACCAATTTTAAAAACATATATACCATGCAATGTTAAAAAAATTCTAAAACAGTTTCAAGTAGTCTTGGTGACCCATTCAAGCGTAGAGTTTGAACTATGCTCTGATACCACTATGTGGCACACCAAACCCCCTAAGTGTCCCTTAGGTTGGTGGGATGTTTAATTTCCCTTTTCTCTTTTGTTGACACAGTATCAGTTTCATTAGTTGTTTGAGTGAGGACTTCGTGTATCACAAGTTGAACTAAGTTAACCAGTATTAATTCTTAGAGAAGTTTTCTCCACTCGGATTATTGAAATACCCAGATGCCTAAACACCCTCAATCGGATGGTTTAATTTTCTTTTTTCCCTCATATCAACGATTTGTGGCCATTTAGACACATTTCCATCGGAGTTCCCAACCACCTAGGTTGGTCTCCCTTCCGACAACGATATCCCAACGGTTCATCCACCAAAATCTAACGGTCCTCGTACCAAGGGTTCTGATGATCACGATTACGTCAAGGTCTTCTACGCATTTGATGGTTACTTCTCGCTTGAGCATCTATTTTCCATACCAAAAAGTGAGACCCGCAATTCCTACGACTGAGATTAAGTCTCGCCCACATACCGATCTATGATCATTCTCTCGTTTTTGGAGTCCCTCCCCTTTGGAGCATATTTTCACTAGCTCCGCAAACCACTCTAAGTTTCTTACTCCAACCATACGCACCCCCAATGGATCAAATGATCCTCTTTAATATGATCCTATGGTCACTATGAACTTAACGGGTAAGGCGAATTATCGATCAATGTTTTAAAATCCTCTTCTCCGGAGCGACTCTTGCTGAAATCAATGGTTGGGATCTTTCATATCACTTCACGATGGATCTACGGTCCTTGGAGTTCCTTTCATCAGAATACTATTACAATATTCCTTCTATAACTATGAAATCCCATCCTCCGACGGTCATCTTACTAAATCCAACGGTCCATCTTTATCCCTAGCCACCATCCGATAGATAGACGGTCCTTTTCGACTTAGGGTTCTTCCCATCGGAAGTCGAGTACAACCTCATTCAACCACTCTGAAAGTGGAACCATCCGAAAAATGGTCTGGATCTACCCACTTAACCAAATCAACGATTGTGAATCCATCCATTGTAATACACTAGTTTCTTCCAGAGTAACTGTTTGATTCTAAACTTAAACAAGTCAAGGTCTTTCCTCCGACCTTTCTAATATTTTACCAAACCTCTAAGAGCTTTGGAATTATAGGTTTAAATTGGTTAAGGCCTTCCCTTATGAGAAATTGGGGCGAAGGATTGCATGTCCTACAATATTTCCACATGAGGATCATGGTTTCCTCATGACTCAGGGTCCTCCATTCCTCACAGGGACTTCCCAGACATTTGGGAACTTGCCTCACTAGTTCAACGAATTTTTTGTTCATATATTGCAGCCTTTCCTCTCAAAGCTACAAGGTCTTAAGGATACAGACTACTCATACTGGTATATTTTCATAATTTGATAGATTACATAAGTACCATGTCAATTATATCCCATTCATTCATTACAAGCATTTACATTTCCCATTAAATTAGACAAACACATGTAAACATCATCCATATACAATTAAACAAACCAAATTACACACTTATATGATCACAGAATAAACCAACACCAACTGACTGAGGGAGGAAGCCTTTCCTCCCAACCTTAGGCCATATTGCAGAGTACCTTCCTACAATACGCCGCCCTTGTTCCAAGCCATGATACCACAAGGGGAGTGATTCAACTGGTTTCCAAGCTCAAGATTATCTAGGAAGGTTACTCTCCTTCCTCCTCTGACAACAGCAGGAGTCACCCCCTTCCCAATGAGCTCAGGAAATATACAAGTTTATCATGTGGTTTATCAACTGGATTTCCTCTGCACAAGGGAGTCCCTTCTCTACTAAATGTCCCTCGGTGACCTCCCCTTACCAGTGTCAGTTTATGTCTAGTAAGCACCAAGTTGTAGTCCTCTTTTTCTCTAGTTTGGATCCGAGTCTTCTCTGTTTTAGGGTGATCATCAATAATTTGTACAAGCTTCCTATTTTCTTCAATGAAATCTTTCCATTCTATTTTCTTCCTCAATCCATGTTCATGAACACCTATGTTCACCGCACCATTACTCTGTGTTTTTTTTTCTCACTGGTTCTTTATCAGGTTAGCTCTTCTCAAGCTCTTAATGTGCTCTATTCTCTCTTTTTTGTGTGTGTTTGTGAACTCTACTCTTTTGCAGCCTCTTCTACAATCTCTCCTCTATTGTCTTCTTTTTCTTGGTTGTTCGGTTGTGATTTTCCACCTTTGGTCTCTTTCTCATCCAATCTTCTTGGGATTCTCGTGGCCTTTCTATAGATGCAACATGTAATCCATAATTCCCATTCTGAAGGGCAAAGTATGTGGTGTCCTATTTTCAAGTCATTCTATTGGCCCTTTCCTTGTTTAAGAGACCAATCTGTCAACAATTATTTATTGTTTCAACCACCTTTGTGACTTCCATTACTAGTCACATGGATCCATACATATTTGGTACACTGGAAGGAGTATTTTTATGATTAGTAAGCATAAGTTGGCTTGTTAAACAAGCTTCTTTTTTTCTTCATAAAAGCATCTCAGCTCCACCTTAACCAGCCACTCAATCAATCCTTGCTTCATCAATTCCCACTTGTGTATCATGGTCGGTACTTTCAAGGTTGTTCCCTCTCAGTTAACGGTTTGGTGTCTTTCATTAATAAAAACATGATTACAAGATTCATAAACATAATCATATGAAGTATTAAGCATAATTAGAGTCTTGGGGGGAAATAGGGTGTTACACGTACAGCCTTTTCCATGATCATAATATAATGCATTTAAATTTGTTCTAGATGTGTGGCTTTAGTCTGGTCACATAAGATTTAATTAGTCATTCTAGTGATATCTTGGGTAGATGCATAGTCAATGCTTCCTAGTCACACATAAATTCGTCTACATTTACCTTCTTGTGATCTGGTGATTTATAAATAAAAAAAGCCTTCCTCTATGATACCTTGAAATATTTTAAAGAAATCATTCTTGAATATATCCTAGCTAATCAAATAGAATGACTTCTTCCACCATATGTACCAACTACATGCATCGCCCTTGAGTTTCATTGGGGCGTGCTTGATTTTTCATCATCGTTATCAATATTATAGATTTCAAAATATTCTTTTGTCTTGTTAAACCATGCCACACCTTGCTTTTAATTTCCATCAAACTTTGATAGATCTAGTTTTTCCCTCATTGGGTACACAAAAACAGGTTGCTTCATAAAAGGTGGTAAATGGTTGGTGATCACTAAACCATTCATAGGAATTCTTGGTTGTGGGTGAGTCATATTTGGAGAACTTCATTGTGGATTAGATTTACCTTAAGAAATTTGTTGTGGATTGGTTGTACATAGAGAATCAACACTAGCTGAAAGCCTTGATAAGAGTTCCATTAGTTTGGCATGATTTTTATCAACTTTCCCTTTGAGTTATGTTTCCTCTTGCTTCAACTCATTATGGCTTTGTGTAATTTTTTGCTCTAGCCAAAAAAAACTCCTGAGTTCTTTATGCCTTATGGTATTCATCATTTGTTTTTCTTCTAATTTCTCCAAACTGGAATTTATATTAGTCGTTTTCCTAGTTACTATAGGAGTATATTTGCTTTCAACTTTCACTGAATTAAGTTGCTATAGTATGGATTAATAATATCCCTAAATTTTTCATAATTGTACAGTTGATTATGATTGTTGTGGTACATAATCATACAGAGTTGTAGTTAATGTGCATAATTGTATGGAATCATATGGAATTGTATGACTTGGTTAAATTTCCATTGTTTGATTGTATTGAATTCCCCAACAATTGCAGACTATACATAAATTGAATTGTTGTTGTGAGTGATTATGCAATTGGTGGTTGTATGTATGGGAAACAACTAAAGTATGAATGGTAAATACATGTGATGGTTGAAGTACCGGTATAATAGTGGGATGTGTACGGTTGCAGAGTGACAAGGTGTATGGCGGCTTACTATGAAAAATGGGTGTATGGTTGCACATGTGGATGAGGATATTGGTTATACAATGATTGACATTCACAATCATGTACGACAACTCAACTAGCTTAGATACCAATGAAGTCAAGAAAACTCATGTTTGACTTGCTCAATAATCTAAGAAATAAATGATATATATATATAAGAGTGATCAATAAAAAATGAGATGATTGTTACATTAGGAGGACCCCGTCTACATAATCCCAAGGGAGCACCTTGGTAACTTTTTTTAAAAGTTGTGACTATTAAGTTATTTTCTTTATTCTTTATTATTTATTATCTTTTACTCTTGGTGATCCATTTTCATGTATCAACCTTGTATTTTTTTCTTAGCTTGTGCTATTTGGAAGAACTCTCCTTTCATCCCCAATTCATAATCCTCTGCATCCTGCACAAGTTCCATATTTCTTCATCACTTCAAAAAATAATTATACACTCCCTTGACACTTAGTCATTTTTTATTTATTTATGTTGTGCGAAGAAGTCTTACATTAGTTCATCCTTCACATCCTGTATTAGCCCATTCTTCACACTATGCATAGGTAATTCTCGATTTACCGCATATCCCAATACTTAGTCAATTCTTGAATTATGTCCATGCGAAGAACTCAACAAAAATCCATTTCTCTGCATGACTTTCCCTCTGAATAAACCTTATTCCCCAACAACCTTTTCCCCGCATTAACTCTTCCCGCATAATTCCCCCCCTCCTCTACCACATGATCCTATACTTCGTCAATTCTTAAATTGTGTACCATGCAGAGAACTCAACACAAGTCCATTACTCCGAATGACTCTCTTTGCATTAAGTCCTCCCACGTGACTCACTCCTCTATAGAACTTGACGCTTCGCATTCCTACCACACTAATGTCCCATACTTAAGTGTTTTTCCTACTAGGAAACCTTCATTATTTTCATTCTAGAGGTGGGTTATAGTGCATCTATGATGTCTTGCTTCACAAATAAAAGATGGATGTCAGAAGTAAATGAGGCTTAATGTTGTATTTTCATATAAATCATTTTCTTATAAAGGATAATTATTATTAATAGTTCACATGCATTCTGGCGGAAAGTGTACATATTGAAAGGATGTTTCATTAAGGACTATTAATGATCTTATCCTCTTATCATTTAAAGCTTTGTAATTCATATCAATAATATTCACGTATATTGAAGTGTATTGGAAAGAGTGGGAAAGATGGAAACTAGAAAAAAGGAGCCTTTTTGCAGAGATATTGTTAATTCCCTTGCTCACCAAGACAAAAACTTTCATTGGTCTATAGCTTATCAGTGGTATTCTAACTTCACCCCGGAGCATAAACTCTCCAATAAGATTTGGAAAACTAGTCTAAATAAGGTTGGTTGCATGCCCAAAGCCTTTGATTTCAGAGATTTAGTTTCCTAGTGATCTGAAAATAGAAGGCTGACTTGTTATGCTATGCAAGCACCCCTACTTCATTAAAATAAACTTACAGGACCTTGCTTCATGTGTTAAAATATGCAATATAAACTTATGTGTTAAGTTCATGTAACTGCTTGTAAATGCTTATGTGTGAGCAAATGTTCTTTTAGATGGTTAAATATGTACTTGGAATGAAAACACATCAACATTACTTGCAGCAAATAAACCATCAAACTCATAACAAGAACAAGCTGATAAAGGAGTTCACCCCCCTACAGGCTACATCTCCTTGAGCCTCCATAATGGACTTGGCTCTCTGGGATTAATTAGTCAAAAGTTCTTTTACAAGCTGCT
>JZKD02S2117139.1:10074-23142 GCA_000966675.3 Picea glauca
GGTGATAAGGGAGCCAAAAGGGGATAACGCCAAAAATATTATAACATTTTATAATATTATAATAATTTATTATAACCTAAAGTCCTTACCTTAGCTTATGAAAAATCATGTTAACCTTGAAATGCATACAAAAGCAATCGGGGAGGACTTCCTTAAGTGCCAAGTGGAAAGTTAGAAACATGCATACTTATTCCTTGTTTTTGGGAGTTGACCATCATTCTTCCCATCATTCCACCATCATTCTATCTAGTATGAATTCTAAGAGGAAGGGAGCCAAGCTTGTGTTGGGGGATGAATTGTATGTCTATTGTGAAAATTGATACTCTAAATCCGTGTAGATCCCAACATTGATATTTTCTTGACATGTCTATCCCATAGCTCAGGAAAGAGGTGTGATATCCCGAGGGATTGCATTGCAAAGAAGGGGGTCCACTTCTTTGGGTTGTGCAAACTAAAGGGGGGAATATATATGAGGATTGGTATGACTTGTTGGGACAGTGTTTTTGGGACCAGTTTTGGGAATTGCGCAACACGCGCAAAGGAAGGAAATACAGTTGGTGCACTTTCAGAGATCAACACGTGCAAAGGAAGGAAGACCGTTGGAAGTCATTAGACATTTTGGGTCCATCGACATGGGCTAAGAACCATTGTAATTGTATAAATATGTAAGGGCTTTGGGATAGATATTGTGCAATGTGTGTGAGAATGAAAGAACGAAGAGCGATATGAGTGAAGTAGTGAAGAGCGATAGAGAGAGAATGACAGGGGAATTTTGTATGAGACATAATGTATGAGCATAGTGCACATATTTTGTAATGGATGTTTTGAGTAATATAATAAGAAGTCGTCCATTGTGGACGTAGCCCATCTTGGGTGAACCACGCTAAATCATGGTGTCCTTATGCTATGATGTGATTGTTCTGTTTATGCGCATATGATCTCTACTCTGTTGCTATGAATATGTTACATGTTATTATGTTTTTGTGCACATGATATAAGGTATAATGAATAAATGATAAGTAGGATGATTGTAAGGACTGCCTCCTTTCCCTTCATCAATGCGGAAACCTGGTTCCTGTAGTTCCCATAGATACCTTGGGTGAGACTTCACTTGCTTGCAGGTGATACTAAAAGGGTCGATATCTAAGGGTTTTGTTGGTGAATTCATGTTGAACCCTGGGTCTTCCCATTGCGTGCCAACAAATGGTTCCGTTGTTGGGACCGAGATCTGAGAATTAGTGGAATGTGGAGGGAAAATAAGGAAGATAAAGGATGGTGGTTAGAGATGAAGGAGTGAGATTTTTCTAGAGATTAGAATAAGAACTTGCGAATAAGCTCAAAGAAGTGGTTACAGAGGTATGTATTTATAGACTTACATGAGATTTTCTTTGCTAAATTCTCGATAGCTTTGGATGAGTGGTTACAAAGGTTAGTTGAAAAGAACAAAACATTCTGCATTGTTGTTCCGAGGAGTTGGACCCCTAACTTTATTCAACAAGTTAATACCATAAGTAATCGAATCTACTTGGGTTTGTATTGGGGGGTAAGTGTATTGGGGGGTTGTATTGTTGAGTTTGCTATAGATTGTACCCAGTCATATAATGTTGCTGAAAGAGAGTGCTTTAAAGGTATGTGTAGAAGATATTTGAAATCATTGTCTACTTGGGTTAAGATGTTATTGTGTGATAAGGGGGTTATGAAGAAGGAATCTGATTGCACTAGTAGTTAGGTGACTTCACGCACATAGGGGGACTGGGGGATGAATAGAGGATGGTCTGAGAGTATGGAGAAGAGGGATGCATGAAATAATAGATAAGAAACAGATGGGCTTAGAATGCTAGGAAAAGAAGAAGGTGCGACATAAGAAGATATTGGAGTGTTGTGTAGTGGAAAGAGGTTTTAGTATAGTAAGAAGAGTATTGTAGCTGATAGAGAAGGGAAACACAGTGAGGTTGAGGAAAGAGACACCAACGTAGTGTTTTAGATCATACCATGCACATAAGGGAAAGAGAAGGAAAAGTAACGTCAGCTTAGTCCACCAGAAGGAGATTCATTACATATTAGTAGCTTCACTCAGGCCAGACTCTGTGTTGAACCCACGACCCTATGTGCGTCTCTGAGAACTGAGGTAAGATTTGAAACTTTGTCACTTGTAGTTAGTGAAGGAAGTAAAGATAGAAGTAAAGGTAGTCAGAGTAGTGGAAGTAGTTCGACAACCCAGATTCAGTTAGGGACATTGAGAAAGAATACTGTGCAGTACACAATGTCAAGGGTAGACTCCATTTTCAGAATTCGTGTCTTTCACGGAGCAAGGACATAAGATCTGGAACAACACTTATTTTTCTGTGAAGTAATATGGACCATGAAGTAGGTCTAGGATGAAAATATGAAAATTGTGTAGTTAGTGATGACATTTAGAGACTGTACATTACTCTAGTATATGAAGTATCAGTCCACTGCACCTATGGGACAAACCAGAACGTTGGAAGACATCAGGAAAGCCCCGTTAAAAGAGTTCCAAAAACCAAAGTTTGAGTTGTAGTTTATTATGGAACTAAAAGAGATCAAGCAGTTGTAGAGTGAATCAATATAGGATTTTGATAAGAGATTCAAGATATTGATGGATCGGTTGACCTTCTAGATTCCAGACAAGCAACATAGGGAATGGTTCATTGTGGGATTGTTACCACATATACATTGTCTTTTGACACAACAAAAGATTACATCGTAGTCAGAAGCATTATATATCACCATGAAGTTATAAACATACCCTATATGAGAGAATGGAACAGTTATGGCTCAGGTTTAGTCGTAGTTAACAACATTAACAATTCAGTTGCAGGAGCTTTCTAAAGGGAAGGAAAAACACAAAGAAGTCTGGTGTGTTACATGCAAAAACTAAGGTCATCATAAGAACGAGTGTCCAACCTTTAAATATTATTTGGATATAGGAGGTCTGAATCCCATAGCCTCAAAAGGATGGGTATGGTGTGAGATATACAGAATGATGGGTCATCACCCAACTTCCTGTCCTTTGATGAAGAAGTATCAGAGCAATTCCAAAAGCTTATTTTGTAAGTCTATGGGACATGACGAAAAGGACTGTAGTGCACTCGATATAATGAGAGAACACACCATGGATGCATACATATTTCAAGGGGAGGACAGATTATAAGAAGGGCTACTTCAATATAATACTCTGAGGGGATACAATAAAGGAAGAGGAGGATTCAATAGAGGAAGTTGACCGATTATCTACTATAATTGTAACCATCTTGGGAATTTGGCGCGAGATTGTTCGAATCCTTGTACAACATGCACTTACTATAGACAGCTCGATCATGAAACGAAATACTATCCAAAGCTAATCGTGAAGTGGCAAGAGAAAATGAACTAGAATTTGTATATGATAGCAGGGGAAGAGTGCGATGATCGACCAAGGGTAGCAACAGTTACACGCGGAGGAGAAAGAACATGATCCGATGTGACAGTACAAGGAAATCATACTAACCAGTGGGTCAAGAAAGTAGCAGAACCACCTCTGATGTTTGACCCTTGGAAAGAGAGAAACACATATAAGAAAGCAAGGAAGGAATTGTTAGAAACAGAATGGGGAGCATCGACTTCACAACCTGTGTATGCCATGCCTCGAGCCTATGACCACTTGATTACATAAAGGCTAGTTGAGAAGGCTAGTACTTTGAAAAGTTTCTTAAAGATTTGTTTAGAACTAATGACAGATGAAACTATATTAAACATGTTGTGTGGAATGATCAACCAGTGCACACAAGACAAATAAGCACTCGTTACACAATGAGCAGTTAACTAGGTACAACGTAGGAAAAGGACGAACAAGGAATTTTGAATTAATGTGCAGATAAGAGACTATAATATGGATAATATCATCTTGGATATGGGATATGACATGAATTTCCTTCCAAAGTAGACATGGGAGACAATGGGAAAGCCAAAGTTGATCTGGTCACCTATTCAGTTGAGGCTAGCAAATCAGCTCAATATTATTCCAATTTGAAGACTGAAAGGGGTAAATGCTAATATCGATGGAGTGTGAAGCACAACAAATTTTGAAGTAATTGAGATAATGGATGGTAGTAAACCCTATCCAAAATTACTTGGACTCGATTGGGATTTTGATAACCAAACCATTATTGATCTGAAAAAGAGACAAATCATCTTTGAAATAGGATATTTGAGAGTTACCGCGCCATTGGATCCACAAAAGGAAGGCGATATGTGGAACCGGTAAGGGGAAATGAAATCGATAACCTTTACAATGTGACCGCACAGATGGATGACTACGTTAATCCTACTACTGATGGTGTACTCAGTTGGCAAAGTATCAACTCTTACTCGTTGGATTTAGAAGAAGCCTTGGAACATTGGAAACATAGATTACATGAAGTATCTACAAGGATATGTGCTCATATTACCCGCACATTGCATCAGATTTGCACTGAGGTATGCGATCCCATAAAGTATGATGTACTAACATATATATATCCTTTTGTAAAATCATTTGAATTGTAGATACTAGATCAGCATAGATTGCTAGCTTTAAATGTCGCGCTAAAAGCGACTCCCGCAGGGTGGTGGGTTGCACATGAGGATAGAATAGATAATTGGTAGTAATGAAAAAGGTTGTTACAGGTCAGGTTCAGAACAAAATATGCTTCATAGAAGTATACTGGGTTGAGTTGTCCGACATATCATCTTACACAGTGCACCGCGACATAGAGCTCAGTACCTAAGTAGGAATGGATGCACTTGTTTGTACACACTCTGGATACAATCCCGAAGAACTGATATTTAGAACTGGAAGTATGCAGAGGAACAAGAGACTAGGAAGATTTGACTGACAACTTCAAGGTAACTTTCAAGTTTGAATATGATGCCCCTTCGATAGACACAACTCTGCAGATTATCAAGAAAAAGATATTTATATCAGAAGACTTGATGGGACTAGTACCCTTATGTAGTGTGCCCAAATCTTCTGTGACTGTTCAATAGATTTTGGAATGCTATAACATTGCTAGAGAAGACCAGGAGGACGAAGACCCAAGAAGTTTTCAAGTACCGTAAAGCGAAGGAGTGCGCGCAATAGAGGTTCACGATCTTGAATCTATCGTGTATGCAAAGCCATTGAAAACACAAAAGGGGATTATTGGTACAAAAGATAATCCTAAGTTCTCAAACATTGGAGATTACTGGAATGAAGAAACTATTCAAAAGATTGTTGATTTACTGCATGAATACTGGGACCTTTTCCCAACTACATTTTCAGAAATGAAAGGGATTGTTGGGGATCTAGGGGAGATGAAGATCCCTTTGAAGCTAGATGCCAAGCCAATGAAGCAGAGACCATATCGATTGAACCCAATATACAAGCAGAAAGTGAAAGTAGAAATAGATAGGATGTTGGAATCTAGGATTATTGAACATGTCAAAGATTCAAAATGGATCATTCTGATAGTGGTCTAGGACAAGAAAACAAGTGGAATCAGAATTTGCGTGGATCTATAGAAATTGAATGATGCTTTCTTACATGAATCGTTTCCTATGCCATTTACAAATGAAGTTTTGGAGAATGTAGGAGGAAAGGAAGATTACTCATTCACTAATGGATTCTCTAGGTATCACCATATTAATATCGTGAAGGAGGATATGCATAAGAGAAAATTTGCGACATAATGGGGATGCTATCAATATACAATCACGCCTTTTGGATTGAAAAATGCGCCTACAGTATTTACCTGAGTTGTTGTCGGAACTTTTAAAGAATTTATTCATAAATTCCTAGAACTATATTTGGATTATTGGACAATGTTCAGTTTGTGGAATGACCATGTTGAGACTCTGTGCTTGATGTTGGACATATGTAGACAATTCCATATTTCCTTGAAGAAGTGTATTTTTTACACACCATTTGGTATCCTGTTGGGTCATGTAGTATGTAAACAAGGAATTTTGGTTGATATTGAGAAGATTTTTGTTATTGTTGAACTTCCACCACCTACTTCAGTGCAAAAATTATGAACAAAATTGGGTCATATGGGATACTACATAAGCGCAGATCACAACCCCTTTGGAAAAATTGCTGAAGAAGGAGGTCAAATATCAATGTAATAGGGAATGTCAACAAATTTTGGATACCTTAAAGAAAAAATTGGTTACTGCACCAATTTTAGTATTTTCGGATTGGAAGAAGGAATTCCATGTCCACGTAGACGCATCCTTTATAACGTTAGGTGCAGTTCTAGCTTAGCTAGGGGAAGGAGATTTGGATCATCCCATTGCATTTTCCAACAGGAAGTTGTGGACTACTGAACATAATTACACTTCTACAATGCGTGAAGGACTGGAAATGGTGTATGCACTACAAAATTTTAGGCATTATCTACTAGGATTACAATTTAAGATGTACACGAACCATTTTGCGTTGAGATACTTAGTCAATAAGCTAATGTTGGGGGGGAAGATATGCAGATGGCTGTTATTATTTCAAGAGTATGATTTTGAAGTGATTGTGAAGCCATGAAAATTAAATACAGGACCTGACCATTTGTCGCACATATTAACAGGGGAAGATGCAAGAAATTTGGATGACAATATACCAGATGCACACTTGTTCCCACTACATATGGTCGATGAATACTTTGCAGATATTGTCTATTTATTGAGCACATGAGTAGCCCCACTTGAGTTTACAACTGCACAAAAGAAACAGTTAGTAGTAAAGGAAAAAAAATATTATACTATAGAGGGTAACTTGTATAAGTTAGACACAGATGGTATTCTTCGGTGATGTGTATTGGAGCACAAGCAGCCTATGATACTATCGGAGGCACATGAAGGAATTGTGAGAGGACACTATGCAAGGAAAGCAATGGCTCATAATATTTTGCATGCAGAATCAACTTCTATGGAGTTGGCCCAAGTGACTGCAAATAATGAAGTACTGCACACAAAGTATAGTAAACTCATGTTAGAAAGGGACGAGGCCGCGCAAAGAACAAAAAGGTTGAAACATGCAGTGCAAGAAGTATACAAAAATATCCTAGAGGTACAAATGGAATAAGATAATCCTTTGGAAGAGAAAGTGACAAAGATAATCGAAGCCATTTAGGGATTCTGCGCAAAGATAATTTATTTGGAAGCTCTCACAATGCTAAGTACCCCACCCGAATAAAGGGAGAAATGAGAGAAGACAACTATGGCGATTGTGGAGAATATTAGGAGTTTGGATGAGGAATGTGAAAATCTATATGAAGAGAGTACACAAGTGTGGACTCAGTTTTTGGAGAATGAAGAGCCAAAATCATTAGAACAAAGGTTATAGACTGCGCAAGAGAAGGCACATAAGTTCAATAAAAATGAGCACTCTTCCACCAACAGAATGAATGGCTGCAATAGTTAAGAATAGGCAACTGCACCAAGAGATAAACCAGATGAGAGTTGAACAACAGACTCTTGAACATAAGCTTGAGCCGTTGTAGGAGGAAGCATTTTAGGTGATGGAAGAACTTGCAATTGCATAAGGCATAGTAAAGCAAGCAGTGCAAGACAATGTAGAGAAACTAAAGACCACCATTACCACACAAACAACAAAGGGGATTTTGATGCAATAAGCACAAGCAAAGGTGAAGGTCGCAGTTGCAAAGAAAACTTTTCATAAGTTCGTTGTGACGTGGAAGGGAGTGCATCAGAAGGACTAAGTGGCTTGAGATGAGCCACAAGTGAGTGTTGGGGGCTTGTTGGGACAGGATTTTTGAGACCAGTTTTAGGAACTGCGCAACACACACAAAGGAAAGAAAGACAATTGGCACACTTTCATGGATCAACGCGTGCAAAGGAAGGACAACTGTTGGAAGCCATTAGGAATTTTGGTTCCATCGACATGGGCTAAGCCCCATTGTAATTGTGTAAATATGTAAGGGTTTTGGGATAGATAGTGTGCAATGTATGTGAGAATGAAAGAAGGAAGAGCGATAGGAGTGAAGTAGTGAAGAGCGAGAGAGAGAGAACAACAAGGGAATTTTTTATGTCAAGACATAATGTATGAGCATAGTGCACAAATTTTTTAATGGATGTTTTGAATAATGTAATAAGAAGTCGACTGTTGTGGACATATCCCATCTTGGGTGAAACATATTAAATCATGGTGTCCTTGTGTTATGATGTGATTGTTCTGTTTCTGTGCATATGATGTATGTTCTGTTGCTATGAATATGTTACATGTTATTATGTTTATGCACACATGATATAAGGTATAATGAACACATGCTAAGTTGAATGATTGTAAGGATTGCCTCCCTTCCCATCATCCCTACAAAAAATTGGTTCCTGTAGTTCCCATAGATACCTCGGGTGAGACTTCACCTGCTTGCAGGTGATGTTGAAAGGGCCGATATCTGAGGGTTTTGTTGGTTAATTCATGTTGAACCCTAGGTTTTCCCATTATGCACCTACATGGTTGCATGTGTGAAAATGTGGAGAAATTAGTGGGAACTGGGTTGAGAGAGTTCTTTTTCTTCCTTGTGGACTCATATCCCTAGTATGGGGGTGGCTTGTTGTAGAAAGACCAAATGAAATAGTGCCTACAACTGGGAGGAATGCCCCATGTCAGTAGCCAATTGGTGTAAAACATTGTTAAAGATAAGTATTCTATTATATATTCTTTTATATGTGTTTATGTAGTTAATTATGTGAATTTATGTGCTTAATTTTTGTAATGATTAAATGAATAAATGTGCATCTATAATATGAATGTTATCATAAATTTTGTATGAGGCTGCATGTAATTTTGCATGTATAATTTGCATTATATGACAAGGAAGAATAGTGATATGGTATTAGAGTTAATTGTATGGCGAAATAATGGTAATTGGAAAAAACTTCCAGGTAATCCACCATCCCTACAATTACTGGGGTGGCTGGGTACATTACATAAATGGTGGTATGGGGGAAGCTTGTATAAATTTTGAGAATTGAGCAATTAATGCAACTTTTGAAATTTCACCTCATCCATGAGGTTTCCTGGATCTATTCCCTATGAACTTTCAGCCTTAGGGATCATCTGAAATATTAAATTACAACAACAATATTTCACTTCCCTTCAACTCAATTTCACTTGGTAGCCCAAGAGAATAAATGCAATATAAGTGTACTTCAATACCATAATGCTACAACACTTAGGCACACTTTTCTAGGCATATAAAAGATATAGAATGTATTATTATAGAAAATTGTAACAACAAAAAACATTTTATTTTATATTTTGGATATATGTTAAATCACTTAACCAATTCAACTATAAGTTATGTCAAATCAACATGAACAAAAAGTTCTAGAATATACTCAATCATGAAGACAACATAAGTTAAAAATCAAATATGCAAGTACACAAAATTGGACAACTAGAAACTTCATATATCTATGAATGATGAAGTACAAGTACATACCACAACATTATCACAAAATTGGTACAAGTCAAGATTTCCAAAACCTAGATAGGGAAACCATAGAAAATCCTAGCCACCAACTCCTCCTAGATAATACTCAATCCCAACCAAGGCTATTCATTCCACCAAATAACCTCAACCCGTTAGCATCAACACTGGAAAGTCCTCCTTGACACATACACCAATCTTGTATCACACAAGCTCTCCACACTAGCAATCTTGTCTTCCTTAAGGTTTACAAACCATAACTATCTTGCATCACACGATTACATGGGAAGACATATCTAGTGATAGCCTCAAAGTCTACATGATCATCCTATGGTTTGATTCCTCAAACCCTTTATCTTCAACTCTTGCATTAATACAAGAGCCAAGGCCTCCATGGAACATCAAGAATACAATAACTGAGTCTTCTTCTGAGCAAGGCATCACACCAAGCTCAAGACTCATCAAGGTAGGCACTCACGATCTTACCCTATCCTCCTTGAATCACACAAGAATAAGGCTACTAAATCATGCAAGGTGTTAGCTCCACCCTCCATGCCTTCAACTTGGGTAGAAACTCTAGTGCTATAACAAGAACCAAAGGAACTATCATTATCTACAACATCGTATTCCTTTTTAGGGTTTACTTGAATAACCCAAAATCTATCCTTCGACAAGAGTAAACCCTAGCATCACACGAGCAGTATCTCCAAGGACAACCAAGACATCTCTCTCTCTCTCTCTCTCTCTCTCTCTCCTTGTCTTATGTTAGGGTTTCCTCTTGAAACCTAGCATCTTTCACCCTATAATACTTCTACAAGACAATACAAAGAGAATAGAGTACAATGATAATAATGATATGAAAAATATCTCTCCTCCCTTTATATATAATAGGTGAGGGAAGCTAACATAAAACAATAACATAAGTCCATATATGTGACCAAAAAGGAAACCCCACAAGGAGTGGTCTATGATACAATGATGTCCAAGTGTCAAGATAGGGTTTATCCAATCCCCAAGATGAAATTCCTCCAAGCATGAATCTCCTAAGGCTTAAAGCCCCTCCTCTGGGATGGTGCACTCTCCAACAAATTGTTAGTCAAACTTCTTCTTCCATGGTGGTATCCAAGTGTCTTCATGCAAGGTGATCCTCCTCTAACTATGTGCCACACATCCTCTCATGTTCCAAATGTTACTCTTTTGTGTGCCATTATGATAACCAACCTCTAATGCTCCTCCTCAACATATGTGTGTGAATCCATAATCAACCTCATGATATACATAAAATGACAAGTTAGGAAAGAATTAAAAAAAATATAATAAGTAGTTGTTGATCTCTTTTCACGTTAAGGACAAGATTTAACCTCTCAAGGTATTCTTGTAAAGTTTCTAAGATACCCTCTTCATTTTTATAGCGGTGGTACTCATGTTTCTCATTCAGATTAGAGATTCGCTTATTCAAAAAATAAAATATTTATGCATTAATATCATTAATGCTTGAGAGTGGACCATGTAGTAAAATAATAATAGGATAATGAATTAAATTAAAATATATGAAATAACTTCATCCATTCCATTAGATCCATTCATAGAGTAAGGGGAAAATAATTCAAAGCAAGACATGTAAGACATAAGCAAAGTGAAGGTCCAAAACATAGGGCTTTCAATAGTTTAAAACATTTAATCTCATGAAGATGTAATGGAAACACATAATCTATATCTCACGCTTTAATGAAAGTCATAAATCACAAAAGTTATGAGCTCCACAAATAGCTCTCCATGAAAATATTTAAAAGAATATTACAAATTGATTGTTCAAGCTCACATAAAATTTGTAAGAAAACAACACAGCATAATATATGTGATACTTAAACGATAAAGTAAAATGCGTTCATCCTATTGGATTGGGATAGGGATCCTGTGGACCATATATAATAGTAGAGGTAACCTAGAAGAAGAAAGGAAAACAATTAGGTATTAATTACAAGTAAACAATAAACACATAAAGTTGGATGATCATAAATTGAGATGAGAGAAGGGAAATTCTTTGAAAAATGTACTCACAAAAAATAAAATAGGATTTTTGATGGATGGATTCCTCTCTTCAGCCATAGTTTGAATCATTCTGTACTTTGCGTGAAATCTACTTGAGCACTAGGTGATCAAAATCTGGACCGGGGGTCAAATTTTAGCTCAAAAATCAACATTCTTGGAATTGCCTCAAATCGGACGTGAGCATAGCCCTCGTCGTCACAAACCCAACGCAATTTGTTTCGTCTCAAACGGACGTCAGGAGCGAAAGATATAGCGATCTGTTCGGAAAGTCAAACAGGTAAAAAAATGTTGACTGTACCTGTCCGTACAGTCCGTACGGCCACGTGGAGGTCCGTACCATCATGATGATGTGACGTATTTTGGTTGGATGTTCGTTGACCAGTAACATGTTGACACGTGTCTGGTTGTGGCAAATAATATGAGGACACATGGCCCAATCCATGGGCGCCACGTGTCCCCTTCGTTTTGTTCATTGGCTATGTAAAAATTATATGGGAAGTCCATGGGGTTCGACCCCCGAACCTCCCCCAACACTAAAGCCTTGACACATATCCGCTAGCCAATATTGCCGCCTTTGATCCTTGTTAACCATACTTTCAAATATTTATTTAAAGTCAAAGTTTTGTTGAAAGGGAAAGGGGGGGTCGGGCCGGGGCCAAGCCTCGACCCGTGGACGTATTATAACCACATATGACCCACATGTTTATTAAACCGGATGTTTGGCGCGCGTTCATATATTATATTTTGTATTGCAATACATTGCAATTGTAATGTATTTGTATATATGTTATGTGTTGGCGCGGGGTTTTGAACCCGCGACCCATAATAAATATTGTGCGGGGTTGTGTATTTCCATGGATTTTGTATTACATAACCAATGGTTTAACTGTGAGCGGGAAATGCACGGTTGTGGGAGTTACAATCCGTTTGCACGGTTTTCAAACGATCAAACGACTTTTATGCCGAGCCTATGGTCGCGTGAGCAATATGATCCAGTGCCGAGGCAGTTAAGGGCTGGAGGCGCCCTAACCGTCCTACGGTTTGCACCGTTGGCGCGGTTGCGTCCGGTGCCAGGTTTATACGTGCATTTTGGAGCTTGTTCCAGGTTCATGCACACAGAGGTGCGTTCTGTAGAACCAGTTCCAACAAAGCTTGAAGGAGGAAAATGGAGGAGGCCTAACTTCTTCATCGTTTGGCCGATTGAGGTGCCGTAAAAGCCCAGCCATGGATTTTTGGACGTGCTGGATCCATTGGTGCCATTTTCACAACCATTTGAAGACTTCTTCAACAAGTTTTTCACCATTGAAGTTTCAGCAAGCTCTAGGAAGCTTGAAGCCCTCTTTGATCGAGGACATGGTTTGGTGAGCCTATGTCTGTTTTCTATGATTTAAATATCATGTTTGGCTAATTGCTATTCTATGAACACATTGGGACAGGTTTTAGAGGCTTTTGAGGACTTTTACAAGTGTTTTTTCCAAAGAGAAGCTCAGGGAAGCTTATGGCCACATGTAGAAGAGGTCATGCCCGGATGAGCCATGATCCGTTTTCA
>JZKD02S2117150.1:0-19081 GCA_000966675.3 Picea glauca
AGTGTAACTTTTACTACAACTTTGGATTTCTTTTGAGATTGAGCATATACAGTGTGTGATTGCCTTTGAAATAAACAGACTTCCCTGGGTTGACAATTTATGTAACACTTGATTGCTTTAATTAATAAACAATTATAGTGACCAATAGTAATTAAGGTTGATTTTATTTGAATTTTATTCACTTGAGGTGTATATGTTGGAGAAAGGGATTGTTTGTATCTTTTAATGTAGATATGAAGCCAATGGTAAATTTGAAGTTGATCTGAAGGTATCATTAGATTGGATCAACTCACTTGGATATTCATCAAACTTCAAGAACACAATATGTTCTTTCTCATTCTTCTTGCATTTCATTTATAAGAAATTAGCCCAGGGAAATTTATATCTATTATGTATCTATGATTTGTGATGAGTTTCCAGCCCTGTCACCAAGGAATCCTAGATATAAGATTAGGATAAAAATCCCTATAAAAAAATGTGTGACTCCACTAGGGAAAATTATTTGAAATTCTCTCTTTTGGTTTGGATATTAGGTCTTTGGTGTTCTATCATTTAGATCTTCATTTCCTATTGCTTATCCTCTCATTTAATCTTAGTAGTGAGAAAACATTATTTTCCATTTAGACATATTTGCAATTTTTATCGTCTTACAAGAAATATTCACCAGAAAAATGCTTGTATTCTAATGCGCATTCCACTACGCATGCTAGTTGATTCATTGAGACAACCACTCATATGTTAGTTTCTTCACTACATTAAACATGTCTTTAAGGAAATTTTTAATTTTTAATATTTTATAAACCCATAATTGAATCTTAGCCTATGTTTGTAGATTTGAGTGTCCTTCCTAGTGAGTAGAGACTATACATAGTAGTTTCACTTGTTTTGTTTCCTTTTGTGTAGTGTGTAATGAGAAAACAAAAGTAATTCTTTTTTTTTAAAGTAATTATTATTGAAAGTTTAAGAGAACATTTCCAAGTTATTGTTTTTATATGATTGCATCATATAGAGTTTTGAAACTGAAAGAAAATGGAATCTAAAATATCATACTTTATTTCCTTTCTTCATATAAATTTGAAAAGTATCATCAAGAATTGCATACTTTGCACTTAAAAGAAAAAGAGTTGAATGTAATTTGGTTTCTTCCAATTTCATTACTAATTTTTCAAAACTTGAGTCATGAAATCATTGATTTTCATTCCACTACCTTTTGAGTAAGAAACAACCCTAAATGAAACACACAATTAAGCTCAACTAGACTCTTTTTTCTTTGATAATAAAATGAACATTAGTCTAGGTGATAGGGTCTTGGTTATAGATTTGAAGAGTAAATTATCCAAGGCCACTCAAATGAAACTATGATTCCATTAGAGAGTGAAAAATCCAATAGTAATGAAAGGTACTTGTTGGGAAACCACCTCTCACAAAGGTATCAAGAACTAGGTCAAGCCAATTTGGGTGTTGAAATATCCCATCTCACTCGTATCGGTGGATAGATGCATACTTGGGGACATTGTTATAAGAGGTAGATCCTTAGGGTGACACATCTTCTCTAAAGTTTCATCCATATGATGAAAGTCTTATGTGTCCCCATCCACTATAGAAGCTTTACCCATGATTGTTTTTCCCAACTACCAATTGCATAGTGGTAAACTTAGTGGCATTAATCCTAGGTTTTGCATGGGTGGATAAAAGAGGGAAATATTTTTGGTACCTGAGACATACCCATAACATCCACCTTATCCCCCTTGTAGGATGCATGTCTTCAAGAGGGTACTTGCACCTTGGATTATTGTTACGTAAGGGTTACCACAACTATCTCTTCCATTATTGATTGGTCTTGGGTCTCAAACCCCAAGGTTGATTTTTGGAATTCTTTGTTTGGATCTTCACAAAGTGTGAACTCAGGTATTTCATCACCTTAAATTTCTTATTGTTTCTCTTTAGTAACTTTTTAGTGGAGTGCTAATTACTAGTGCACTTAGTTGGAAATATGACTTTGATGTTGCATTTAGTTTCTATTTTGTCAAAGTAGTTGACCCATCACTCCATTTATCTCAGAGGAGCTAGGGACTTTCCACTGAGTGCACATAACCACCTTCAATAAGGTCTATATTTTCGAGCCTGAATAACCTTTTGGGTGTTTTGGAGGATGAAGTAAAAACTACTTTGAATAGTCAATTTGAAGAAGTACCTATTACTTAGAAATTTTTGGTTAAAGGATTAAGTGAGAATATTGTTCCACTAGAGGTAGAGGTTGGTGACAATTCTTCCCAAACTAATTTTCATCCTCCTTTGACTAATTATCAAGATTTGGTAGTTATATAGGTGGGAATATTTCCAAACAAAAATATATAATTTTCATTTCCAAATTTGTTACACACTTAGTTTGGGATGGCACGTGTTATTGGTTCATCGGATGTCGAAGGTTCCAAGCCCACTAGTCCAAGTATTACTATTAGGGGAATGAGTGTCCCTATTGTTATGCCAGTTAGTGGGAGTAATATTTTTGGTAACATCCCTCAAAGTGGCGAAAACACTCCTTTTGGGATGTCAATTGGAAGCACAAGTATACCTTCATTAGGTTTCCCTAGTGTTGGACTATCGATTTGGGGAATTGCAACTCCTATTTTTTAATCTACTTTAGGGAGCAAAAATATTTTCATATGTAGATTTATTCCTGGATCTAAATTTTCTCCTAGATTTGTCTTTACATTTGGAATCATGTTCAATCTTGTTTTTATAATTCCTACTAGAAGTACAACCATACCCAATATGGGGTTTCCTTTTGGTGGAAGGCTTATGCCTAACATTAGGTATCAAAAGAACCATGTAACTATCCCCACTACTACATATGATGTTTAATTCCTATGGAGAGTTTCAATGGTACATATAAAATCAAATGCACCATTGAAAATTACTAAGTAATTATCAAAATTTCATTATTCTTTTTCTTGGTGCCTCGACATTCATCGTAGTTCCGACTGCATCCAATCATCTTCAAAATTTAGACTCCTTTTCGATAGTTTGCAATAAACACATCCTCCAAACTTCTATGGATACATGGTACCTTAACGCAGACCTATCATCCCTCTGGCCAGGATCCGCTCATAGGATCGTTCTTTATGTCCCTCGAGCTGAATCGGCTCTTTAGATTCCCTACTGGAATAAAAATTTATCGATCCATAGGTCCTTTCGGAAGATCCCCTATGAAAATAGCACTAGGCGTGAGCTTCCATCTCCCCAAGTGACCACAACGCTATGACCAAGGGCCTAACCCAAAGTCTCTTGTCGTAACTCGCGATTTCATGAGTCGAGACTCCCGAATCTTCCTTTTCAATCTCGCGATACCCAAAATGCTGATACGGGTATGGCTCTTCCTTTGTCATCTCCTTCCTTGCGCAACCACTGGCTAGGCTAAGAGCTAGCACCTCTCGCTACTCACACCTTCGCAAGTTCGAGTGTCCAACCTTGGTACCTTCCCTTCACGAAACCCCGAGAAGCGATGTTGACTTTTCTCCTCACGTTCTCACTACTCGCGACTTCGCAAGTTGAAGGGTTGAACTCTCATGACCTTACTCCGTGGATCCCCAAGATGTGAGAAGTCAGCAGGGTGTTGACTCCTTCCAATAGGTGACGTGTGTCCGCCTGTCTATCTCCTGGGTCCACCTCGTGGTTCTACCACGTGTCTCTTATGCTCAACTTCGGCACTTTGTGACTTAGCTTCCCAAAGCGCTACCTCCTTTGTATCCCGACACCCGAAGTGTCGAGATCCCAAACTCCTCGCTACTCCTTATTGCAATTCGCAACTTTGGGACTTTCAGGAAAAAAGTCTTGACTTCCTATCTGTCGATGTGCCGAAATGCCGAAATTTTGACACATCGTCAACGCGGGTCCCACAACGGAACTTCCTGCCTTTTTGGAGTTTTGGACTTCGCGACTTCGCGAATCCTAATGCTAAGCTCTCAGCTCTTCAAACCATGAAACCTTGAAATGAGATTACGTGAGTGATCCAACGGCCCCAGTTGGCTCAGATCCTACAGTTGTCCTAGCTCCTCGTGATTTCTCCACTCGCGACTTGGAGCACCGAATCTTTGGGCTCTCACTTTGGGAACCTCCGAGTTCGCAAGATCCCTTGATCTCTGCCACCTGTCCTCCTCCGATGGACGGCTATGATTCTCTCATGACTTTTCCACTCGTGAAGTTGAAGGACTTCTCTTTCTCACCTCCAATGTCTGAATCCCCGATACGGGTGATCTCGCGACACGTGTCCTCCCTCTAGCAAACGGCTTAGATTATTTCTCGGTTTTTCGACTTCGCCTTTCACAACCTCATGAATATTGATGCAAAGGTTTTAAACCGTAACTCCCCTGCTCCTCTGCACGATCCAACGGCTTCCGGGACTTCGCGAATTCTCCATGAAGAATTTCGACCGTCCAATGCCTCCTTGACGACTCTTGCGAAGCGAACATGGTATTCCTTCACTGGAACTTATCTGCCTGCAAGTAACTTTGCAACGCCTCCCCTTTGGAACACTTCAAGGTACTAAACCTCCTGATCTTTTCTTCGACAGCTTCGAAGATCCTATCCCTCCTGATCTTGATTGAAAAATCTTCAAGTTCTTTGGGGAAAATTCCTGCGCGCACTCCTTGCGACACTTCTTCAGATACACCCCAAGTATTTGAATTCTTAGACTCTATGCACTCTTTTTGCAGCAGCAGTCCTTCAATTCGTCCCTCAGGTTACAAACTCTGAGACTTCGCTTGACATGCGCACACCTTGCACGGCTCATGTGCTTAACTTGCACTTCTGCAAGAATGAGAACAATGCTATCCCTCCTGAGCTTTCAGAGACGAACTCTGACTTTTTTCAACGCACACCTTGCGGGCGATTTCACTGCACTCCTTACAGGAAAACTCTTGCTCAGATAGAGAAACAATTGAAACTCATTCTTTACTCTCCCTCTCTTCAGATTTCAAACATTCAACATGAAATCATACATTCACACATCAAAGAAAATGTATAACAGAAAGACTAAAACAATCATGAGCATAACATTCAATCTTGCATACACAGAAAGTATTTGAACACCATGAGTTTGGATCAAAGCTTCATATATTAATCTCATAACTTCTGTACATGGGTTCTTCTACACAGTTTTCTGCTTCTTCTTCTCTATGCTCTCTTGATCATGTTTCTAATGTGAAAATGATACAAGTGAGGGTGTCTATATTCCTTTTCCCTCCGGCTCCTAAAACTGTCTAGTCTAAGAATTCAAAGCTACCTACTTACATTTACTAGCATAAATGCCTCTTTGTCCTTTATACAAGAGCAGGATGCTCAAGGTCTGATTACAATCTACAAGTATGNATATACAGTGTGTGATTGCCTTTGAAATAAACAGACTTCCCTGGGTTGACAATTTATGTAACACTTGATTGCTTTAATTAATAAACAATTATAGTGACCAATAGTAATTAAGGTTGATTTTATTTGAATTTTATTCACTTGAGGTGTATATGTTGGAGAAAGGGATTGTTTGTATCTTTTAATGTAGATATGAAGCCAATGGTAAATTTGAAGTTGATCTGAAGGTATCATTAGATTGGATCAACTCACTTGGATATTCATCAAACTTCAAGAACACAATATGTTCTTTCTCATTCTTCTTGCATTTCATTTATAAGAAATTAGCCCAGGGAAATTTATATCTATTATGTATCTATGATTTGTGATGAGTTTCCAGCCCTGTCACCAAGGAATCCTAGATATAAGATTAGGATAAAAATCCCTATAAAAAAATGTGTGACTCCACTAGGGAAAATTATTTGAAATTCTCTCTTTTGGTTTGGATATTAGGTCTTTGGTGTTCTATCATTTAGATCTTCATTTCCTATTGCTTATCCTCTCATTTAATCTTAGTAGTGAG
The DNA here is from genome assembly GCA_000966675.3 of Picea glauca. Classification (NCBI taxonomy): domain Eukaryota; kingdom Viridiplantae; phylum Streptophyta; class Pinopsida; order Pinales; family Pinaceae; genus Picea; species Picea glauca. Next base: position 5,930 of record JZKD02S2117150.1, read on the forward strand.
AAAACATTATTTTCCATTTAGACATATTTGCAATTTTTATCGTCTTACAAGAAATATTCACCAGAAAAATGCTTGTATTCTAATGCGCATTCCACTACGCATGCTAGTTGATTCATTGAGACAACCACTCATATGTTAGTTTCTTCACTACATTAAACATGTCTTTAAGGAAATTTTTAATTTTTAATATTTTATAAACCCATAATTGAATCTTAGCCTATGTTTGTAGATTTGAGTGTCCTTCCTAGTGAGTAGAGACTATACATAGTAGTTTCACTTGTTTTGTTTCCTTTTGTGTAGTGTGTAATGAGAAAACAAAAGTAATTCTTTTTTTTTAAAGTAATTATTATTGAAAGTTTAAGAGAACATTTCCAAGTTATTGTTTTTATATGATTGCATCATATAGAGTTTTGAAACTGAAAGAAAATGGAATCTAAAATATCATACTTTATTTCCTTTCTTCATATAAATTTGAAAAGTATCATCAAGAATTGCATACTTTGCACTTAAAAGAAAAAGAGTTGAATGTAATTTGGTTTCTTCCAATTTCATTACTAATTTTTCAAAACTTGAGTCATGAAATCATTGATTTTCATTCCACTACCTTTTGAGTAAGAAACAACCCTAAATGAAACACACAATTAAGCTCAACTAGACTCTTTTTTCTTTGATAATAAAATGAACATTAGTCTAGGTGATAGGGTCTTGGTTATAGATTTGAAGAGTAAATTATCCAAGGCCACTCAAATGAAACTATGATTCCATTAGAGAGTGAAAAATCCAATAGTAATGAAAGGTACTTGTTGGGAAACCACCTCTCACAAAGGTATCAAGAACTAGGTCAAGCCAATTTGGGTGTTGAAATATCCCATCTCACTCGTATCGGTGGATAGATGCATACTTGGGGACATTGTTATAAGAGGTAGATCCTTAGGGTGACACATCTTCTCTAAAGTTTCATCCATATGATGAAAGTCTTATGTGTCCCCATCCACTATAGAAGCTTTACCCATGATTGTTTTTCCCAACTACCAATTGCATAGTGGTAAACTTAGTGGCATTAATCCTAGGTTTTGCATGGGTGGATAAAAGAGGGAAATATTTTTGGTACCTGAGACATACCCATAACATCCACCTTATCCCCCTTGTAGGATGCATGTCTTCAAGAGGGTACTTGCACCTTGGATTATTGTTACGTAAGGGTTACCACAACTATCTCTTCCATTATTGATTGGTCTTGGGTCTCAAACCCCAAGGTTGATTTTTGGAATTCTTTGTTTGGATCTTCACAAAGTGTGAACTCAGGTATTTCATCACCTTAAATTTCTTATTGTTTCTCTTTAGTAACTTTTTAGTGGAGTGCTAATTACTAGTGCACTTAGTTGGAAATATGACTTTGATGTTGCATTTAGTTTCTATTTTGTCAAAGTAGTTGACCCATCACTCCATTTATCTCAGAGGAGCTAGGGACTTTCCACTGAGTGCACATAACCACCTTCAATAAGGTCTATATTTTCGAGCCTGAATAACCTTTTGGGTGTTTTGGAGGATGAAGTAAAAACTACTTTGAATAGTCAATTTGAAGAAGTACCTATTACTTAGAAATTTTTGGTTAAAGGATTAAGTGAGAATATTGTTCCACTAGAGGTAGAGGTTGGTGACAATTCTTCCCAAACTAATTTTCATCCTCCTTTGACTAATTATCAAGATTTGGTAGTTATATAGGTGGGAATATTTCCAAACAAAAATATATAATTTTCATTTCCAAATTTGTTACACACTTAGTTTGGGATGGCACGTGTTATTGGTTCATCGGATGTCGAAGGTTCCAAGCCCACTAGTCCAAGTATTACTATTAGGGGAATGAGTGTCCCTATTGTTATGCCAGTTAGTGGGAGTAATATTTTTGGTAACATCCCTCAAAGTGGCGAAAACACTCCTTTTGGGATGTCAATTGGAAGCACAAGTATACCTTCATTAGGTTTCCCTAGTGTTGGACTATCGATTTGGGGAATTGCAACTCCTATTTTTTAATCTACTTTAGGGAGCAAAAATATTTTCATATGTAGATTTATTCCTGGATCTAAATTTTCTCCTAGATTTGTCTTTACATTTGGAATCATGTTCAATCTTGTTTTTATAATTCCTACTAGAAGTACAACCATACCCAATATGGGGTTTCCTTTTGGTGGAAGGCTTATGCCTAACATTAGGTATCAAAAGAACCATGTAACTATCCCCACTACTACATATGATGTTTAATTCCTATGGAGAGTTTCAATGGTACATATAAAATCAAATGCACCATTGAAAATTACTAAGTAATTATCAAAATTTCATTATTCTTTTTCTTGGTGCCTCGACATTCATCTTAGTTCCGACTGCATCCAATCATCTTCAAAATTTAGACTCATTTTCGATAGTTTGCAATAAACACATCCTCCAAACTTCTAGGGATACATGGTACCTTAACGCAGACCTATCATCCCTCTGGCTGGGATCCGCTCATAGGATCGTTCTTTATGTCCCTCGAGCTGAATCGGCTCTTTAGATTCCCTACTGGAATAAAAAATTATCGATCCATAGGTCCTTTCGGAAGATCCCCTATGCAAATAGAACTAGGCGTGAGCTTCCATCTCCCCAAGTGACCACAACGCTATGACCAAGGGCCTAACCCAAAGTCGCTTGTCGTAACTCGCGATTTCATGAGTCGAGACTCCCGAATCTTCCTTTTCAATCTCGCGATACCCAAAATGTTGATACGGGTATGGCTCTTCCTTTTTCATCTCCTTCCTTTCGCAACCGCTGGCTAGGCTAAGCGCTAGCACCTCTCGCTACTCGCACCTTCGCGAGTTCAAGTGTCCAACCTTGGCACCTTCCCTTCACGAAACCCCGAGAAGCGATGTTGACTTTTCTCCTCACGTTCTCACTACTCACGACTTCGCAAGTTGAAGGTTGAACTCTCATGCCCTTACTCCGTGAATCCCCAAGACATGAGAAGTCAGCAGGGTGTTGACTCCTTCCAATAGGTGACGTGTGTCCGCCTGTCTATCTCCTGGGTCCACCTCGTGGTTCTACCATGTGTCTCTTATGCTCAACTTCGGCACTTTGTGACTTAGCTTCCCAAAGCGCTACCTCCTTTGTATCCCGACACCCGAAGTGTCGAGATCCCAAACTCCTCGCTACTCCTTATTTCAATTCGCGACTTTGGGACTTTTGGGAAAAAAGTCTTGACTTCCTATCTGTCGATGTGCCGAAATGCCGAAATTCTGACACATCGTCAACGCGGGTCCCACAACGGAACTTCCTGCCTTTTTGGAGTTTTGGACTTCGCGACTTCGCGAATCCTAATGATAAGCTCTCAGCTCTTCAACCCATGAAACCCTGAAATGAGATTACGTGAGTGATCCAACGGCCCCAGTTGGCTCAGATCCTACAGTTTTCCTAGCTCCTCGTGATTTCTCCACTCGCGACTTGGAGCATCGAATCTTTGGGCTCTCACTTTGGGAACCTCCGAGTTCGCAAGATCCCTTGATCTCTGCCACCTGTCCTCCTCCGATGGATGGCTATGATTCTCTCATGACTTTTCCACTCGCAAAGTTGAAGGACTTCTCTTTCTGACCTCCAATGTCTGAATCCCCGATACGGGTGATCTCGCGACACGTGTCCTCCCTCTAGCAAACGTCTTAGATTCTTTCTCGGTTTTGCGACTTCGCCTTTCACAACCTCATGAATCTTGATGAAAAGGTTTTAAACCGTAACTCCCCTGCTCCTCTGCACGATCCAACGGCTTCCGGGACTTCGCGAATTCTCCATGAAGAATTTCGACCGTCCAATGCCTCCTTGACGACTCTTGTGAAGTGAACATGGTATTCCTTCACTGGAACTTATCTGCCTGCAAGCAACTTTGCAACGCCTCCCCTTTGGAACACTTCAAGGTACTAAACCTCCTGATCTTTTCTTCGACAGCTTCGAAGATCCTATCCCTCCTGATCTTGATTGAAAAATCTTCAAGTTCTTTGGGGAAAATTCCTGCGCGCACTCCTTGCGACACTTCTTCAGATACACCCCAAGTATTTGAATTCTTAGACTCTATGCACTCTTTTTGCAGCAGCAGTCCTTCAATTCGTCCCTCAGGTTACAAACTCTGAGACTTCGCTTGACATGCGCACACCTTGCACGGCTCATGTGCTTAACTTGCACTTCTGCAAGAATGAGAACAATGCTATCCCTCCTGAGCTTTCAGAGACGAACTCTGACTTTTTTCAACGCACACCTTGCGGGCGATTTCACTGCACTCCTTACAGGAAAACTCTTGCTCAGATAGAGAAACAATTGAAACTCATTCTTTACTCTCCCTCTCTTCAGATTTCAAACATTCAACATGAAATCATACATTCACACATCAAAGAAAATGTATAACAGAAAGACTAAAACAATCATGAGCATAACATTCAATCTTGCATACACAGAAAGTATTTGAACACCATGAGTTTGGATCAAAGCTTCATATATTAATCTCATAACTTCTGTACATGGGTTCTTCTACACAGTTTTCTGCTTCTTCTTCTCTATGCTCTCTTGATCATGTTTCTAATGTGAAAATGATACAAGTGAGGGTGTCTATATTCCTTTTCCCTCCGGCTCCTAAAACTGTCTAGTCTAAGAATTCAAAGCTACCTACTTACATTTACTAGCATAAATGCCTCTTTGTCCTTTATACAAGAGCAGGATGCTCAAGGTCTGATTACAATCTACAAGTATGATCTTTCTTAACTATTACATTTAAGTTTGGCGTATCAAACTTCAAAACATTTCAAACAATTCATCATGTGCCAAAATGCGTTGGCGCTTGCCCCACGCTCACTTGTTGTTGGCGATGCTCCTGCATCATACTCCCTCACTTGAAAATTTTTATGGGCTCCTGTCCATGAGCTCTCGCATGGTCTGTCCATGCTTCTATATCTCTACTTCATTCTCCTAGATGGCATCTTCAACTAGATGTCCCTTCCACTTGACCAAGTATTCAAAATATTCTCTTCTTCTTGTCCTTTTGCTAACTCTTTTGTCCAGTATTTTTTCCATCTGTGGCTTCTCTACAACTGGCATCTGTTTAGTCCACTGAACCTCTAGTTGTTCATTACTTGCTTCTACTTCCTCATCTTTGTAAGGGTACAAATCTGAGATGTTGAATATCGGAGAAATTTCGATCCCATCGGGTAATTCAATCTCATAAGAATTTTCCCCAATTTTCTTCAAGACCTTACATGGTCCAATCTTCTTCATCTTCAGTTTGTTATATGTCTCCTTCAGGAATCTTTTCTTTCTCAAATGTGCCAAAATAAAATCACCAACCTCAAATTGAAGTTGTCTCCTGTGTTGATCTGCTCTGTGTTTATACTCTTGTCTCGAGTTCTGCAATCGCTCCTTCACTTGGCTGTGAAGTTCCTTCATCACTTCTGTGAAATCCTCTGCACTAGAACTTCTTATCTCATCCCGTTCTGAATCCCTCAATTCAGATACTCCTCTTGGTTTTTTCCCATAAACAATTCAGAATGGACTCTGCCCTGTGCTTCTGTTGATTGAATCATTACAAGAAAATTCCACTTGTGGCAGAATGTTGTCCCACTGACTGTGGTGTTCTGTCACCAAGCTCCTCAACAAGTCTCCCAAACTTCTGTTGACAACTTCTATCTGTCCATCCGTCAGAGGATGATAAGTTGAACTGAATGACAAGTTCATTCCTATATTTTTACATAAGGTCCTCCAGAAGTGTCCCACGAACTTGGTGTCTCGATCCAAAACTATGCCCCTTGGCAAGCTATGAAGTTGAATGACCTCTTTGAAAAACAGATTCGCAATGTGAGTTGCTTCACTGGTTTTCTGACATGGTATGAAGTGTGCCATCTTATAAAATCTGTCTACCACTACAAAGATAGAGTCAAACCCTCTTTGTGTTCTCAGCAACCCCAATATGAATTCCATGCTGACTACATCCCACGGCCTGTCAAGTATGGTTAACGGTTGATAAAAGCCTGCATTTTGTCTCTTTCCTTTTGAATGCTAACAAATTATGCATCTTTCCACGAATCTTTTGACATCTTCTCTCATTCCTGGCCAAAAATATGACTTGTTTAACTTTGAGAACATCTTCTCATGACCGAAATGTCTGACCAATCCTCCACTATGTTTCTCCTTCAACAGATTCTCCCTCATGGAGCCCTTTGGAATACATAATTGATTGCCCTTGAATAACAATCCATCCTGGATCATGTATTCTTTCCACTGGCTTCTGTCCCTGAGAATTGGGTTCTCAGCTGCTTCATACGCCTCCTTAAAATCTGGATCATCTCTGTACATGTCCCTGAGATCATCAAAACCCAGTGTTTTGACTATGAACTCCTGAAACAACAAACATTTCNAACTTTGCAACGCCTCCCCTTTGGAACACTTCAAGGTACTAAACCTCCTGATCTTTTCTTCGACAGCTTCGAAGATCCTATCCCTCCTGATCTTGATTGAAAAATCTTCAAGTTCTTTGGGGAAAATTCCTGCGCGCACTCCTTGCGACACTTCTTCAGATACACCCCAAGTATTTGAATTCTTAGACTCTATGCACTCTTTTTGCAGCAGCAGTCCTTCAATTCGTCCCTCAGGTTACAAACTCTGAGACTTCGCTTGACATGCGCACACCTTGCACGGCTCATGTGCTTAACTTGCACTTCTGCAAGAATGAGAACAATGCTATCCCTCCTGAGCTTTCAGAGACGAACTCTGACTTTTTTCAACGCACACCTTGCGGGCGATTTCACTGCACTCCTTACAGGAAAACTCTTGCTCAGATAGAGAAACAATTGAAACTCATTCTTTACTCTCCCTCTCTTCAGATTTCAAACATTCAACATGAAATCATACATTCACACATCAAAGAAAATGTATAACAGAAAGACTAAAACAATCATGAGCATAACATTCAATCTTGCATACACAGAAAGTATTTGAACACCATGAGTTTGGATCAAAGCTTCATATATTAATCTCATAACTTCTGTACATGGGTTCTTCTACACAGTTTTCTGCTTCTTCTTCTCTATGCTCTCTTGATCATGTTTCTAATGTGAAAATGATACAAGTGAGGGTGTCTATATTCCTTTTCCCTCCGGCTCCTAAAACTGTCTAGTCTAAGAATTCAAAGCTACCTACTTACATTTACTAGCATAAATGCCTCTTTGTCCTTTATACAAGAGCAGGATGCTCAAGGTCTGATTACAATCTACAAGTATGCTCTTTCTTAACTATTACATTTAAGTTTGGCGTATCAAACTTCAAAACATTTCAAACAATTCATCATGTGCCAAAATGCGTTGGCGCTTGCCCCACGCTCGCTTGTTGTTGGCGATGCTCCTGCATCATACTCCCTCACTTGAAAATTTTCATGGGCTCCTGTCCATGAGCTCTCGCATGGTCTGTCCATGCTTCTATATCTCTACTTCATTCTCCCAGTTGGCATATTCAACTGGATGTCCCTTCCACTTGACCAAGTATTCAAAATATTCTCTTCTTCTTGTCCTTTTGCTAGCTCTTTTGTCCAGTATTTTTTCCATCTGTGGCTTCTCTGCAACTGGAATCTGTTTAGTCCACTGAACCTCTAGTTGTTCATTACTTGCTTCTACTTCCTCATCTTTGTAAGGGTACAAATCTGAGATGTTGAATATCGGATAAATTTCGATCCCATCGGGTAATTCAATCTCATAAGAATTTGCCCCAATTTTCTTCAAGACCTTACATGGTCCAATCTTCTTCATCTTCAGTTTGTTATATGTCTCCTTCAGGAATCTTTGCTTTCTCAAATGTGCCAGAATAAAATCACCAACCTCAAATTGAATTTGTCTCCTGTGTTGATCTTCTATGTGTTTATACTCTTGTCTCGAGTTCTGCAATCGCTCCTTCACTTGGCTGTGAAGTTCCTTCATCACTTCTGTGAAATCCTCTGCACTAGAACTTCTTATCTCATCCCGTTCTGAATCCCTCAATTCAGATACTCCTCTTGGTTTTTTCCCATAAACAATTCAGAATGGACTCTGCCCTGTGCTTCTGTTGATTGAATCATTACAAGAAAATTCCACTTGTGGCAGAATGTTGTCCCACTGACTGTGGTGTTCTGTCACCAAGCTCCTCAACAAGTCTCCCAAACTTCTGTTGACAACTTCTATCTGTCCATCCGTCAGAGGATGATAAGTTGAACTGAATGACAAGTTCATTCCTATATTTTTACATAAGGTCCTCCAGAAGTGTCCCACGAACTTGGTGTCTCGATCCAAAACTATGCCCCTTGGCAAGCTATGAAGTTGAATGACCTCTTTGAAAAACAGATTCGCAATGTGAGTTGCTTCACTGGTTTTCTGACATGGTATGAAGTGTGCCATCTTATAAAATCTGTCTACCACTACAAAGATAGAGTCAAACCCTCTTTGTGTTCTCAGCAACCCCAATATGAATTCCATGCTGACTACATCCCACGGCCTGTCAAGTATGGTTAACGGTTGATAAAAGCCTGCATTTTGTCTCTTTCCTTTTGAATGCTAACAAATTATGCATCTTTCCACGAATCTTTTGACATCTTCTCTCATTCCTGGCCAAAAATATGACTTGTTTAACTTTGAGAACATCTTCTCATGACCGAAATGTCTGACCAATCCTCCACTATGTTTCTCCTTCAACAGATTCTCCCTCATGGAGCCCTTTGGAATACATAATTGATTGCCCTTGAATAACAATCCATCCTGGATCATGTATTCTTTCCACTGGCTTCTGTCCCTGAGAATTGGGTTCTCAGCTGCTTCATACGCCTCCTTAAAATCTGGATCATCTCTGTACATGTCCCTGAGATCATCAAAACCCAGTGTTTTGACTATGAACTCCTGAAACAACAAACATTTCNTCAACTTCTCCTGTTGAGTCACAAATTGCAAAGCATGATTGTCACTGTATAAAACAAACTCCTTAGGGATTAAGTAATGCCTCCATTTCTTCAATGCCTGGATAATAGCATAGAAATCCTTGTCATACGTGGATTATTTCACTTTCGCTTCATTCAGTTTCTCATTGAAGTATTCTATCAGCCTGTCTTCTTGGCTCAAGACTGCCCCTATTGAAAATCCACTTGCATCACATTTTACTTGAAATGTCTTTTTGAAATTCGGCAACACCAAAATTGGTTGTTCCGTGATTTTCCTTTTCAACAAATTGAATCTTTTTTCGGCCTCTTTTGTCCAGTGAAAAGACTTGTGTCTCTTCTTCACTATGTCCATCATTGGTGCACTAATTCCACTGAGATTCCTGGTGAACTTTCGGTAGAAACTAGCCAATCCATGAAAACTTCTCACCTCAAATATACTCCTTGGTGATGGCCAATTCTTAATTACCTCCACCTTATCTAAATCCATCCTCAATTTATCTGCAGAAATAACAAAACCCAAATAAATGAGCTCTGTCTTCATGAATGAGGATTTCTTCATGTTTATTAGCAACTTCTCTTGTTGTAGCCTCTGCATCACTGTAGCCAAATGTTTCATATGCTTTGCCTCCGTTTTACTGAAAATCAGTATGTCATCAAGATACACAATGACAAATTTTCCGATGAAATATTTCAGGACTTCGTTCATCAACCTCATGAAGGTACTTGGCACATTCGTTAATCCAAATGGCATAACAAGTCATTCATACAACCCTTCGTTAGTCTTGAAGGATGTCTTCCATTCATCACCTTCTCTCATATGAATTTGGTGATAACCACTTTTCAAATCAATTTTTGAAAAAAAATTGGCCTCACTTAAGAAATCCATCAAATCATCCATTCTTGGCAATGGGAATCTATACCTGATGGTTATCTTGTTGATTTCTCTTGATTCAGTACACATCCTCCGGCCTCCATCTTTCTTCGGACTGAGCACTGTCGAAATAGCACATGGACTCAAGATTTCTCTAACCAACCCTTTGTCCATTAAATCCTGGACCTGTCTTTTGACTTCTTCATTCTCCTGCGGTGTCAATCTGTATGATGCTTTGTTTGGTAAACTAGCTCTAGGTATGAGATCAATATGATGACTCACACTTATGATCGGTGGCAACGAACAAGGTAGTTCGTCCACTACTATGTCAGCAAACTCTTCCAACAGTTTCTGAACCTCTTTCGGTAAATCATCTACTCTTGTACTGGTTAAAACAATTTTAGTCTTCCTGACCACAATGAATTGTGGTTCCTCCTTCTTCTTAACCTCTGTAAGAAGTTCCTTCCCACTCATGAGAAGTACAGTGTTGCTTACTTCAAGTGTTACTTCCTTGTCTTTGATTGGAAGCAACATGTGAGTTCTCCTATTCTTCTCTAGGGTGTATGTGTTCTTCCTCCCATCATGAATCACATTTCTATCATATTTCCACGGTCTACCCAGCAATAGATGACAAACATCCATGGGAATAACATCACAGAGTATTTCATCTCTATATCCACCTATTTTAAAATCAACTAAGCATTCTTTAGTGACATTTACCTGATGTCCTTTTTGTAGCCATGAAACTCTATATGGGCTTGGATATTCAATAGTCTACAGCTCCATATTTTCTACCATCTCTGTAGAAACGAGATTATCTATGCTACCACTATCCACGATGAATTTGCATGCCTATTCTTTGGTCTTGCAAGCGGTCCAAAAAAGTTTGTTCCTTTGGACCGAACTCTCCACCTCCTTCTCTGGTGTTAAGAGAACTTTTCACATCATCAACGATCTTTCACCTTCAGAATCTTTTGCCTCAACATTCCACCTATGTGCTTCGGAAATGTGAGTTTCACCACCTTCTTTCTTTCTGTCTGGACACTCATAAGATTTATGTCTGACCTTTCCGCATGCGAAGCATTTCACCACTCCATCTCTTCCTCTTCCTCTACCTCTGGTACGAGGAAAAATGTTTCCATCAGCATACTGACCTCTCTATTTGGTATGTTTCCCTCTCTGTGAGCTTCCACCTCTCTCAGTTTGAGTTTGAGGTTTCTTCCACTCTTCCTTGGGTTTCTGATTTCTATCCTGGACAACTGATTTGCCTCTGGGTTGACTTCTGCCTCGGCCTCTTTGACTTTGCTTTCGGCTCAGCTTCTCTTCAGCCTTCAGAGCCATCTGATAAGCATCTTCCACCATTTGGATGGTCATCATGCTCATCTCATCCTGAATGTCATATCGTAGACCATTCATGTACCTAACAAATTTTTCATCATCGCTTTCGTGATGACCTACCCTGATGTTCAGCCTGTAGAATTCTTCAGTGTATTCCTTCACTGTCATCATCTTCTATCTCAAATTTTTCATTCTCTGAAACAGAGTAATCCGGTAATCCCTGTGAATGAATTTTTCCTTCATCTTTGCGATCATCCTATCCCAACTCTTTATTTTCTACTTGCCCTTGCATTGTCTGTCAGCTTGTAGCTCATCCCACCACAATGTTGCATGTCCTTTAAGTCTTGTGACAACATGTTTGACCTTTTTGTCCTCCTCAACATCTTCATAGTCAAAATATGTGTCCAGAGCTCTAATCCAGTCTAGAAGCTCTTCAACATCCAGGTTTCCTTCATATACTGGAATATCCATTTTTTNTAGGGTGTATGTGTTCTTCCTCCCATCATGAATCACATTTCTATCATATTTCCACAGTCTACCCAGCAATAGATGACAAACATCCATGGGAATAACATCACAGAGTATTTCATCTCTATATCCACCTATTTTAAAATCAACTAAGCATTGTTTAGTGACATTTACCTGATGTCCCTTTTGTAGCCATGAAACTCTATATGGGCTTGGATATTCAATAGTCTACAGCTCCATCTTTTCTACCATCTCTGTAGAAACGAGATTATCTATGCTACCACTATCCACGATGAATTTGCATGCCTAGTCTTTGGTCTTGCAAGCGGTCCAAAAAAGTTTGTTCCTTTGGACCGAACTCTCCACCTCCTTCTCTGGTGTTAAGAGAACTTTTCACATCATCAACGATCTTTCACCTTCAGAATCTTTTGCCTCAACATTCCGCCTTTGTGCTTCGGAAATGTGAGTTTCACCACCTTCTTTCTTTCTGTCTGGACACTCATAAGATTTATGTCTGACCTTTCCGCATGTGAAGCATTTCACCACTCCATCTCTTCCTCTTCCTCTACCTCTGGTACGAGGAAAAATGTTTCCATCAGCATACTGACCTCTCTATTTGGTATGTTGCCCTCTCTGTGAGCTTCCACCTCTCTCAGTTTGAGTTTGAGGTTTCTTCCACTCTTCCTTGGGTTTCTGATTTCTATCCTGGACAACTGATTTGCCTTTGGGTTGACTTCTGCCTCAGCCTCTTTGACTTTGCTTTCGGCTCAGCTTCTCTTCAGCCTTTAGAGCCATCTGATAAGTATCTTCCACCATTTGGATGGTCATCATGCTCATCTCATCCTAAATGTCATATCGTAGACCATTCATGTACCTAACAAATTTTTCATCATCGCTTTCGCGATGACCTACCCTAATGTTCAGCCTGTAGAATTCTTCAGTGTATTCCTTCACTGTCATCATCTTCTATCTCAAATTTTTCATTCTCTGAAACAGAGTAATCCGGTAATCCCTGTGAATGATTTTTTCCTTCATCTTTGCGATCATCCTATCCCAACTCTTGATTTTCTGCTTGCCCTTTCATTGTCTGTCAGCTTGTAGCTCATCCCACCACAATGTTGCATGTCCTTTAAGTCTTGTGACAACATGTTTGACCTTTTTGTCCTCCTTAACATCTTCATAGTCAAAATATGTGTCCAGAGCTCTAATCCAGTCTAGAAGCTCTTCAACATCTAGGTTTCCTTCATATACTGGAATATCCATTTTTTCCTTAGCACCCATTCTTGCAACAGCCTTAATTAGGCATTCATTTGCTACATCTTCTATTGTAACTTCTTCTCTTTCATGTCCAGCTTCATCTTCACTTTCAGATTCACTGACATCTCCAACAACAACTGTGCACCTCTGTGCTGTCTCCATGTCCTCGAGTCTGGTGCATATGTCACGCATCTCTCTTTCCATGGTTGGATTTTGCACCTACCTACCCCTTCCTCTTGGCATTTCCCTTTCCTCTGGC
>JZKD02S2117172.1:0-46857 GCA_000966675.3 Picea glauca
TTTTAACTTTTTCTTTTCATTGTTTAAGTAATTATTCCACTTTTTAACTTTAAATGGACGCTAAAATATTTGTTTTTTTCCTTATTTTACTATTGTTTAAATAATGATTTTCAATATAAGGTAATTCATTGATGTTTTTGGTAATGCACCCTTACACCTTTGATTGATTGTATTTTAGTTGATATTCCTTTTAATTCCCAATTCTTTCACCCCACACAATCGTACGGACGGAATGTACGGATGTGACGTATGGATGATTTGGAAATTTTGAGGGTTGAATGATAAAATGATAAAATTGGCGGTTTAATTGGTACGAGTGGATTTGGATACAAAGACTCATAGACTCTATGGATGTTCAAAAGAAACTGTATCACTAACTAACGGCAACAGCTCTGTATTGTAACTTCATAGATTTCTGAATTGTATATTGTTCCAACTGTCCAATTTTCGATGGTTTCTATGCACACCCTGTAATTCCACCTGCACGGTAATTCTAATTGCCGGCAGTGTAGCCTCAAAACAGTTTTCGTTGCAATTGATAACTTGCCTCAGAACTGAACAATTTATACAGTATGGACATGGGTGGTTTTACTATTGTATGAGCACACAATGACCCTGGTTAGTTTTAAATCCAACGCATTTATACCAATGCACGATTTAGTGAGGACGTGGAGATTTTGGAAATTCACGACTGTAGGGATGGGGATACAGGGTTTTAGGAGAGACGAGAGGGGCCGCAGATCGGGGGTAGCGGACAGGGCTCGGGGGTACGCGGGAGGGGGTGGAGAGAAACGATAGGGGGGGGTAAGAACCACGAGAAGGGGTTTACGGGAGTGAGGTACGGAAAGGGGTTACGAGAATGGGATGGGACAGGTCGCGGGGGTGGAGGGTACGCAGGAGGGGGTGGAGAGAAACAATACGGGGGGGTCACGGGGGTAGAGGTTACGAGCAGGGTTATTATTTACGGGGTTTGCTGGGAAATAGGTTACACTTTTGCTTTTTCTCCTTTTTTTTTTATTTAATATTTTTTTAAACGAAAAAATAGAATTTTGGAATGTAGATGGCCAAGGGCCCAGTTCATGGTCAAAGACCAGATTTCTCAGAGAAAATCTGAAACGATGGGTTTGGCTAAAAGTCGGATCAGACAAGATCTGATAAAGAGGGGTGGCCAAAGGCCAGGATCATAAAAACGCAGTTCTGATGCCAAATGAGACGAACAAAGTTCGCTCACACAAGAATTATACAAAATATTTGGAATATAACATAATAATCCATGTAGAAATAATGTATAAAATATATGAATAGATAAGATATAAGATAATAATAAGATGATTTACAATTGAGAATGAGGGCCCGTTTATATACCCACGCAGGGGTGCCCTTTACCAATAGTCATGTCCTTTGAGACATGACCTTTCATTATTTATAATTATTATTTATTAATTATTATGTTATTAATATCTATGGTATATGTATATTTATGTTCATAACACACTATGATAGGTCACAGGGTGGTCGTGCTGAGTGAGAACGACGCCCACAACATATTCTGAAGCATTTGTCTCGATCTCAAAGGGATGTTGCAGGTCTGGTAGAGAAAGTACTAGGGCTGAGGACAAGCGTTGCTTCAAATCCTCAAATGCTTGTTGTTGGGACCGGACCCACGCAAATTTCACCTTACCACCACCCCTGTTTATTTGTCTGAGGGCCCATGCAATATGGGAGAATCCCGACATGAACCTGTGGTAGAAATTGGCAAGGCCCAAGAAGCTCTGAAGCTTAGTGAGTTTTGTTGGGGCTGGCCAATCACGGATGACTTGGATCTTGGCTGGATCCACATGTACTCCATGTTGATAAATGATGTAGCCTGGGTAATGGACCCTGTCCATGCCAAAGGAGAATTTTTCCAAGTTGGTGTATAGCTGGTGTTGCCGCAGGGTGTGCAGAACCTGTTGAATATGTTGCAAGTGTTCGGCCCAAGTCTTGTTGTAAATTAGAATGTCATCCAGATACACCACTACAAAATTAATGGTGAATGGTCACTGGATATCATCCATCATCCTCATGAAAGTGGTTGGAGCATTTGTCAAACCAAAGGGCATGACCAACCATTCAAAAAGGCCTTCCTTTGACTTGAAGGTGGTCTTCCATACATCTGTTTGTTCTATCGGGACCTGGTGGTAGCCAGACTTCAGATCAATATTACTGAAGTATTTGGCCCTCGTGAGATGATCAAGGAGGTCGTTGATTCAGGGAATCGAGTACTGGTTTCAGACTGTGATTTTATTCAGATCTCAATAATCAATACAAAGTCGCCAGGTTCCATCTTTCTTCTGTACCAGCACGATTGGGCTCCCGCAAGGTGATGATCTGGGGTGGATGTGCCCCTTATGGAGCAATTCTTGGATCTGTTGCTTGATCTCTTCATTCTCTAACAAAGAGCGATGATAGACTGGCCCATTAGGCAGCGGTGCGTCAGGGGTTAGTTCGATGGGTGCTTGACCTGGCAGTGTAGAGGTACCCCTGTAGGTGAGGAGAAGATATCTAAGTATTCTTCCACGACCTTATCTACTTGCTTTTGTTGTGTGGAGAGGTTGGTCGCAGAGACCCTAGATGTGGCTATGATATTTCACTTATTCTGAGAGAGAATATCAAAGAAAACATACTTCCCTGTCTGAGAGATGACCTTCCTGCATTTCTTAGGAGAGATCAAGGAAATAGCACTAGGTGGGACTGCCTCGGGTATCCTGTACAATTTCCTGTTCAAAGTAATAATAACACTATGAGGCCTAGACTCATATACAACATGGTGTTTCTATAAATAAGGTTGGCCCAAAAGAACATCAAAAACTTCGAGAGGAGAAACATCACACAATACCTCATCTTTGAATGGCTTGATGTTGTATGACAGTCGACACTGTTGGCTAACGCAGAGATCACTTCCTTAGCGGATCCATCTAATGGTGTAGGGTTGTGGGTGTGGAATTATTGGCAGGGCTAGCCGCTTGGCAACCTCTGTTGAGATGAGGTTCTTCTGTCTACCTCTATCAACAATGAAGTGCAGCGAGGTGCCTTTTACCCACATATGTGAATGGAAGAGGCACTCTCCTTCTTCTAGCTCATCTGGTTCACCAGGTTGTAGCTTGGTGGTAGCAGCGGTGGCACTGGCTTCCACACCAATGATCTGTCTTTCCCTTTCTGGTTCTAGCTCAGAGTCAAAATCCACATCTGATTAAAAGGCTTTCACTTTGGCCACCAACGACTGTTTTGAGTGCAGCCAGTAGTGTTATCCCAAGGTCTCTTATGGAAGTCACACCACTTCCCGGTATCTTTCTTTGTCTTTCTGATGTCCTTATTTTCTTTCATCTTGGACTGGTAGTCTTGATATTGTCCATATTTTCTCTGTCCTTTGTTCTATGGGTTGGGGCCACCCTTTCCTGGCTTTTGTTGTGAGGGGTTCCCAGGCCCAAATTGTCGTGTCTTTTGTTTGAGCTTCTGCTCGATTTTGACGGCATATCGGTAGGCTGCGCCCAAGGATGAGATGTCCAGAAATTCCATTTTAGTCTGGATGTATCTATGTAGAGCACCATGATACTTGAGCACGATATGTCACTCTGAATCTTTGATACCCATCTTGGTGTGAAAGGTATGGAAGATATTTGTGAAATCTGGCACTGCTTGGTCTCTTTCTTGCCGTAGTGTGGTCCATTTGGTATACAGGTCATCATAAATTCCGACAGGGTAGTATTGTTCCTTAATAGCATCCCTGAAGGATTCCCAGGTGGCCATGACTAAAAATAATGAGGTTTCCTCTGTTTTCTTTTGCTCACGGAAATTTTCCCACCAATATTTGACATGGGGAATGGCTTTGAGGAGTGAAAAAGTAATCTTTTCTCTATTCGAAATGTTATGGACAGAAAAATACCCTTCTAGTAGATTAAACCACTTCTCTATAGCATCTGCATCTATCTAACCTTCAAATATAGGAATATCAAAGTTTATTTGTACCTTGAAGGGGGTGGCACCTCCATTCAAAGAAGATGCATCGCATGTTGGTAGTTGCCGAAGGATTTGCGTGAAACTATCATCATATCGTTCCTCTATTGTGTGAGAGATTCCTCAATCAATAGTTTGCAAGGATCTCCTATCCCCTCATCTTTATTTTCTCCTACCATGAGATGTTTCTTGGGCATGCGAGAGCTTTTTTCCTCAAGAGAAACAAGCTCGAGACCCAACTCTTTATACTCTGACCTCGTTGGGGACATGCATTAAGATGACAAGGAGCAGACCGCTCTGATACCACTAATATGGATTTTATGAGTAGAAATAAATGAATATAGATTATTAACAAATGATTAACACAAAATAATAGAGATACAGTAAAATTTGTTTTCTATTCAATAACGAAATAATCTGAAACTGTAAAATGCAGCGGAAACAAGCTTGTTGGAATGGTGGTGGCTTATCGCTGAGAAGAGATGTGACGGTTGCGTGCATTTGCAAGAAGAAGATTAAAATGAGGATGTGAAGGAATTTTTACAATAAACAAGAATTCCAAAAACCCTAGACATCCAAAAACCTAACCCTAGGAGATGAAGCGCCAAAAGTCATGTGGGCCCCGTTTGGGTAAGTTAGTACATCAACTTCCTGTGGTCTTAACTTTTGCATACGATCTTCGTTTTAGGCGTGTGATAGCCCGTTGGAAAGGTATCATCAAGGAGATTCATTTTGGGGGACATAGAATTCCTTTAGCTATCATTGAGGATCTTGATCCTGAAAAACCTTCATTTAGGCCCTCAAAATGGCCCCGAAAGTTAAAACTGCTAAAAATAGTAAATTGCCAAAATTGTCAGAAAATTGTTTTGAGCCAGTTGGAAAAGGTGGGTGGCCACTGATATCCATCTGGATATCCATCTTGATTTGCTTGACTCGATCTCCTTATCCATCTTCTTTGTTATTTTTTCCAAGCTTTGCATCAACTTCATATTGAAGCCTTCTTGTTGCTCCTTGTATTTCATAAGC
The DNA here is from genome assembly GCA_000966675.3 of Picea glauca. Classification (NCBI taxonomy): domain Eukaryota; kingdom Viridiplantae; phylum Streptophyta; class Pinopsida; order Pinales; family Pinaceae; genus Picea; species Picea glauca. Next base: position 5,023 of record JZKD02S2117172.1, read on the forward strand.
CTCTAATTATCATATTTGTAACTTTAGATATCCTTTTGAAAACTTTGTATGGTCTCTACCAAGTTCATTCTTTCTTCCTTTCCTTATCCATGTCCATTGTATTATGTCCCCTCATTACCCATGTTGACACACATCCCTCTAGCCCCATCTTCATGGTTGTAGGTTCTTTGTGAATCTGTCATGCCTTTGAGATCTATGTTGATATTGATCTGATCATTTTTTTGTTAACTTTGAAAAATGTGAAAGAAACAAGATTTGTTAGACTAAATAATTATGAAATTTTTAAATACAAGGCACACTTTTGTTCCATGAGAGTATCAGAATCATTTCTTATGATTCCTTGTGAATTTAAAAGTCCAAATAATTTTTTGGGTGAATATTTGGACTCCTCTATACAATATATTTCCAATGAATACTTCATTTCTCAATTATGACTTATGAGCAGAAAGTTATGGTCATTTGACCAATACCCATGTATTCCTTTTGTTCACCCTTCAACCAGGTACAATTATGAATTATGTTTATGCATATTTGTACCTTCTCTTTTGGAATTTTGGCAGGATCCCAATTGGTTTCCTTTATCGTCATATTTTGGACAATTTGTCCAAGTTTCACCTTCATCTGAGTTTCAGGATGCTATATGCATCGTGCTAAAGTTTTAGGCCAATTAATATTTTTGGCCCTAAATGCTACATGTGCCTTCTATGTCCTCCTATACATGTGTATGCACCCAGAATTTTAATTTGTCTCCATTGATGTCATATGTGGTTCAATATATTTCCATAGACTTCTCTTGTGCCCCAATTTGATTCTGGAGCAGGAAGTTATGGCCCTTGGAAGTTAATTGGGTCTTAAAATTTACCCTCCATTGTTTGGGATGTAACTCCCTCATACTAACTTTGTTTAATGAATGGTTTACACTGTTAGAAATATGTCTACAAGCTATAATATTTAAGATTTAGAAACTTTGTGTCCTAAAAGGACATACAGTTTCAAATTTTACTTCTCAAAAACATCATTTAGGCCTCTGAAAATGGCCTATAAGTTGAACACCTGGAAAATACCCATTTTCTGGTCAATTTTTCAGTATAATATTTAAAATCTAGTTAAATTATGTTGATTGGGATGATGACATGGCACCTAAGTCCACATGGCACCTTGAGGTGGCACCATGTCAGCTCCCTTGACCACTTAGCCTTTCCCTGTCATCTCCCCTCACCTCCAATCCCTCTCATCCATCTCCTTTATCTATTTTCCCTTCATTGGTGTGCACATGTTATATTTCGGGCCCCACAAGTCCTTGGCAGCCATGTGTCGCATTTGTATTGGGTCATGGGGATGGTTGATCCCCATATGCCCCAATTTACCTCAACACATCAAGTTGCATGTCGACATGATCTAATGGCAGAGGTTTGGTGGGTGTCGGTAGTGATCGACGACCCATGTCGCGGTGTGCCCCCCCTGTCCAATTGAATGTTAACACAATGTGGAGGGGATGAAAAAAATAACCTTGGTTAAGTCCTATGTGACCTGTCACACATCATTGCATTGTCCCCCAACCCCCCCCCCCTCACATGTGGTTAGCCTAACCCCATCGAACCCCCCCACAATAAGGTTCTGCGGGTTCGGCTCACGGTTCCTCCAAGCGGGCAGGCTCTACCACTCAAGCTCCATGTCAATCGCCACCACTACCATTTATTCCACCATGGAAATACACATCACCTTTATGCCACTTTAGTTGACACATAGCCCCCACCTCATCTTGACATCAACATAAGGAAAAATACCAAAAATTTTCCAATTTCTCTTATTTTTGAAATTTTTCCAAAATGCCCAAATACATAAATTTGTATTTTCTTTTTCAACCCACCATTGAAGCTCTGTATTTAAGCTTGATACGGCCAATTTTGTCCCTGTACATACAAATTAATATTTGCACATTGAATTTGATCCTTCCATGTCTAGTTTCCCGATGAATTTAACCATAAATTTGGGGTTTTTCCCATAAATGCCTATTTTTAGTTATGGGCGCTTTCCAACACAAAATTTGACTAATTAGAGGTCTGATTTTGCCCAATTTGAAATTTGAATTGGGGATTTTATTTCCTGGTCTCTATTCCTTCAATTTACCCATGAAATTTTCCTCAATTCCATTGTAATAATTTTGTCGAACAAATTGCAAACATACTATTTCTGACATTTTGTCAAACAATTTGCTTGCAGACTCTACAATTTCATTTTGTGCGCTCTATTAATTTTCCCATCCAGGATCACTGTCGAAAATTGGGCTCTGATACCACATTGTATCATCCATAGGCCCCTGTTGGGAAATTCCACACAAAATTTCCAAATTATGATACCATTTTAATTAGATGATAATGCTTTGCAATGCACAGATTAATGTAGAATAACAAGAAGTATATAGATACAACATATATAAGAAAAACCCATGAAAATACACGCATAATATTAACACAACACATAAATTAACACACAATAGACACTTGTCTTTGGTAAAAAGAACATCAATTGCGTACAAACCTTCCACATTCCTCCCAGCCTTAGACCACATTGCTCATAACTCTCAACAGTGGGTCACCCCCGAGCTGGGGATAAAACTCCACCTGGGTACAAAAACCCTAACTAGGCTAAGGTCTCTCAGACAGCAAGAAACCCAAACTCAAGTGCCAACTCTAGCAAAAATCTGGCATTCCCTCATTCCCCACATGCATGTCCTACCCTAGGAAGTGTGCCCTTTCTTTTCTCAACAGTCCTTCGGTTGCCCCACTTCCCTTTCGGGGATTCAACAATAGGTCGAATAGAAAGTCTCAAAGCCCTATAGTTGCAACTTGGCACCTTGGGAATCAATTCTCGGTAGTTCTCTTACCTAGAGGGAATTCTCACGGGCCTGACAACCCACTTCTTCAATATCCCACGGGTTTGACAACCTGCCTCTTCAATCCAATTCCAAAGATTTACATGGTACATGTATAGGTACATGTGATGGAAGCATGAAGGTATGGTTGAAAACAGTAAGGTGTGGTGAGAATGATGATAGAATGATAGGAAATGAACTAAGTCTCCTCAAGCTTATGTGCATGTTCCCAACTTAACTCTTGTCATGTTGGGAATTACATGGGTCCCCCACATGGTGATATGTCTCCTCCTTAGAGACTTAGAATAAAATTAATTATCCCGTACTTTAGACTTTAGACATTAAATATTCCTTTTTGGATTAAGCCCCCTTAGCTTAGCCTCTTTCCTAGACTCTTAGCCCCCCTTTCCCATTCTAGTGGAGTTTATCCCCCCATACTCCTTTATCTGGTAGATTTACAGCAATGATGTGTTTTCATTAAAATCTGAGTGTGATTACATTTTACAAATATATGCTCATTGACCTTTTAGCTTCTGGCTCTCCAACCTAATAGCCACACAGGCACTCTAACCTCAAAATACATATATATAAAGGAAATCTGGCCCAAATATCTTGGTTCACCAGCCTATATGTGTTGAAATATTGTAATTGTGAAGAATATTCTAATTATAATTGAGTATTTTTTATATAGATCAAATCCTACTTTATGGATTGATCATGTCAGGATTTGTATAAGACCAAATCCCCTTTTATGGATTGGTCAAACCATATTTATATGGTGTAGTTTGTAAATTCGTCCCCTAGGGATAATTAAAGTGGTTTTAACCACTAGTTGAAGAAGTTGGTCATGCTTGGTGAAGAGACATAACCCTAGCGTCTATTAGCTAGTATAAATAAGAGATTATGGCACCTCATTCTCTCATTCACTTAGTCACTCATCTAGTGCACATATTTTGGAGGTAGTTTCAGTTGCAAGAAGGAGGAGAAAGAGGTGCATGCTCAGTGTTGGATTATTTTTAGTGTTTTGGTATTTATCTTGGCATTGTATTGGCAATATATTATTAAGGAAGTTTTTTATGGGTTTTCTCCCCCATGAGGGTTTCCCAGGATAAAATGTTGTGTACCTTGTGATTGTGTTTCTCTTAGTGATCTTGTTATTGTCTAGTAAGTTGAAAATAACTTAATAGTATCTCTAAATTTAACATGGTATCAGAGCTAAACTAAGTAGAACACCTTTCACTGGGTAACCAAAAACGACATTGTTGGCGTACAAGGAAATTAGGGATTTTTATTGGAAGGGAATTTCTGACTAAAAACCATCTAGTTAAGTGCGCCCTAGCCTAGAGAAATAATTGGCAACTTGAGCCCACCTTTTCAGTGGCCAGAGCCTCTAGAAAGTCAAACCCTAGTTTTGACTAGTACTAGAAAACCAAAAAAACCAGGAAACCAGAACCAGTACTAGTCCAGATTTGTGCAGGTCAAGTTTCAAAGGGTAAAAATTGAATTTTTAGAAATCTGACATCTCTAGCATAATCACCTCAGCCTAGTGCACCTCCTGGTAAGATTAGATTCAATTTATGAGAACTTTTGATTTTTGGTAATTTTCTCAGCTCCAGGTCAAGATGTCTGTAAGCACTAAGCTTGTTGACAAGTTAGAAGGTGTGGAAAAAAAAATTGCATGGAATTACAGGATTTCACTCATTCTTGAAGAGAATGACCTTGCAAAATTCATAAAATAAAATGTACCAGAACCCGAAGAAGATGCAGCTAAAGCAAAGTACAAGAAGGATATGGTTAGGGACAAAAGGATCATTTCAGACTCCATTAAACATCATTTGATCCCTCAAGTATCTTCCAAGAATAGTCCAAAATAAATTTTTGATTCCCTAACTAGAATGTATGAAGGAAAGAACATTAATCGAAAGTTGAAGTTGAGAACCCAACTCAAGAATACAAAGTTGCAGAAAGGAGAAACAATTCAAGACTATTTCTCTAGGGTTACTCATTTCAAAGAAAAACTAGAAGCAATTGGAGACAACTTAGATGAATATAAACTTATCATGATAACTCTTAATGGTCTCACGAGACCTTGGGATGCCTTCATCCAAACTATATGTACCAGAAAGGAGAAAATCCAATTTGACAGTCTTTGGGAAGAATGTGTTCAAGAAGAAGCAAGAGTAGCCAACCGAGAAGCAATATTATTAAGGGATGAATACCAAGACCTAGATTCTCATGCTAAAGGAGGAAATAAAATGTCTCATTTCTAAAAGGATACCCACCTCCATAAGGAATCTCACTCCCCAAAGAGATTCACCCACTTTCATAAAGAATCTCATCCTCCAAGGAGATTCTAGAAATTTTAGAAGGGTCAAAGAAGAGAAAAATATTTCTCCTTTTATAAATGTTATCATTGTGATAAGATGGGACACATTGCTAAGAATTGTCCTGCAAGAAGACAAGAATACAAGAAGAGAAATAACAAAAGACAGCATTCCCATGCAGTCGAAGATGATGATCCACCCACAAAGTTGTCCAAAGAAGAGATTGAATATTATGTCTTATTTTTCGCCCTCCCAGGATCTATGACACCTGGAGAGGTTACTTAGCTCATAGATAGTGGTGCCTCTTGTTGATTTTTTTTTAATGACAAAATCAGAAATATTTCATTCACACATTTCGTCAAACACTTAGCAACCTAGAGATAACTGTCTTCTTAAATTTCAGAAATTCATACCCACATTCAGAAATTTCTATAAGCAGAAATACACATTGTTAAGAAAAATATGCAGCGGAAATGCACAATGGACGGCAACCCATAACGCACAGAAATTAGGCAACTGCCAGGGAAAACCCCAATGTGGGGAAACCCAACGAGAGAGAGAAATCTTATTATTTTGCTTCAGGAAAGTTCAGAACAGCATCAATAACACTTTTTCAGCCAAGAGAAATACCTCTTACAACACAAAACTATCCCCCACAAATATGTCTTTAAAACCGTGCCACAATCCATACAGCTGTACGGATTTGCTGAAATTCGGCACCTTGAAATTCATGCCACAACAAGTTGTTGTACCTTCTTTTATGTACGGCCGTCCTCCTTCAAAAAATTCTTCAAGGATGCCTCGAAAACCGTGCTCAATCTTGCCTCAGTTTTCATGCCTCAAGAATGTTGTTGTACGACCTGTACGGATCTGTATAGTACGGCCTATCCCAGCAAATAACACTACTGCAAATCAAAACAAAAAAAGCCTCCTTGGAATTTGTGCCCTAGCTCTCTTGGGAATCGTGCCCTTCTTGATGTTCACTTTCCTCTCTCAAGCAATCTCTCAACTTCTCCTCTCATCTTCTCTGGTGTGTCTTTCTCACATCCCTAAGCATGTATATGTACTTTTCTCTTTTCCCAAGAAACCCTAACTTACATAACCAACTCAATCTAATGGCTATCATAAGTCTAATCTGAGGGCTCATATTTAATGCTCCTCATTAATTACAAAATAAGTAATAAATGCTCATTAAATACTTTTTGGGTCCCACAACTTAAAAAACACTTTAAGTTATAAAGTACATTCACTTTATAAAAGCACTTTATTTAAAAAGTCACTTTACAAATAAAACATGTCTAGGAATTATGACTTGATGTCCTCCCCATGACAAAACACAAAAACATGAATGAGGACATCCCTTGTTATATTTCAACACCTCTAAGCACATGACGGGTCAGAGAGAGATTCTCTCTAGCCTTACAGAAAATAAATTTCCCTAGAAAGTTACACTCAAAGATGATTACCAGTACCCTATCAAAGGAGTGGGAGAATCCACCTACAAACTTGATTCAGGGACCCCAATGAAAATGAAGGATGTACTATATGTACCAGGTTTGACAAAGAATTTGCTTTCTATCTCAACTTTAGATAAGAAATGTTTCATGGTTTCATTCATAGATGGTGAAGTTCTTATGTGTCCTAAAGGAAAAACCATATAAGATGCAATTGGTATTGGAATAGAAGAAGGTGGCTTGTATAAGTTAACAGGTCACTCAGATGCAGCCTTGACTCACTCCACTATGAGTCCATGTGAACTTTGGCATAGAAGACTAGCTCACATCAACTACAAATCCTTACCATATGTAAGCAAGGTAGTTATAGGTCTACCAGAATTCAAGGTTGATCATGAAGGTGTGTGCAAGGGATGTGCACAAGGAAAGAACATAAAGAATCCTTTCCCAAAGAGTGACAGTAAAGCATAAGGAATCTTGGAGCTCATCCACTCAAATGTATGTGGTCCAATGCCATCAGCCTCTCTTAGTGGGTATGTATATTATGTTTCATTTATTGATGATTATTCTCGCAGGACTTGTGTTTATTTCTTGAAATCAAAAGATGAAGTATTTGGAAAATTCAAGGAATTCAAAGCCTTGATAGAAAATCTCTCTGAAATAAAAATGAGGATACTCTAGTCAGATAATGGAGGAGAATACACCTCAAAAGAATTTGTAAGATTTTGTAGAGATGTCGGGATTAAGAGGGAGCTCACCACTCCCTATAATCCTCAGCAAAATGGTATAGCAGAAGGAAAGAACAGAACAATAATTGAAGTAGTGAAGATTATGATCCACGATCAAGATATTCCAATGCACTTATGGGTTGAAGCAGCAAGAACAATAGTTTATGTCCAAAATAGTTTATCCCATAGTGCACTTGGATTCAAAACTCCTGAAGAAATGTTCAATGGAAAGAAGCCAAAAGTAAGCCATCTCAATATATTTGGTTGTCCAGTGTGTGTACACATTTTGAAAGAAAGGAGAACTAAGTTGGATCCCTCATGAAAGAAGGGAATATTTGTTGGAAATTGTGAGGTCTCTAAGGCCTTCAGAATTTACATACCAGGTTACCATCATATTGAGATCAGCAGAGATGTAACCTTTGATGAATATGCAACACTGAAGAAATCAAGGAGATTCCATCTTGAAGAAGTATATGAAGAAGAACTTGTAGCTCCCATAGTTGCAAAACCAGTGAGGGAAGTTACAAATACCCTTGATGATGAGATTCCAGAAGATCATGATATAACAGAATATCAAGAACCTCCCCAAATGACAATCTCTCACAAGAGAAATCTAGCTTGGGAAAGGGAACTTATTCAAGATGGAGAAAAGTATGGTGCCCCAGTTGAAACCATGAGACAAATCAAGAAACCTAATCCATTCTCCAGTTATATGTCTTTGATGTGTGATCTCATAGAAAAGGAACCTACTTTGTTTGAAGAATCCATTCAGAAGAAAGAATGGGTGGATTCCATCACATAAGAATACCAATCCATTATAAAGAATGATGTATGGGAAATAGTTCCCGGACCGAAGAACAAAGATATGGTATCTTCTAAATGGATATACAAGATAAAACATGTTGTAGATGGAAGTATTGAAAAACATAAAGCAATATTTGTAGCTCATGGATTTTCTCAAAAGGATGGCATTGATTATGAAGAGACGTTTTCTCTTGTGGCCAGATACACTTCTATCAAAACAATCATATCTCTTGCAGACAATATGAAGTGGAAGTTACACCAGATGGATGTGAAATCAACCTTCTTAAATGGTGTTATTGAAGAAGAAGTGTATATAGAACAACCACAAGGGTTTGAATTTAAATATAGAAAGACGCATGTATGCAGGTTGAAGAAGGCTCTATACAGATTGAAGGAAGCTCCTAGATCTTGGTATGGCAGAATTGATAGTTTCCTGATGATATTGGGATTTACCAAGAGTAAATTTGATTCTAACATTTACTTCAAGGTTATGAATGATGATCCAGTTATATTGTTGTTGTATGTGGATAACTTATTCTTAACTAGAGAAGAAAGGCTCATCACAGATTATAAGAAGAAGCTCGTTGCGGAATTTGAAATGAAATACCTAGGCCTGATGCATTATTTCTTAGGTCTTGAAGTTTGGTAAATCCCAGAGAAGATATTCCTTAACCAAGGGAAGTATGCAATTGAAATACTGAAGAGGTTTGACATGTTGGAACGTAAATCCATGAACACACCCATGGAAACAAAGTTGAAGTTATTGGTTAATACTTCGTCAGAATTGGTTGATGCTACTTTGTACAGACAAATTATTGGTTTGTTGATGTATCTGACGAATACCAGGCCTGATATATGATTTGTTGTGAACACCTTGAGTCGATAACCAGTAGAGCCCAGATGTGTTCACCTTGTAGCTACAAATCATGTAATGAGATACCTTAAGGGTACATTGGACTTTGGTCTCTACTATACTAGAGATCATGACTTCAGACTGGTTGTTTATACTGATTCAGATTGGGCTGGAAGTGTTTCTGATAGAAAGAGCACTTCAGGATGTTGTTTCAATTTGGGGTTGGCCATAACTTCATGGCAGAGTAGGAAGCAATCCAGTATTGCTCTCATCACGGTAGAAGTGGAATACATTGAAGCATGTTCTGCTAGTTGTGAAGCCATATGGATTCAGAAGTTGTTCACAGTTCTATTCAATCTAGAGATTGAAGCCATCGTGATTCTATGTGATAACCATATTTTCTTAAAGATGACGGAGAACCTAGTGTTCCATGACAAGTCAAAGAAATAGAAATATGGTATCACTACATTCGTGATATGGTGTAGAGAGGATTTTTAAAGCTCCAATATGTTGTCATAGATGAGTAGGTTGCAGATGTGTTGACCAAGCATTTGTCTCATGTGAAATTTGAACGCTTCTAAGATAAGATTGGTGTTGTCTAAAAGGACATCCTTGAAAGGGGGAGTGATGTTGATGATACTATGGTATCCTAACCAACAGAGGGTAGCTCCATTAGGATTTTATATCCTAGGAGATTGATCATCCCTGGGAAGATCATGAATGTCCTGTAAGGACATTCTATCAGAGTACTTGTGCATGTATATGTTAGTTGTGGTGAGTAGTGGTGGCTCCATTAGGATTTTATAATCCTAGGGAATCTTATGATTCCTGGGCATATCCCAAAGGTCCGGTAAGGACGGTCTGTAAGAGTACCACCTGGTATCTCTGTTAGGATTTTACATCCTAGGGAATCTTATGATTCATGGGAAGATCTTGAAGGTTCGATAAGGATGGTCTATCAGAGTGCCACAAAATGTTGTTGTTACACCTACCTCATTATGTTGTTATATGATGATGATGATGATGTTATCTCAACCCCGTGTTGATGATGTTATTGTTTCAGCCTCATGTTGTTGTTGATGATGATGTATCAACCTCATTTTGTTGTTGATGATGTTGTATAGGCCTCATGTTGTTGTTGATGATGTTGTACTAACCACATGCTACTAATGATGGTGTTGATGATGTTGTTGCTTTAGTGTTATGCTAATTGATATTGATGATGATGTTATTCCAGCTCCATGTTGTGAACGATGATGTTATTGATGATGAGAAAAATGTTTGATGATTTATAGTTATGTCAGTCAATGTTCCAGATGCTGATAATATTTCTTCCCTCTCTCTATCCTCATGATGTTGTATTGAGTTATGTCATTAGAATACCCTTCTTGTTAAGGGGGAGTATTGAAATATTGTAACTGTGAAGAATATTCTAATTATAATTGAGTTATTTTTATATAGATTAAATCCCCTTTTGTGGATTGATCATGTCGATCTTTGTATAAGACCAAATCCCCTTTTGTGGATTGGGCAAACCATAGTTATATGGTTTTGTTTGTAAAGTCGGCCCCTAGGGCTAATTAAAGTGGTTTTAACCACTAGTTGAAGAATTTGGCCCTACTTGGTGAAGAGACATAACCCTAGAGTGTATCAGCTAGTATAAATAATAGAGGACGAAACCTCATTCTCTCACTCACCCAGGCACTCATCAAGTGTGCATCTTTTGGAGGTAGTTGCAGTTACAAGAAGGAGGAGAGAGGCGCAAGCTCAGTGTTGGATTATCTTTAGTGTTTTGGTATTTATCTTGGCATTGTATTGGAAATCTATTATTAAGGAAGTTTTTGTTGGGATTTCCCCCCCATGAGGGTTTCTCGGGATTAAATGTTGTGTACCTTGTGATTGTGTTTCTCTTAGTGATCTTGTTATTGTCTAGTAAATTGAAAAGAACTTAATAGCAGCTCTAAATTTAACAATATGTATATTTACATTCTATTTACAATTGGGGTTCGGCCTAGGGGTATTACAATCAATGTCAGTGGGGGTATATTCAAATCTCCTTCATTTATGGGAATATTTCCCCTTCCCCCACTGTCTCCCACTACCAATTTAGCTCTTATCAATAGGATTTCGACATTTACTAGTGGATCCCTCGAGTCTATTTATCCTTGGGTGGTACATCATCTTGAGGATGTTGAATCATCTAGAGCATCCATACCACTCACCATGATCGATATTTTTTATCTAGCAATCCCATCAGCATCAGTTGATATTGGTCAGAAACTCCATCCTTATATGGAGTGTTATCTACCTACTCCTCCTGAACAGGTTGTTGACTCTCTTAGGTCACATGACTCCCTTGATTTTGAGTTTCCTTCGGAGGAGGCCATCTTGGAAGTCATGGCTTCCATAGAAAATCCAAAGGATGAGGTGATGTATCAATCATCTTGTCCTCGTTTAGAAAAAATGAGAATTATCATGATGAGTCTTAATCTAAGACTGGGGGCATCGGTTGGGGAATCCATTAACCCTCCTATTCTTGACCCCTTTTCACCTCGGTTATCTATTTCAGGACTTTTCATTGAAGATTCACATTCCATACTTACCTCATGTCTTTATGGATCCCATCAAGGAGCTTCCCTATCTCACGAGACTACTCACAATGAGTATCTTTGTCTGCATAAATTCATTCCCATGTGTGGTATGTCCTTAGCATGGTGTGCCATATGATGCCAACATTGGCTCATGAGTTCATTGATTATGAAAAATATCCTTGGTCTGAGCCTAACCATGGGATCTATTTTTTATAAACCATCAATATGTGTAGTTCCTTGTACATAGGTGTGTGGTGTGAGTGATTTTGTTTTTCATATATCATATCCAAAAAAATCCAAAAAAAAATCATTTTTGAGATTTCACTATGCATTTTGACCTTGGAATCTAGTTTACATGTGTTGACAGGATTCTAGGGACATTTTTTTTACAAATATGGTGGCATCCACTACACTTGAGGTATATATTTCTAAACTAGCATATAGAGATAGGTTTTTCCTTGCATTTCCCACTTTGCATTATTAACTATCCATACTTCCAACGTTATGCCTTAGGTTCGAACCCGGTCGGTTGCGAAATTAGCCACTCCTTTTGCATGTCGTAATTGGTCTGGTAGTGCCTACCCTTCATGGGTTCCCTAGTTAGCACTTGTACTTCCATTTGGTTCCCATGTTTTGATTTCTCATAGGCTCGGAATCCCTCCATTAGCCCCTCCATGACTTGAAGATTGAGCCTCATTTTCCTCAGTTCGTCTATATTATGGCCATATCCCATGGGGGGTTCCCGAACATTTTTCGCGTTTCTTAATGGTCACCTATGAATTTTATTCTTGTGTCATGATTCTCATCGTTGCATTGTTGTTTTCCCATATATCGCTCACTGCTATGCAGTAGCCTTGATCATCTGCCTCTTGCATTATTTGGCCTTCGTTTTGCACCCACCTACCCAGGGGGAGAACACTTGCTAAGAATGGATCTCACTTCCCAATACCATTTTCATTCCTCATTGCTTAGGTTGGTTCCATGTGCTTGTAACATAGAAGCATGTTGTTAAGACATGTGTTCTCTCCTGTCGAGTATAATTTTATCTCTTTTTCGGACTCGTAAAAGGACATGGAAAAGACACTATCGAGTACACTTTTATCTCTTTTTCAATATCATTAAAATTGAACGAAAAATACACGACCAAGCATACTTGATTTATTATTGCATGCTCATTAAACCATGAAGGAGATCAAGCATACTTGTGTCATTATTTCTTGCTCGTTAAACCATGGAGACAAAAAATACAAAAAAATTAAAAAGAGGGGATTTTTCACCATTGATCTATTCTCAAAATGGCAGAGTCAGTAATGTCACCCTTGAACATGGCACATGTTTGAGCCATCATCATACAGTTGGGTTTTAGATTTCCTAGGATTTATCCTAGTAATATGAGTCAAAGATACTCCTTCAACTAGTTACTCTTCCAGTCATCATAGAGAGTGTTACGATGCCTCTTGCATTGTTTCACTATATTCATCCAGCTCTTGTGTCTTGTTTCCAAGTCACCATTTTGTCATGCTATATGTTCAATGGAATTTTAATCATGAGTCATCCATCTATTGTTTCGTTGAATTTTCGAGTTGGCCATCCATGTGTCAGTTGTACTTCGTGAAACTCTCTCTTCGCATCATCTATCGGTGTATGTTTCGTGTCGATTGGTGTGGGATACATTAATGCCCTCCTTAGATGGATCTCTTCCTATAAACTTCAACACATTATCTAGGAGATGGATCTAGAAACCATACAGTACCTTGGAGCTTGTAGTCCTTAGTGGTAGGCCTCCTCATGATCAACAGTGGGTTTAGATCATTGACTCTTGATTGATTGATTCTATGAGTGTTCGACACCATCTCATCTATTCATACTCATTAGATTGTACTAGGTACCTTATGGTCCATCTTCATCATTGGTGGGTCCCCTCACGTCTATTAATGGTATACATCAAGGACCGGTAATCATATAGTTTCTACCATGCTCGACATCAGCTCATCTATTTGCATGATGTATATCCTTACCATCGGGATTTGGGATGAATAACTTGGGTTTGGGGACACATCATTCCTTTACAGCATCCCCTCTTAAGGTATGATGGAGTATATCACGTGTATATGATTACTTTGATGACTTTGGGTGCACTTCCCTCAATGCTTGTTGTATTCTTGATATCTATATGTTGTTTCATAGATCCACATTGTATTTTGTCGGTGGATATGATTGAGTTCATGACATAGATCCATATTTCATTGTCTCGTGGTTACGGTCTTATTGATAAGATGGATCCACTGTGTATTCTTTTGTGGCCATGGTCTAGCATTTCATCTCATGGATTTGTAGTGTATTATTTGGCGGCCATGCCCATTCAGAATTTGAGTGTGTCTACTTAGGGGATGATCTATTTATACTTTCATCCTTGGTGTTTGATTGCAAGACTTCTTTGACTTCTGAAACTCCTTTTCTCTCTCCTCACACTGCCTCACATGGACATTATTTTATTATAATGTATTTCAGCCATCCATTCCTTTCATGACCTCACACATTAGGGTGAATCTGTTACAACCTTAATTTCCACCATATAGGATAGAGAGGAATCCACAAGAAGATAGAAGCCACTATAGATATTTTTCCTAAGGTTTAACACATTTTTGGAGATCCTCGTTGGACAGCTAGCAGACAACATGTGAGGCCTTGCTAGTCACTATTGGATAAAAAAGTGAGGCACTACTAAACTTCTAGAATCGAGGAGTTACGAGGTGATAAGAGAGGGATGAGTTGTATCTTCATGGAAAACTCCCAGGAACTCACATCATGCGATTCTCTAGTGGTCTCCAGAAGATCTAGAAGCCTCTCCCAAGCCTCCTCTGAGAGATATTTAACAAAGACAAGCCTTGGGAAAGAGGGAGAAAGAATTCATAGTAATGTTATGTTGTCCAATTGTAGAGGTACTTGTTCCATCTACCATATCCAGAGTTCAATGAATCATAGCTTGACCAAGGAGATGAAGGAGGAGCAAAGAGAAAGGAGGTCAAGGGAGCATGCATCAACACCTAAGGTATGTTTGATGTAATTTATCTTATTATTATTAATAGATCATTTGGTTTTCCCCCTATAAATGTTTGTAATTGATGAACAAATGTTTATATCTGATTTATGCTATTGTATATATGATTAGAATCAAATTTGATCTAGGATTATAATCCCAAGTAGAGAGGTAGAAAGGTTTTTCTTGTCTTTTGTATGCAGGAAGCAGGTTGTGGATCTTGGAGCTAGAGTTTCAAGACTGCAATAATCAGGAGATACTAAGGACAACCTCAAGAAAGGTATGCAAACTTCACCACTCCTTAGGAAAATCATGAATCTATGTGTTTAATTCTAGATCTAGGAAAACCATAAGAAGTCTAGCCTTCTTTCTGTCTTGGATTACTAGGCTAATCCTAGGGATATTTTATTGTATATTCAGCAAATATTCCTACGAGATATTATCCCATAACATCATGTCTTATTCTTTGGTGCCTAACAGGAGACACTTATGGACTTCTTATGGAGTCTTCATATGCATAAAATTTCCTTGTTGAGTAAGGAGGTGAGTGATGTATATGAGTTCTGGTAGCACTTTTTGAATGACCAATTCTTTTATAGTTATCTATTCTTTCATAATGTTTTTATTCTTCCTCTTGTCTTGAGTTTGATCCATTATTTTCTTGTCTCTGCAACTAATTTAGGATTTGCATCATTTGAGCATTTATTTGGTTTTTTTATCTCATCATCTTCACATTGTCTTATTTGTAACTATGGACTTATATTCTTATGCTTCTCACAATCCATATTAATTATTGTGTCTCCTCTCTACTCTTGTTCCCATTTGATTTTGTCTATGCATTATCAACACTGATATTTTTACCTTTGGCTTCTCTCTCACGACTGAATGCTTCCTCTCCTTCATCTGTGTCCCAAATATGCACTCTTAGCTTGAATTGATATGTTTATATCCCCTAATTATACAAAATGTGCAAGCAACCAATTTTGTTAGAATTATGCATATTATAAAAAAATATATATCAGTTAAGGTTACATGTCATTTTTTTTCTCGCCTCATGAATAATCATATCATAATTCTCCAAATTCTAATAATTCTAGGTTATTCTCCTATGAATCAAATTTCCAATAACTATACTCATGTCTCATTCCAATATTTGAGTTGAAAAGTATGTCTTCCTTAAAAGGTCACTTTCACCCCATTGTGCATTTTCTCCACTGGTGTAATTTTATTGAAAGGTCAACTTTTGTCAGTTGTAGAAAAGAAATATGCCAGGAACTAGAGAATTTTTTGTAGATGACATAGATAATAATAATGACATGGAATTCATAACAAATCACATATTTTTAGTTTGATGTTAAAGTTTCATGTCTTGATGAGTATATCAAATTTTGAGTAAATAAAATTTTCCAGTTTTGTGATCTCGGGTCACTTTTACTCTGAAAATCTCAAAAATCTCCAAAAAGTGACCTGGAATAGTGGATTTTGGTATATTTCAGCATCCACATTACAATCCCCTTATAATATATTAAGTTTATTTATGGGTTATTTCCATGTCTACTTTCTGGACTCTCTCCAAGAATTTCAGCTTAATCTGGATCTGTGTCAATGATCTAGACCCGGGTCTTTAAAACCCACTATTTTGAAATTTTTGACAAATACAAGAAGAAATGGGCAATGGATATCTATCTAGAACTTTTGTGGATCTCCTCTCTGTGGAAAAAAACCAAAAGTTTCATCTCAATTTGACTTAATCCGCTCCAGTTATGGACAAAATAAGAAAATGGATCCAAACTTACTTTTTTTGGGGGGGGTGGGACTGATGGACATGCTTGCCTATGTGGAAATATGCATTGTAGATCTCAAAATTGGGTGAGATTGTAGTGGTTGATATTCTCTATCTATCTAAATCATTGACCCGGCCATCATCCATCGACCCTTTTCCCTAGAAATCGATTGCAACACATCTATGAACCAGTCGACCCGATCATCAGCCATCGATTGTCGACAATTTTCATTCGCAAATGAAAAATCCTCACCAATCCGATCGACCTGACCATCGACCATCAAGCACTCATGTCGACTAATGTAGACACTCCCCTAATTCATTCGACAGGACCATTGGCCATTGGCCACTTCTATTGGATGATGCGGCAACTGTTGATGTGGCATGACATGTGGATGTCGATGTGGCATGACACTTAGACTCTAACATGGAATTTTGGTTAGCATGGCATGACACATGGATACTGACGTGGCATGACACACCATCACCCTCTTTCCTTCAATGGTCATTGGTAATTTCTCTTGGATGAACCAACACTTCGCCAACTCATTCGATGTTCGATCATCGGCCATTGACTCTTTCTCTTACTCGATCGGAACACTTCACCAATCTGACCGACACCCGACCATCAAAACGTTTTCTTTCTCGATCGAAATGCTTCACCGATTCGTCCGACAATCGACCATCAAAATTTTCTCTTGGTCAATAGAAACACTTCACCAATATGGTTGACCATTGGCCCATCGGTCATCCGTGATTTCCTTGGACGACCCAAACACCTTCATCGAATCGGTCGACACCCAACTGTCATCCCATCGGCCATCATAGATTCTCATTGGAGACCAAACACTTTTCCAATTCGTCTGACCTAACCATCGGTCGTCAGATCTAACATGATCTCAACCATTTATTCATCAAACTCTATCCAATTCTATAGTAACCATTAAAATACGAAATTTTGACATTGCAAGTTGAATTCAACTCTGCAACTTTGAAAAATGACTCCATTAAACTTTTCAGACAATTATGGGTTATTTAAAACTCAAATATGCTCATGAATTTGGGGAATTTCTCTCTAATTTTTCAATTTTCCCCAAATTCGTTGAGACTGAAGTCCGCAACAACAAATTTCCCAAATTTTCACTCCTCCTAGCCTATATCAGTGTTTTTTTTGAACTATAAGCTATGATACCACTTTGTAACATACTTAGCCACCAGTAGACTGGCCATGCTACTCCAGGAATTCACTTCTTAAACCAATTTTAAATTCCGATAATAATTAATTAATAAAGAAGCATGAAAGAAATACAATAACAGAACATGCAATAATCAAGATTCATGCTAGAATTTAAAAGAATGTTTAAACATGCCATGCACAACAATAACCAGCAAGTAGGCACATTATAAATATGAATCTCAGGAATAATAATTAATACACATTGGAAATAAATGTACAAGCAAAGGAAACCATGACAGAGTTGAGAGAGCATGTATCTTAAACAAAACCAATCACCAACTTGTTGTAGACCAAGGACGTTCCACCAAACCTTGGACACTTATGTTCTAAGTCTCAAAAACATGTCACCCCTGAGACAGGGCTATGAATCCACGAGGACATGTTCCAGAGCGACACTCAGCTTCCTAAACCAGTTAGCACTCAAGATCTCACAAGTTTATCAACACACAGAAATCCAAAGTACACCAGATCTCTTCTCTCTAGCCTGCACCACCCAAAGAAAATGAACCCCCTTCATTGCCACGTGGTCCTTCAGGTTGTCGACCTCTTTCTAGAGCTCCAATGCATTCGGTCAAGAATCTCCATGCTAGGAATTTTAGGATTCGTAGTTGTGAGAAAGGTTTAGCACATGTCAATGCATCTCAGGCATACAGGCACTAATTCATGGCTCGAATACACTAGTAATTACTACAGCCAACAAAGCAATGGTTTCTTTCCTCAACAATTTGTCCCCATGTCCAAAACCAAGAACAAGAATGAATGATAAATAATGAATGAAGAACCAAATGAGAGAGTGAAAAGAGTGTATGGAGAAGAACCCCCAAACATCCCACAAGAGGGGTTTATATAATTACATGAAATCAAGAACCACATGGCCTTTCCCCTAAGAAGCTCATGTAACCACTTTTCCCCATTAAAACCAAAATGGGTAAATAAAATATAATAAAAATACTTAGCCCCTTCAACCCCCCTCTCTCATGGAATCATAGCCCCCTATAATTCTTGTCTATGTCCATCTTGCAGGCAGCAATGTATTTTATTATTGTAATAATAAAAAATATTACATTTCCTAGGCACTCTGACCCCTTTTAATTATTCAGGCACTCTAGCCTTTCATCAAATAAACAAAATACATTATTAATATAGGGACTCAAAACTGGGGTATTACAACAAGCCTTGTTTTTACCCTTTTTCAACCAATATCAATTTTCTTACACAATTACCCTTTTATTTTTCCTTATATACATTTTTACACATTTTTCTTCCCAATTCATGAACTCATGGCTCAAGGTAATCTATCATAAATTCTAGAAGTTTCCTTTGAATTCTAATTAAATCTAGATTAAAGATTATTTACTCTGTATTTGTTTATATTAAATAAAAAATCAAATTGCGGTGACTACAGGTCACTATTGTAGAATATAATTATTTCTACAAGTCACTTCAAGCTCGTGCTACAAATCACTTCAGGCCCATGCTACAAATCACTACAGGCCTATATTGCATATCACTAGAAGCCCATGCTATGGATCGCTACAATCTTATAATATTGCACTTTGATGTTGCAAACCCTATGTTGTAGATATGTGTGTGAGATGATGTTGTGGATGTCGAAGTGTATCTTTCAAATTTATGAATGGTTATCCCCGCCATGTAAAGATACTTTGTAATATAAATATGGTTGGAGGTGTGCAATGAAACTACAAATTTGTTAATAGGTATATACATACGCATTTAATGATCAACAATCAAGTTTAATCCACCTAGCTCACATTCTCTAAAACAATTGGGTGTGCCATGTCAACTTAAGGAATCCATTTTAAAGATTGTTAGAATGGATCGAAAATCTCTAATTCTCAAGAATGTTCATTAAACACTATATTTTTTAATTGTATTATAAAGGGGGATATTCATCCCCACTTGATATGGATATCAAGAGAGACAAAGAGAGAAAGGAGAGAGATATATAACTTAGTACAACATAGGAGTAAAGTAAAGTTATGTATAATTTTTTTCTTGATTGAAATACAAATCCATGGTGTTCCTATATGTGTGAGTGTTAGTGAGCTCTTCGTTCCACAGAGGAAAGGCCCACTCTACAGGTATGAAGTTGTCTAGATATATTAGTTTTAGTTTATTTGTTTGGTTCATTTAAATGTAAGCACTTATCATTATAATCGTTTCATGCTTTAGAGTTTTATAGCTAAATTTTCCTCCTTGTCTTTGATAGTTGATCTTGAATGTGTAAGTTGTGTGAACTATAACAAATAGTTTAGTTATCATTCGGTGTTAATGAATTATGTAGATTAAAATACAAAGAAAGGAACAGAGTATTTTCATGAATGTGTAATTGTTTTACTTCTAGAACATATAGGAAATAAGTAGGATTTAGAAGTTATTGTTCACTTTCTAGAATTTAGAAATCAGCTACAAAGATCTTTGAATTATGCATATATAGCGCACAATATCTTTCAAGTTTATAAACCCTTGGTTTGGCATATTAAATGCACAAGTAGATTAATATTTGTGTTTCTATAACAAGAAGAATAAGTCACATGTCATTTATATTGGTTTTTGGTTCAATTTCAAATTGTAGGGTTCTAATGTGTTGGTTATGAATAAAGGTTTTAAAATCCCTTGTTGTTGCAATTTTTATATAACATTGTAATCAAGGGCATCACACCTAGAAAAAAATTTAAGTTTATGTTTTTTTGGGGGGTACAAAATTTCGCTTAGGTCTTTTTCCTAGAGTTGATCATCAAAGTTCTCTATGAACATTATGAAATTTTTTTCATAGTAAAATAAAATTTTACAATTTTTTACTAGGAAAAGATAAAAAAGAAAAAAAAATAATGTAGAATGTAGGAAAGAAATAGCCATAAATACAATGGATGGAGAGGGAATCACAAAACTAGTCCACTCATTCTCGTTACTACTAATAATATTCACGTAAGCAATGACTCTGCACATTAACACCTTACTTGCAATGTTTAGCCTCTACAACTATCACAGATCATAGTATTTGCAACTTAGGCTTCAACCTCCAGTTTCATGTCAATATTCCTCATCTTCCTTTAATCTCCCTTCTTACTCATGGCTTCTCATCCTGCATGAGTCTCCTCTCTAATTATGTCATCCAACTTGATATCCAAGTGGTCAAGTTCTACACCTTTATAGATGTCTCCACCATCGACGTATAATTGGCACATACATGTGTAGGTTGCATCAAAGGCTTCCTTCTTAATGCTTTTATAAATGACTATCCACATTCCTCATGCATTTGTTTAACTACCCTACGCACCTTCATGTGCCAAACCTTATTCTATGCATCCTACCCCCAAACCTCTTTCTTATGCACCATCCTCAATTATGCCTTTCTCTACCTTCTTATGCACCATCCTCAATTATGCATTTCTCTGCATTGGCACTCAACACATTGTAATCATGATAATACGATGAACATAATGGGGTCCCTTTTTTTTAGCATGGGTGAAATGATGGGGGACCATCATTTTCTAAGAGGGGGGGATTAATCTAAATCTTAAGGGGGCTTACAATCTAAGTTTGAGTGTATAAGTCATAAATTCATATTTTTATGTAAAAGGGAACTTGATAAATATGTAATTGATGGAGTCAAACCTAGTCAAAATTGACTTCGTCATCGAGAAGCGAAATATTTTTCTTCAGTGAAAAGAGTTTTTTTTAGCATGCTCTCCAAGTTCGTCTTCATCAATAACAACAACAATCATCTTGCTAAACAATACAATATGTTTTTCTAGCCCACTTGGTTAAAAGTTGTCTTATTAAGTAAGAGGTCTTGAGTTCAAGTCTCTCTTTTTGTTTTTGTTTTTTGAAAACTTTCATGCTCCATTGTAAAGTGTATTTCACTTCAAGTATAAAAGTGAATCATTATAAGTAGCTTTAATATTTTATTTTAGAGTCATTTATTTTGCATGTAGTTTTTTTTTTTATAAAGTAACTTCATTGTAAAAGTGATCCCCACTTATTTTTATAAAAGTGGGTCACTTCATAAAGCAACTTACACCACCATGTGTTCCTTGGGTTATCGTTTATGCATTTTTTTTAAAAGGCTTAACTTTCACATCTGAAGTTTGTTTTCAATGTCGGTTTTTTTTTTTAATCCGCATAATTTTTCGAGATCTTTCCATCCAAATCATCAGTTTCAATTTTTAAATCCATATTATCTACATATTTAATATGGCTTCTTCCAATAATATTTTGCTTACCAGGACCAACTACTTCCAATGGAAATCCCATATCGAGGATTTATTAAGAAGTAAAGGCTTGTACCGGATTACCTTGGGAAAGGAAAAAGAACCCATTGATGTTGATAAGAAAGTCAAATGGGCTAATAGGAGTGACGAAGCACGTGGACTAATCGGAATGTCCATCTCTCTTGATTTAAGGTTCCACCTTAAAGAAATTGATGACCCCGATGAAGCTTGGGAAAAGATTGAATGTGTGTTTTGTAAACACAATATTATTCGAGCACAACAGTTAGAAAATCAAGTACTGACTTTAAGTCCGAGTTATTTTTCTTGCAT
The DNA here is from genome assembly GCA_000966675.3 of Picea glauca. Classification (NCBI taxonomy): domain Eukaryota; kingdom Viridiplantae; phylum Streptophyta; class Pinopsida; order Pinales; family Pinaceae; genus Picea; species Picea glauca. The sequence goes on from JZKD02S2117172.1 coordinate 27,277, forward strand.
TGTGTTAGCCCTCCAAGAAACTCTTTGGGGTTGTAAACCAAAGATGCTTGGTAACTTATAAAATGAATGGATTTATGCTTAAGTAACGAATGGATCAATGGGATAACTAAAATACAACAATGTATCCAGACTACTAACAATAATCAAATAAGCCAGTGCTCTCAAGAACTGATAATCAAATAAATAGCTAAAAAATGGGTGAAGAAACCAATGTTTATAAACCGGATACTAAGTGACGGGTTTAATAAACAATGAAAGCAACTAACATTCAAATTGTGAACTGAATGATGAGATGACGGTCATATGACAATTAAGACAACTTGAATGACAGTATAGAAGAAGAGAGGAATCTGACATCAATAAAGAGAGAAAATCGTCATTTGTATTATCATGAAAGTCTATTACAAAGAATGTAATTTCTGTATCCAGAATCGAACCCCCGTCTCTTAGAAAAGATAGGCATTTATAGCCTTTTACAATCAGTTTTTAAGATCCTAAAAACTTGGATCTGTATCTAAAAATAGCAATTCAAATTAACTAAGAAAATCGATAACAAAGACTTAATGGCTAGACTAGCATTCGAATTGTCTTCAATCTCAAAATTTGATATCTGTACTCTTCAGCTTCTGGAATCTTTTGTGTCATGAAACATGGCAAAGGCACCTGTCTTGGCAGCTGGATTTCTTCAATTACTCAGAGTCGACACTTTAGGATATCAGTTTATCATATGGTTTTCAAAACTCCCACGAATCTCTGATGCAGAGTATTTTTCGACCAAGTTGTTGATCCTTTAATGCTCTGGAACCTCTTTAAATCCTGTGAAAAACGCCCTGCTCCATCCTTAGCTTTCAAAAATGTTTTTTGTGCTTTCACCAGCTAACTCGCTTTATGATTTGTTGGTTAGCTGGTGAAATCTCTGTCTTTCACCAACTAACTGGTCGTAAATTAACCCTTTGCGTTGGTGAAAGCTCTGCCTTGGCCAAAAGGAACCTTCACCTCTAAAATTGTTGTTTTATGAAAAACTCAACGTGTCCCTGCTTTATCTCCTTGCATATCTGAACTTGTGCCATCGTTACTATCTACCTTCCCAAAAACAAACCTTTTCTAAATCATCCTGATTATGTTCTGTGAATCCACTTGCTGCAAGTGCCTTATCCAAGAAACCAGCTGATTTAGCAATTGTTTCAAAGCATGGCTTCCTATCATCATCTGAATCTGAATTTGATTCGTCTAACAGGTCCACTCGCTCAGCAGCAGAGGCAAACCTCTTTTCAAAGAACTTGAATATACAGTCAACATCTCGATCAAAATACATTTGTGCATTGCGATGAGAGACATAAACCATTTGTGGAAAGTCAATCATTGTGACAGCTTCCTCATCATCAATCATAATATTGAACTCATTGAACTCACAGTGAATGAGACTATGTTCTGCCAATTGAACAATTAGGCTAGTTATAGTATTAAATATTTGTTTTGGATGTTGCAGTTGCTTATCTTGGACCAGAGGATAACCCAGAATAAGAGACATCAGAACACCATATCGATTACAGTCTACTTTGCCAATCGTGTCATCAATTTGGCCTATGTTCGTGGCTTTCATGTATATGTATTCCTCCCCTGCAAAATAAGAAAAACGCATTTGTCTTTTCCTTGACATCTGTCAAATGCTGAAAAGCCGAGCCATCTTCATTCTTAGGGCACCTATGCATTGATCTATGATTAGAAATTAACGCCTGTTGATTCTCATGGCATCTGCACATCGAGTTGTTCGTGGATTTTTCTCGTGGCCTGATACCTGGCAATGGAGCTTCTTAAACACATGTACAAGCATGATAAAAACTCAATCCCTTGGCACGTATCAGCTGCCTGCGTTTGGCTTGTGGCTCGGATTGGATTGAATGAGTGGCATGTGGACTCGGTTTATATGTTGCGTGGCTTGATTTGGAGTTTGACTTGGTGGATTGTGGATGCTAGGCTTTGCATTGTATGAATGTGCTTGACAGAATTAGAATTTGGTATAAAAGATTCTAGACTTGTGATTTAGGTATATGCATTGGAGTTTACCATATCGTTGATACATGATATTAGTATAGACTTAAAAAAAGACATATGCACACACCTTTTGACAAGCGTTTATAATTACACATCTAAAAGGCAAAAACTAAGTTGTCTTAAGTGATACTAACCAAGATTTCGGAATGTAGGTCATGGCAGTGTCACAAAGGTCTGAAATAATCATAATCGGTCGGGAGATTGATGGACAATATGAAGGTCAAGACACTGGAAAGAAATTGAGGAAAACGATAATCATTTGAAGAGTGATGATAATACCGCTCAAAATACTAGTGCGTTTTTTTATCGCTAACACATTGAAGACTATCTATCTAAGTTTAAAACACTTGGAATTTTATGTGAAGAATGTGAGATAAAGATGGAGGAAGAGAATTGCATCTATCTTATTATTTTTAATCTAGGTAGTGCATATTTTGTGTTTGTATCTACCTTTTATGCCATGAGAGAGGATCTAGGGAAAGCTTATCAAAACCCCACTCTTGAGTCCTTTTGTGATACTTTGATTAGAGAGCAAGATAAGCTTGTACAACTTGGAGTGATCGGCACTACAGGTACCTCCAACAAAGCCTTAGTCGCCCAGCAAAAAGATAAACCCAAGAATCCCAAGAAGCAACATCCTCGCCACAACAACAAGCAACATAAGGGTCCCAAACCCACTAAGACAGCTTCAACTCCTAATGGTAACAAAGGAGAAAAATATAAAAATAATAAGATTGACAGACATTGCAACTTTTGTAATAAAGATGGTCATGATGAGTCCAAATGTTTCAAGAAGATGACAGCTTTAGAAGTAGCGATGAAGAATCACAACATCGGTATTGATTCTACTTCCTCTTCTTCTTCTCATGGACATGCACTTTCTTCTTCTGGTTTCTCCTTCAATACAACTTCTACTTCTTCTTTTGATGAGTGGCTTATTGATTCTCGAGCATCTTATCATATGGCTAATGATAAAGACATATTTTATGCTCTAAATGAATGTAACACCGAGAAAATATTTGTTGGTGATGATAGATCTCTTAGTGTTGTAGGATCTGGAATAGTTCAAGTAGATAATGGTCATTTCAATGATGTATTATGTGTTCCAAGTCTTTATTGTAACCTTCTATCAGTATATCAAATCACTCATTCAGGTGAAGGTAAAACCGTAGAGTTTTCACCTCACCAAGTTGTAATCAAGGATCTAAAAGATCATAAGCATGTTCTTGCAACTGGAATTGTTGATGATATTACCAGGTTGTACAAGTTTGACAATTTTGGGTCATCATCTTTTTCATCAGTTTTTGTTGCTCATAGCGATGACTTGAGAAAATTGTGGTATGAGCGGTTTGGTCATCTAAACTATCGCTCATTGCAGCAACTATGTAATCAACAGATGGTGATTGGTGTTCCTCCTGTTTCATGTAGAGATGGTGTTTGTGTCAGTTGTGTTCTCGAAAAATATCATCACGACAGTTTTGAAAAACGTGCCTCTTGGCACGCCTTGTGCCCTTTGTAGCTTGTTCACAGTGATTTGTGTGGTCCACTTTCTTCTCCTTCTTTTTCCAACTGCAAGTATTTATTAAGTTTCATTGATGACTTTTCCAGACGTACTTGGGTTTACTTCTTAAAACTTAAAAGTGAAGTTTTTGACAAGTTTTTGGCCTACAAGGCCCTTGTAGAAAAGCAATCTAGACATCAAATTCAAAGGTTAAGAACAGATAATAGAAGCAAATATGTGAACAATAATTTTACAAGTTACTGCACTACACAAGGCATCCAAATGCAACACATTGTTCCATATAAACCACAACAAAATGGTGTTCTTGAGAGAAAGAATCGCACATTAATTGAAATGGCTAATTGTATTAACCAATCTAAGGGATTAAGTCTAAAGTATTGGGTGGAAGCCATCAACTATGAAAATTACATAGAAAATAGCACTCCCACAAAGGCTCTTAAAATTATAACACCAGAAGAAACTTGGACTAAAATTAAACCAGATGTAAGTCACTTTTCTTGTATTTGACAGTATAGCATGGGATCACATTCCTGGTGAGAAAAGGAAAGCATTGCAGCCTAAAAGTAAGAAGTGTATATTTGTTGGTTATTTTGAAGATGTGAAAGGTTATAGACTTCTTCAACCACATTGTAATGAAATTATTATTAGAAGAGATGTTAAATTTGATGAAAATATTTTGGCCTGCGAGTCTAATTCGGCGATTGTGCCTTCTTTGGCATGTGAGCCATCTTTAGCATTTGTGCCTTCTTCAGCCTGCGATCCATCTTCAACGTTTGTGCCTTCTTTTGTTCCTACTCAGATTCCTTCTTCAGCTGATGATAGTGAGGATGAAAATCCACCTCCACATGTTCACCTTCCACTAGATGAGTCCTTTGAACCTGAACCACCACTAGCTCCACCGCTTCCTAGATAGGTCTGTTGAACACAAGAAGCAGTTGGTGATATTTTCAATGATCCTTCGAATCAGCATCGTACATGTTCACAGTTTCAGCGAGCCTCTTCTCTTTTGGCTCAAGTTTCAGAGACTCATGATTCAGAGACATTTGGATAAGCTTCAGGTCATCCAAATTGGGATACAGCAATGAATTAGGAGTATTGTTCTTTAATGGCAAACAATACTCAGGATCTTATACCTCTTCCAAAAGGAATAAAACTTGCCAGATGTAAATGGGTCTACAGAACTAAGTATGCATCAGATGGAAGTGTTGAAAGACACAAGGCTTGGTTAGTTGCTAAAGGATTTTCCCAAGTTGAATGAATTGACTATAATGAAACCTTTTCCCCTATAGCCAAAATGAATTCCATCTGCCTTGTCCTTGCCCTTGTTGTCTCACATAAATGGGAGGTCCATCAGATGGATGTTAAATCTGTCTTCTTCATGGAGATTTGCAAGAAGAAATCTACATGGAACAACCTCCTAGCTATGTCCAAAATGACTCTAGCCTTGTTTGTCACCTTAAGAAATATATTTATGGTCTTAAGCAAGCTCCTCGAGCTTGGTATGCCAAAATGGGTAGCTTTATTATTGACATTGGATTCTCTAGATTCCATTTTGATCCTAATGTCTATACCAAGCAAGTAGGAAGCCATCTCATAATCCTTTTCTTTTATGTTGATGACCTTATCCTTACTGTTAGTGACTCAAAACTTTTAAACCATGTGAAAATCATCCTTAAGAAGAAATTTGAAATGACAGACTTAGGTTTTTTGCATTATTTCCTTGGCCTCCAAGTTTTGCAAACCAATGAAGGAATTTGTGTTTCCCAGTCAAAGTATGCTTGTGACCTTCTTCATCATTTTCACATGGAATATTGTAAACCAACGCCTTCTCCCTTCCAGTCTGGAGTCAAGCTTGTCGCTACATGTACTTCTCCCGAAGTTGATTCCACCTTGTACCATTAGTTAGTTGGTAGCCTCTTATACTTGACTCATACCCATCCCAATATTTCCTTTGTTGTTAGCCTTGTTGCCTGGTATATGCAAACACCCCATGAAAGCCATTGGAAAGCAACTAAAAGGATACTTCGTTATGTCTATGGTACAGTTCAGTTAGAGATACATTACAGTTCATGGGGGACTCATTTATTGGTTGGTTTCACTGACTCAGATTGGATCGGCGACCCTAATGATAGGAAGTCTATTGGAGGTTATGTTTTCAGCCTTGGTTCAGAACATATCACTTGGGCCAATAAGAACAACATGTTATTTCACTTTCTTCAGTAGAAGCAGAGTATCGAGCAGCAGTAAATGCAAGTCAAGAAGCCTTGTGGCTTCGACAAATCCTTTCAGAGTTTGGATTCCAACAACAGCATCTGACCAACCTTTGGTACGACAATCAGAGTGTCATCAAGCTCACTAAAGACCCAATTCAACATCAGCACAGCAAACACATCAAGCTACACATGCACTTTATCAGAAAGCTCATTCATTATCAAGTTATTGAAGTGCTTGTTTTCCCTACAGAAGATCAAGTTGCAAACATTTTCACAAAGTATCTTACATAAGCAAAGTTTTCCAAACTTCGATCTATGTTAGGAGTTCGGGAAGTTGTCATCAAGGGGGGATAGGATCTAATGCCTCCTTCCTTCTCCTATTGTGTCACTATTGTAAATCCTTCAATCATATCCAAAGTTGTTCTTAAGGGGGCATGTTAGGATATTTAGACACTTAGGAGTTAGTTAAGATCTACTTGGTCTAAAGTGTCGTTAGGTAAAAGTGTGTTTCTTAGTGTGTTTCTTTAGTATGCATTAGTATGCATTTGTAGTTAGGAAATATGACGGTCACAATATGTTCCCGACATAGAGTGATTTGGCGGTTCATATTCTCCTCGATCTTAATGGCCATTGATCTGTGGATTAACACCTGATTGGTCCATGATCTCTATTTAAAGAGCATGGAGGGTCATTTGTCGATGATCGATTGTGAGAAACTCTCTTGTAAAATTTGTATGTAATATTTTTCTTTTGCATTAATAAATTGTTCCAAGTGGTCGCGTTGGCTGGGGTCGTGGTTGTTTCCTCGTAGGGGTTTTACCACGTCAAAACATCAGTGTGTTGATATTTGATCTGGTTGTGTGAGTGGTTATTGAAGGTGTTTGTCCTCTATTGAAATACTTGTGTCGTCGAACATAATGGTTCTTCTTAATGGAATCCTTATTCTCCAACTCTCTCTCTTTCTCATATTTTTGTGGTGTATTCAGTTCATGGATATTCATCAATGTTCTTGTGATTAATTTCATGGCAGATTTGCATGTTTTGTGTCCTCCTCTCTCGGCATTCAATCCTTACAGATCTTAGCCCTCAAGATCTGGATCACTTGTCTAGATTTTGATGAGAACGAAATGAAGGCAGAGATATAACAAAGAAACACACAGATATATTGCAAGAAACGCAGAGATACAATAATACTCAATTTTTATTAATGAATGAAATATGTAGAAACTATAAAAATACAGAGCGAAATGAACTCACTAGAATGGTGGTATCTTATCTTTGAGAAGAGATGTGACGGCTACGCTCATTCATAAGAAGATGTTTACAATGAGGCTCAAAAGGAATTTTTAACATACAGTATTAATGAGAAAACCCTAAACATCTAAAACCCTAACCCTAGAAGATGAAACGCCAAAAGGTTTGTGGGCCCTGATGGGGGTAGTTTATACATCAACTTCTCAAGGGCGTGACTTTTGCATACAATCTCCATTTGGGGTGCTTGGTACCTCGTCGGAAAGGTCAAGTGGAGGAGTACACATTCGGTTTGGCCTAGCACTTGTCTTTAACTAAATTTTAGGTGCTATTGGGCCAAAAAAACATTGTTTAGGGCCTCAAAATGGCCTCGGAAGTTACAATATTCAAATGAACCAACTTACAATATTGAAATGAGATGTTACAAGGGGGTTGTCTATTCCACCAAATTTGTCTGAGACTTACACTTAACCCCATCACTTTCACTAGCACGGGTGAAAAATAAGCATGACCTCAAGCATAAGAGTCATTGGAGAGACTTGAACCCTAGGAAGGGGCATGGGCATGGGCATTATAAACACCTTGCTTTCATCGAACCAACAAGCCACTATTGACAAGCCTTGGGTATTTTGACACTACATCAACAAATATAAATAATTGTGTTGCTTCTATTATTGAGTCTAATTCATAAGAACCATAACCTACACTACAGTTTTTCATATTGTGGTTTTGCAGAAACCATACCTTGTGCATTCTAATCATCTAAAACATCCAAATAAATCACCATCTACGTCTAAAATGTATTGGAATACTAGTCATGGTGATCAAATATATTGTTTTTCACTTTAGTATTAGCATTCTTATTACCACGGTTGTTCTTGGAAATTAACAGTTAGTACGTTTAGACAATAAAAGTTGGATTGATACCCACTATTTGGACTAACTTTTCTTGGAATGATGATTGCTCATGACAACATTTGAGAACCTTCTTAAAGACATTTTATAGACTGGTTTCGTCGACTTTACAATGATAAAGTTCTCATTGTGATGTCTAGTATTCAATTAAGCATAACCATTGTCTTTTCTGACAGATTTTAGTGACAGGATTGATTTGTGTTATATATTTTTTTATGTATGCATGGTGGAAGATTCTTTTATGACTTGAATGATGATTTATCATGATAATATTTGAGAACTTCCCTAAAAAAACATTTTAGGGATTTATAACAATTATCTTTTCTTGACAGATTGTTTTTTAATAAGTGTCTCTTTTTATACATATGCATAGTGAAAGATTATTCTATGATGGGACAACCACCTTAATACATGTGGTATTTGGATCACTTCTTGAGCATTTAACCTCATTGGTGAATGGGCATCTTGATTAAAAAATTGTTTTTTAGTAAGTGTCTCTTTTTATACATATGCATAGTGAAAGATTATTCTATGTTGGGACAACCATCTTAATACATGTGGTATTTGGATCACTTGTTGAGAATTTAACCCTCATTAGTGAATGAGCATCTTGATTAAAGCTTATAGTATCTTCATTGGATCACGTTTAGTTTCAAGATGCTCTTCGTTGTCATCCTCTCCATCAATTCTCAAAGAGAATTATTTGAAAAGATTGTGAGAACTAGCTTCATATGTATAAATGTTTTTGCATGAGCTACTCTATGGAAACATTGCTTTGTCAAATCTAAAGAGGTTTGTGTGACATTTTTTTATTTCTTTGAAGTTATAGCTCTAAAAATAGAATGGTCATTGATAGTTTTTATGTACCTTATCAACATTAGTCATGATTTTAACAATTGATCCAAGGTTTAATGACATGCATTTCTAAGAGCATTATTGTATTGATGGTCAAATTTATGTTATTTATATTAAATCTTAATAAAGGTTAAAAACATCCTTGAAAATCACAAGTTTAAATTGAGAGGGGGTAGGGTAGGGTATGGTATGTATACCTCTGTAGATTTTAACAGTGAAATCATTGTATTAAGGGAGTCCCTTATCCTACAAACAAAAGGATCCCATACAATAATTTGATATTTAACTATATTATTATATTATTATATTATCTATTTGAGATAAAGAAATATGTCATTAAAAAAGGATATGAATTCAAAGATAGATGATGGGATTCATAACAGCCTCCATATAAACATATCATGGATTGAGAGGAAAAATTGCATTCTATTCGGTAAGAGTTTAACGTTGAAGGAAAACAAATTTGGTTTGCAGGGAAGTTATCGTGACTCTTTGTTTGGCTTCCATATTTGGATCTGAATTGTATTATTCGGTTCCTTGCAAACGTGTTTCTACACAGAGGAGTGGGTAGATTGTTTAATTGACAAGTTAGAGAAGTCTGAGTAACAAACAAAATAGCTTGAATTTTATGATAACATATTTCTACACAAAGGGTGGGTAGATTGTTTATTTGACAAGTTAGAGAATTCTGCGTAACAAACAAAATCGCTTTTTCAGCTGCAGTTCTTCAAGCACATTCGAAGATTCAGAGTTCACGCATATGAAAAGAATGATAGGGCCATTCCGAGGATTGAACTGCAGTGGCGGGTCTTCGAACAGCAGCAAATCTGAAAAACAAGATGGGGGCATTCCGAGAATTGAACTCGGGACCTCTCGCACCCTAAGCGAGAATCATACCACTAGACCAAATGCCCTCTGACGTGATAAATATTTCCTGAAAGTTCATACGAATTTAATTCCTGAAAGTACATACGAATTTAACTAGATAAAATGAAAAGTGAATGAAAAAACCAGTACTCTTTTTCTGGAAGCTGCAGTCAATAGTCAACAAATTGGAAAATGTGTGGGAAAACTTAAATTTGTTTGTCAAAAGTGGGATTTGAACCCTCATATCCACCATGCATTAGCCCAATGATTATTGGAAGGCTGCTGCATGGTTGTCCATCTCTCATGCCATACCATACCATAGGGAGTGGACTAACTCAGGAGCAATCTTCCCTCCCGAGTTACTTTTCCAGCAGTTTTTCCAGTGATGCGGGTTTAATTCCATGCACGCTTTAATGTCGCTCCTCGTCCCTCCATCCTCTGTTTCAATTTTTTTTTAAATCTCCACTCTTGCTCGTTTTATGCTCAGTTCTAGTTTATCCGAAAACAGAGAAAAGCATAGAGCAGAGAAACACAACCAGGATCACGATTCAACAGGGGAGCTCTAGAATGGGAATCGAAATTCAAGCGAACTGCCAATTCTCTGCCTGAACGAGGAAACCAGATCTCCACTTACTAACAAGTTCCCTGGCTTCGATCTAGGTGCTTCAGATATATAAAGTATTTATAAAATAATGTTTATATGATAAATTTTTTAATTAAAAAAATTAATTTAAATATGTTTTTCTTCATGAAAGTTACAGATTCAAATTCACATTGGGTAGGGTATGTATATCTTTTTAGACTTTAGCAATCAAATAGGAGTCGCGAGGTCCATTATTCCACAAACAAGGGGATCTCATATGCCAATTTGAATAGTGACCTTAAAATTAGATTATTATTATTCTTATTATTATTATTAACTAAATGTAAGGGAATCTCATACGTCAATCTCTCCTCTCTTCCATATTAATTAGGTTGCAAATCTCTTATAACATAATTATGGTGCAAAACCTTAGAGTGGTTCCCTCACTCTTATACTAATGAGAATGCAACTTTGTAACCACATATTGTTGGGTACTCATGGGGTGGTGTTAGATAAGTCCCTAAGTGGTTCTTTTACTCCTACACAAATTAGGGTTATAACATATTTGGGTGAAAATCCCAAAATGATTCCCTTACTCTTATATTAATTAGGGTGCAAGCCCCAATAACATACTTTTCTCTGGCCATCCTATACAAATTTGTTATAACATACTTGGGTGTAAATTTCCAAGTGATTCCCTCATTCATATCCTAATTAGGGTGGAAGTCTCCAAGAACATGTTTTTGGGTATTAATGGGGATGTCATAGTCCATAAGTGGTTCTCTTACTTTTATACAAATAGCATGCACCACAAGTGGTTCCCTTGTTACTATATTAATTAGTGTTTAAATCCAAAGAACATACTTTTGGCACTAACTAAGATGCAAAGTCATTAAGTTGTTCTCTCACTCCTATATGTAAATTAAGGTGCACCCCAATCATCTCCTTTACTTCTATACTAATTAGATTGAAATTCCCCAAGGACATACTTTTGGGTACCAATAGGGGTGTAATTTACCAAGTGGTTCTCTCACTTCCATACAAATTAGTGTGCACCTTAAGTAGTTCTCTAACTCCTATACTAACTAGGTTGTATTTATTAACAATATACTTTTGGTTACTAATTGGGGTGCAAGTCCCAAGTAGGTTTCTCACTCCCATAAAAATTAGAGTGCAAGTTCCCAAGCAGTTAAGTGGTTCTTTTCTCCATCTCCAATTAAGAGACTAAGTGATTCTCTTATTCTAATTACACTAATTTGTTTGCAATGGGTTCCAAGTCCCCAATAAGGTGGCCACTCAAATACTAATTGTGGTGCAAGTCTCCCTAGCAATTTTGTTGCCATCCCCTACGCAACCATATTACCATGCAAAGTCCCCAAACTCATTTTAGTTCCATCCCTTGTCCCATTGTCTTACTACCCCCTTGCTCCAACACTAATTGGAGTGCAAAGCTTCTAAAATGGTTTCATTATAATCTCACTATTATAACAATTGGGGTGTAAGTCCCCCATTTGATTTCAGCATTATCAATTATGCCATCAACTTGAAGTCCATAACAATTTTTAGTGTTATCCCTTATGCCAATATCTTAATCTTCCATAACTTGAATATTAATTAATATGCAAGTATCCAAGTGGTTTAATTGTCATCTGAATTCAATATCAACGAGGAAAAATCCCCCTCAACGATTGAAGTATCATCCCTTATGCCATGGCTTATAAGTCTCCAAGTAGTTTCAATGACATGTTTTAAACCACTATTCTATTGCAATGGTTTCCATTTCTCATGTCACAATCATATAGTAGTGATATATACTTAATATGTTGAAATCTCATTCTTAAATATCAAATTCAAAAATATCCATATCCTATAAAAAAAAAATTATTTTTTTGAAATTTTTTTAAATTATTATGATTTTTTTCAATTTCATTCCTTATGTCACTATACCATTATCTTACTACTTCAATTCAATATAGTTGGAATGAAATTCACCAAACAATTTGAGTGTTGTCCCTCTCCAACATTAGGGTGACTTCACGAAGTTGATGGATGATAAAGTGGCAACGCGTTGGGCACGAATGTGCTCACATCAGAAAATGTGCATGTTTCTAGGAACGTGAATGCATTCCTAATGTGACAGGTTCGATAAACTTTGAACCTCCAATCAACATGCCACAAAGGCACGTTCCCAGGAACACATGCATGATTTGTGGCCATTTTGACTATCGCACCTCGCATTATAGGAGTGATTGAGAAAAAGGAAACAAGGGATTTTTCTTACCAAGCATCTATAAGATTTGAATATCGTATCGAAGTCAAGACAAGTATGCTTGATGCTTAGAGAAAGCTTTGATTTTTTCAAAAATGGTAGATGGAAGACAATTATCCCTACTCTTTGCATGTCTTGCTTAGATTTACGTCTAACATTTTGATGTGAAGTCTGAATCTCATGAGAATCTAGAATATCACAAGTGTAGAGAAGAGAAGGAAGAACCAAATCCTAAAAAAGGAGACTTTAGTAACCAATCATTTCAACACCTATTTAAAATGGAAGAAAATATAGAGATCAAGCCCTATGATTGTCATCTTGGTGTGCTTAAATTGAATCATTTGTTTTCCTAATTGAGAAAATATTGTATGGACTTAAAACTATATTAAATTACAGCCTTACTTGGGATTCTCGTAAAAGGTTCTCCACATAATGGTGAGAAGGATGATCATGGAATGGTCAAGTTAATGGAGTATTAATAACAAAGAAATACTTGTTAACAAGCATTACTTATTTAAACTTACACCCTTATGAAAAATGTTGAGTTCTTGTTTATTATTTGTTTTTTCAATTATATGTCATAACACTCTTTTTTGAATTTATGGAAAAGAAAATTAATAAGTAAACCATTACCCTTCTCATATCATTGCACAACATTGAAATGCTATGTGGCTTCCATTCCAAATGTTCATGTGTTTGAATAGATAAGTTTTATTTTGATGTTTTATATGAAGTAATTCACAATGTTATTGATTGGCATATGATTCAGGTAGAGACAGAGGGAGACTTTCAGTTCCAGCCAGTGCAAATATTGGACAGAAAAGTCAAAATGTTCCGGAATTGAGTTATAGAGTGGTAAAATTTCATTGGACCTACTACAGTCTTGAGGATGCTACTTGGGAGCATGAATATGACATGCAGGCAGAGTACGTGCAACTTTTTGAATAAATTTTGGAATTTTGATTCTTGTTTTGTATATTCACTAAGGACGGTGCCAAAAAAAGGGAGAGGGAAATGTAATACCCCGGTTTTGAACCCCATATTAAATATCGTACTTTGTTAAGTTATGAAAGGCCAGAGTGTCTAAGCAATTATTAAGAGGCCAATGTGCCTAGGAAATGTAATGTTTTGATCATGATTAATATAAAACACATCGTTGGATGCTAGACGGACAAGGACAAGAGTTATAGGGGGCTATGATTCCACAAGAGAGGGGGCTTGAGGGGTTAAGTATTTACCTTACACTTTATTTATCCATTTTGTTTTAATGGAGAATAATAGTTACATGAGCTTCTTGGGGGGGGGAGGCCAAATGGTTCCTTAACTCCAAGAACTACATAAACCCATTTTTGGTCTGTGGTGGGAGTTTTTCTCTATATATGGAAGAGATCTTTCGTATATGCATAAAAATGTTCCTTAAAATGTGCATATATGGAAGAGATATTCCGTATATGTGCATTTTGATTTTCGTAAATGCGCATATACGGAAGCCAAAATGCGCATATACGAAAGAGAGATTTCATATATGTGCATTTTGGCTTCTATATATGCACATTTACGGAAGCCCAAATGTGCATATACGGAAGCTCTATATACGGAAGAGAGCTTATGTAAATGTGCATTATGGCTTCCGTAAATGCGCATATACATAAGACAAAATGCACATATACGAAAGAGAGCTTTCGTATATGCACATTTATGGAAGGAAACAATGCACATATACGGAAGCCAAAATGCGCATGTATGGAAGCTATCTTTTGTATATGTGCATTCTATCTTGTGTATATGCGCATTTTGGCTTTCGTAAATGCGCATATACGAAAGCTCTATATTTGGAAGAGAGCTTATGTATATGCGCATTTTGGCTTCCGTAAATGCACATATATGGAAGCTCTCTTCCGTAAATGTGCATATACGGAAGCTCTCTTCCGTATATGCACATTTTGTCTTCCGTATATGCGCATTTTGGCTTCCGTAAATGTGCATTTATGGAATCCAAAATGCACATATATGGAAGAGAGATTTATGGAATCCAAAATGTGCATATACGAAAGCTATCTTTCGTATATGCGCATTTTGGCTTCCGTATATGCGCATTTTTTCCTTCCGTAAATGTGCATATACGGAAGCTCTCTTTCGTATATGCGCATTTTGTCTTATGTATATGCGCATTTACGGAAGCCATAATGCGCATATACGGAAGATATCTTCTGTATATAGAAATTTTGTATATGCACATTTTGGCTTCCGTAAATGTGCATATACAGAAGCCAAAATGCACATATACGGAATCTCTCTTCCGTATATTCGCATTTTTTCTTCTGTAAATGCGCATTTTTTCCTTCTGTAAATGCGCATATACGGAAGAGAGATTTCGTATATGAACATTTTGGCTTCCGTATATGTGCATTTACGGAAGCCAAAATGCACATATACGGAAGCTATCTTTCGTATATGTGCATTCTATCTTCCGTATATGGGCATTTTGGCTTCCATAAATGCACATATACGGAAGCCAAAATGTGCATATACGGAAGCTCTATATAAGGAAGAGAGCTTTCGTATATGCGCATTTTGGCTTTCGTAAATGCGCATATATGGAAGGCAAAATGTACATATATGGAAGAGAGCTTCCATAAATGCACATTTTTGTTTTCCGTAAATGCGCATTTTTTCCTTTCGTAAATGCGCATATATGAAATCTCTCTTCTGTATCTGCACATTTTGCCTTTCGTATATGCGCATTTTGGCTTCCGTAAATGCGCATTTACGGAAACCAAAATGCGCATATACTGAAGGCAAAATGTGCATATACAAAATCTCTCTTCCGTATATGCGCATTTTGGCTTCCATAAATGCGCATTTTGGCTTCCGTATATGTGCATTTTTTCCTTCCGTATATGTACATTTTTCCTTTTGTATATGCGCAAGAGAAGACAATACATTTTAAGCCCCATTGTAGCTAAACAGAGGGTCAAGTGTGAAGGCTTAATTTTCGATGAAAGAGGGGAAAATATCATGACCATGAAGACCACTTTGTGAAGGTGAAAGACATGACAAGTTGGCCTACTCATTAGAATATAGAGAAATAGTACGTGAAGGTGGAAACCCACTACCATCTCAGCCTTCTTGTGGCGGATTGCAAAAGAACAATGATGAAGAAAGTTCAAATATTCAGCGTGCTTTAACACTTCCAGAGGTCATAGTTCCAGAAGTCATAGTTCCAGAGAGTGTAGTTCTAGAGTTCATAGTTCCATATGTTATAGTTCCAGAGGGCATAGTTCCATAGGTAATAGTTCCACAGGTCAGAGTTCCACAGGTCACAGTACCTTCTCCCCCTTCAACAGTTCATAGGGAGACATCCATTGCTCCTTATACAAATACAAGAAAATAATTACAAATACATACTTGGCTTGCCTTTGAAACAATGTTAGGATCTAGAATTTCGATAAATTCGAAATTGTGCAAATTAGTAGGACCTTATACCAATTCGACACTTCTTCTTTTTCAAAGATTTGTGGAAACAACCTACAAATAACATCGTTGTGAACAATCTTAAATAATTACAACTTGCATTCATAATTTATAATATGTTCAAATGCAATTGTATTTCCTTCACTATTAAACTTTACTAATAAACATACTACCTTTCTTAGAAAGTCGTTAAAAACCTTTGTAAGACCAATATGGTATTGGCATCCCATGCAAGGATAGAGAGTAGGGTTTAAATATTAGATATTCTTAAATATAAGATATGCTTAATATTAATATAATTTATTAATATTTCATTTAAACATGATTACATGCATATTTTTTTATCAAATATTTAGTAAATATAAGATATGCTTAATATTAATATAATTTATTAATATTTCATTTAAACATGATTACATGCATATTTTTTAATCAAATATTTAGTTAGCTAAAGTTTTTTGGTTTTTTTATTTTTTTTTATTTTATAGTATTTTTTAATAATATAATATATATCTTATAATAAATATTTATTTAAATCATAAAATTTGTATTTGTATTCATTCAAGTAACTATAAAACATTCAATGAAAATTGCTTCTAGTATAACTTTGTAGATACATTTCAAAATATTATTAATTAATATATATAACAAAGTCTCCATACATTTCAAAATATTATTAATTAATATATATAACAAAGTTTAAGTAGAGTTTTCTAAGTAAAAAAAAAATGAATTTTAAAATATTATTAATTAATATATATAACAAAGTATAAGTAGAGTTTTATAAGTAAAAGAAAATTAAATTTTAAAGCATATGTGACACTATCCATTCAACAAAACTTACATACATTCCAATTCATTTCTATATGTGTGCATATGCATTTATTCATTTCAATCCATTGTACATCCCCGTTAATTATATACATAATTGTAAGATTGAGGATATGCTCCAAAACATGGTTCATATCCTTTATGAGATTGAGGATATGCTCCATGGTTTAATTATTGATTTTAATTATTCAATTAATTTCAACACAAACGTTTACAACATACTTATACAATTCTAAGAGAAATTGCTAGTTTTTAATTTTCATTATCTTAAATATTTTTAGTAGATTTATGAAAAGTGACTTAACATGGACAAAAAATATATTACTATCATATTGCATTTTACTTTCAAAAAAATATAGAAATAAAATTTATGAGATACTAAAAGCCAATGAAACCAAAATTTATAAAGCACCCAAACCTCGTGGATTTTGAAGGCCTAATGAAGAAGGAAGGAATATGCATCCATGTTTAGAGAATTTAGAACAATTAAGCCCATACAAGGAATCCCCACCTTTTATATCATTCAATATACTAGGGAATAAGAGGTATTCTACCTTAGAATGGAAACAAAGGCACCAGAGCTAGAATGGAAAGGCTCACCATAGTTTCAAATCGATCAAGGAAAACCAAAGAAATGATGGTATTTAATTGATAATATTTTTGTTTTAGGTTAATGTATTCTATGCTTTCACATATGATATTATTTAACTAAAAAAATATCATGAAAATTATAAGTATGTAAAACCAAAAGTAACCTTCGAGGACGAACGCAACATTGGTGCATCTCACAATTCAAAGTAACATGAATATAGGAAAAGTAATTGTATGAACAAAATGAAAGTAGTATATACATAACTATTTGTATCTACATGAAAGATACATTGATTTCTTAATGGTTCAAAAAAGATTTAAAACATTCAAGAGATTGCAAGGTATCCTCGTCATACAAGAATAAAATAAATGAGTGAATCCAACAACATGACCAAAAACATATCAAAATGTGTTTACGTTCCTTTATAGATGTGCAAGCCCTAACTTCCACTCCCTACTGTCTTAACCACATTTGAACTATTTAGATAAGGGACATCAGTTGGGATAATGAGAAATAAGTGACCATTAAGAAAGGTTATGTTCGATTAAATATCATAGGTTGTGCATTTAAATGAGTGATAAATGCATACAAAATGTATCTTTAGATAAGGCCTATTTCCATCCCCTCTTTGTTATCACCAAAATGTTGACATGAGAAAATGTCCCTTGTCAACATCATAGGTTCACCTAGTAAAAGGACCAATTTAAAATTTTCTCCATTGAAAATGGTGAACCCTTTGGTTATGACCCAACTAATCATTTTCTCTTCAAAACTACCAATTATGGTTCGGCTTACCACTTTAATTTTTTATGAAATAAATCAAATGCATATACTATGTACTGCAATGTGTAAATGAAATGGAACCTAATAAAATCTTGTGGGAGTTATGTAAATAAAAAATTTGGCATGAAACAAAGGACATGTATAGAGACTATAGAGAGTAGTCCACCAATTGTCATCAATACAAAACCTAGGGCACACTTTGAGGACTAAAAATAGCCTACAAATTAAGAAGAGAGTACCTTCTTCGCATCAAAATGCTAGACATAAATCTAAGCAATACATGCAAAGAGTAGGGATAATTGTCTTCCATCTACCATTTTTGAAAAAATCAAAGCTTTCTCTAAGTATCAAGCATATTTGGCTTGACTTCGATACGATATTCAAATCTTATGGATGCTTGCTAAGAAAAATCCCTTGTTTCCTTTTTCTCAATCACTCCTAAAATGTGAGGTGCAATAGTCAAAATGGCCACAAATCATGCATGTGTTTCTAGGAGCGTGACTTTGTGGCATGTTGATTGGACGTTCAGAGCTTATCGAACCTGTCACATTAGGAATGCATTCATGTTCCTAGAAATGTGCACGTTTTCTGATGTGAGCACATTTGTGCCCAATGTGTTGCCACTTTATCATCCATCAACTCTGTGCACTCACCCTAATGTTGGAGAGGGACAACACTCAAATTGTTTGGTGAATTATTTTCCAACTATATTGAATTGAAGTAGTAAGATAGTGGTATAGTGACAGAAGGAATGAAATTGAAAACTTTCATAATAATTTAAAAAAATTCAAAAAATTAATATTTTTTTTATAGGATATGGATATTCTTGAATTTGATATTTAAGAATGAGATTTCAACATATTAAGTATATGTCACTACTATATGATTGTGACACAAGGCATGAAAACCATTTCAATAAGATAGTGGTTTAAAACATGTCATTGAAACTACTTGGAGACTTATAAGCCATGGCATAAGGGATGATACTTCAATCGTTGAGGGGGATTTCTCCTCGTTAATATTGAATTCAGATGACAATTGAACCACTTGGATACTTGCATATTAATTAATATTCGAGTGATGGAAGATTAAGATATTGGCATAAGGGATAACACTAAAAATTGTTAGGGACTTCAAGTTGATGGCATAATTGATAATGTTGAAATCAAATGGGGGACTTACACCCCAATTGTTATAATAGTGAGATGATAATGAAACCATTTTAGAAGCTTTGCACTCCAATTAGTGTTGGAGCAAGGGGGTAGTAAGATAATGGGACAAGGGATGGAACTAAAATGAGTTTGGGGACTTTGCATGGTAATATGGTTGCATAGGGGATGGCAGCAAAATTGCTAGGGAGACTTGCACCCC
>JZKD02S2117183.1:12431-26296 GCA_000966675.3 Picea glauca
TCAATAACATTTAAACATTTATAGAATTTACATTCACATAGTAGATCACATCATATCCATCATCATCAATAACATTTAAACATTTATAGAATTTACATTCTCACAATATATCGCATCGTATCCATCATTATTCAAATACATTTAAACATTCATAAAGGTTCATACGTCTTAAAAGTTCAAGTGTATCATTTAACAACTTTACTGTGAATAGAAAAATAAAGGTGTTTAGGCCTCAGGTAATCCTAGTTGTCTAAGTCAAAAGGTGGCGTTACAAACACCCAACCTTAGAGAACATATTCTCGAGGTGGTAAAAACAATGAGGGAAAATCTCGTCGTAAGGTCTCGACATCTTCCCAAGTAGCGGATCCTGGACTATACTTGTCTCACTGGACCTTAACTTGGTCTACCATACGGTTCCTGAGCTGTCAGACTCTATGGTCCAATATGCGTAATGGTTCTACCGTGAGGGTTCCTATGTCCGATATGTGCAATTCCTTCCAATTTAGTTTATGTGATTCATCAACGACATAATGACGTAGAACAGATACATGAAAAACATTATGAGTTTTATGCAAGTGGGGTGGTAGTACGAGACGATAGGTGATGGGTCCAATTTTCTCTTGGATTTTGAACAGTCCTATAAATCGAGGTGAAAACTGTGTCCCCTTCCTAAACCATATGTTACTCTTATCAGGCCTGATACAAATGAAAACATGATCTCCCACTTTATAACTTCGATCCATCCTGTGTGCATCCGCATAACTTTTCTGTCTATCTTGTGCTTCCTTTAGTCTCTGCCTAACCTGAATCACCTGTTCCTCCATCTCTTGAATCAATTTTGGCCCAACTGTTACTCAGTATTCTAACCTCTCCCAACTCAACGACGTTCTGCATGGCCTTCCATACAGAGCTTTGTAGGGTGAAATTCCGATGGAGCTATGAAAACTGTTATTGTAGGCGAACTCCACCAAAGGTAGGTACTTCTCCCAATGAGTTTGATTATCAATAACATACATCCTAAGCATGTTTTCCATAAATTGATTTACTCTCTCAGTGTTCCCATCTATTTCTGGATGATAAGCCGTGATTAAGTTCAGCTGAGTCCCCAATGTTGATTGCAAACTTGTCCAAAACCTAGAAGTGAATCTAGAGTCTTTATCTGAAATGATCTTCTTAGGTATCCCGTGCAAACGGATGACCTCATTTACAAACACATGTGCCACATCAATGACATCGTAAGTATCTCTAACCAAAATAAAATGATCACTCTTGGTTAACTTATCAACTATCACAAGAATGGCATTATGTCTATGAGATGTGAGCGACAATCCCACAACATAATCCATAGAAATGACTTCCCACTTGGATATAGGAACATAATGTGGTTGTAGGAGGCCTTCCAGGTGATGGTGGTCGGCTTTCACTTGTTGACACTCCAAGCACTTGGTGACGAAATGGACTACATCCCACTTCATGTCTACCCAGAAGAAAAGATTCCTCATGTCTGCGTACATTTTATTCGCACCCGGAGGCACACAATAAAGTGCTCTATGGGATTCCTTTAGTATGATGCTTTGAATATCCCCACTTTTGGGGATGTACATCCTTCCTCAATATCTTAATAGTCCATCTGCTTCTAGACTATATCCTTCATACTTTGGATCTAATTACCTCCCACTCTATAGGTTTGAGGTAACCTTTAAATACCAACTATCCCCAAGGAGTTGCGTCAACACACGTTCCCTCAGATTGACTTTTAAGGGTACCAAGGAGAAGACACGTGGTCTCCTACTCAAGGCATCTGCAACCACATTCTCTTTTCCCTTGATATAATAAATACCAAAATCGTACTCACTCATGAACGCACTCCATCGCCTTTTCCTGGAATTCAGATCCCTTAGAGTGAAGAGATGTTTTAAACATTGATGGTTTGTTTTGAGCTCAAAGTTTCGCCCTACTAGATAGTGCCTCAAAAGTTTCAAAGCTAGCATTACAACTGCCAACTCTAAATCATTAGTAGCATAAAGTTTCTATGTTTCTTCAACTTCCTTGACGCATAAGCTATCACTCCTCCATCCTGCATTAGCACGGCCCCCAACCCTTGCTTCAAGGCATTCATGCAGACTGTGAAGTCCTTTTCCATATCCGACACTCGTAGAATTGGTGCACTAGTTAGTAAACTTTTAAGCTCGATGAATGCACTATCACATTCTTCTGTCCATTCATACCTAACCCCCTTGCACTGCAAAGTGGTGATAGGTTTTTCTATTTTAGAGAACCCTTCCACAAATATCCAATAATAACCTGCTAGCCCCATGAAGCTTCTTACCTCATGAGCATTTTTTGGCACTGGCCATTCCATAATGGCCTTTACCTTTTCTGGGTCCACAGAGATTCCTTCACTGGAAATGATATGACCTAAATAGTGGATTTGTTTCTGGAAGAAGGAAAACTTCGACAACTTCCCATACAATTTGTTCTCTCTAAGGCAAGACAACACCACTCACAAGTGTTCCTCATGTTCTCTTTCGTTCTTGGAATAGATTAGGATATCATCTAAAAATACTTGTACAAAGCGGTCTAAGTACTTCTGGAATACACCATTCATGAAGCTCATGAATACTGCTAGTGCATTGGTCAATCCGAAAGGTACTACAACGAACTCGTAATGCCCAAACCGAGTTTGAAAGGCAGTTTTAGGAATATCGTCTTCCTTAATCCTTAACTGGTGATACCCTGATCGCAAATCAATTTTTGAGAATACCACTGCTCCTTTCATCTGATCAAATAGATCATCTATCCATGGCATTGGGTACCTATTTTTCACTGTAGCACGGTTCAATTCCCTATAATCTATACACAGTTGTAAGGAACCATCCTTCTTCTTTACAAAAATTACTGGTGCACCCCAAGGTGAGACACTAGGCCTTATTAGCCCTAAGTCGAGTAGCTCTTTCAAATGCATCTGCAACTCACAAAGTTCTGGCACTGTCATCCTATATGAAGTCTTGGAAATTGGTTCTGCACCAGGTTTTAGTTCAATAGTAAAATCAAGCTCCCTCTCAGGAGGTAACCCTGGAAACTCATTCAAAAAAGCATCCTTAAATTCTTACAATACCAGGTACTGATCCAAGGAGGGTCCCTTCCTTTTATTCACTGCTTCAATGACATAAAGTCGACACCCTTGCCTCATGCATCGCTTAACCGTCATAGTTGAGATAAAGCATAGAGACACCTTTCTTCGTACACCATGGATCTCTACTGCCCTTCCTTCATCATCAACACAAAGCACCCTTTTTGTGAAACAATCTACCATAGCTCGATGGGCTTCTAACCAATCCATTCCAATGATTAGGTCATACGCCCCTAGAGCAGTGACGTATACCTTCAACCTGGTAGTACACACTCCCACGTCTACTAGACAATTATCAATGCTAGGTCCTACCGCTTGTTTTTCCCCCGAAGCCATCTCGACTTGTTTAAAGTCATCGTGCTCATAGGCTACCAACCCACTCTTTTCTAATGCAGATGGTGAAATGAAACTATTTGTAGCACCAGAATCAAATAAAAGTTTAACATTGATATGATTGAGCATACCTGACGATTCCACCACCGTGGATTGATGTTCTTCCTGGTGATTATTAACTACTGCATAAATCTGGTGGCTATCTCTTGCTCTTCCCATCGAGGCCTTTCCTTCTCTATGCAAAAATCCTAATTATAACTCTGTGCAGTCATGCTGGTAATGGGGTCCTCCACACCCCCAACACGTAACACGAGATGGAACCTACACACTGCTCTGTGACGGTATCTGAAATGAGCTTCTTCTCCTGGAACCCCTACCCCTACTAGCTGCTCCCTGAGATGGTCGTGGACCTGCTTGCATCGTTGGTGATGAACGAGATGCTGCACTTGTTTCCATTGAAATACCTGTGGCGACTGTCCTTGGTGTGACTCTATTACCATATGGAGGTGTCCTTGAGATCCCTCCCCTGGAGAAGGTCCTAAGGGCCTTCCCCACAAATCCAGGATGATGCGGAAAGGTTGATCTCGTACCTCCATTTAAGTTCATGTGTTCCTCCACATAACGTGCATTTTCAACCGCTTCCACTACTGAAGACAGTTTCCACATCCGCACCATGGCCCTTATTTTAGGGTTTAACCCATAGACAAAGCGTTTTGCCTTCCGTTGGTCATTATCCATGTATGAAACATATTTGACCAATTCCATAAACTTGATCTTGTACTCTTCCATGGTCCTGTTTCTCTGTACTAGAGCATGAAATTCTCCCACCTGATGTTCCTCGTAGTAAGCTGGTAGATATTTCCTTCGCAAACTTTTCTCAAAAATTTCCCAAGAGATGGTTTCTGGGGTAAGGTGCAACTACCTCTCTAGGTTTCCCCACCAGTGCAAGGCACTGTCTCTGAACTAAAAAATCACTATCTTCGCCTTTGATGTGGACGCATAGTCTCTTAAGGAGAAACACCTTGGCATGCCTTCCAACCATGCCTCTGCATGTTCACTGGCACGAACCCCAACAAACTCTGGAAGTTTGATCATCTGTAGTTCTCTAGTGATGTGTTCGGGTGGAGCCCCCCCCCTGAATCCCTTGATGCTTCAGGATTACCCACTCCATATGGTAGGGGTTCCACTTTGATCCCTGCTGGCTGACGCCCCTTTAAAGTCTCATTTATGGCCTCCAAAGAGCATAGTATGAGAGCTAATTTAGGCGATGGTGGTGGCGGCGTTGGTGGTCCCTGCAATGATGCCCCTCTGCCTTGGTTTCCTCTAGTCCTAACCATCCTGTATGATTGAATCTGCATCAACCAAAATTTTGTCAGGGAGCGTCTAGGGCAATTCACATTTGCGCAGATTAAACTTGAAAACAGGGTTAGGCGTAAGTTTTTTTTTTACTTGTCTGTAAACAAACATTACTCTCTTTAGGGGAAGTGGCTAGGTCAGGGTCGAAAGCCTCTAAGCTTGATGTCTTCACCTAAGAAAACTATTGACTCCCTCGCCTTAATCAACATATTTAACCTATAATTACTATCATGGCATGATGGTGTACGGTCTTTCATGAAATCTCTATACTCGGTGGATAGGTCGCCAGTTGAAAACTCGTCCGTTCCAACTGAAATTTAATCTAATCTTAAGATAAATTTTATTATTATTATAATGCTATGTTAATTATTAAATATTATTTAATATGTTTATGTTAAATGTGTAATTAACATTTAATTGGTTAATCATTCAAATCACAGTTAATTAATTACTAATTAATTAACCACTACTATCAATGATTTGAAATAAAATTAAAATTTGAAATTAATTATTTAAAATAATAAAAAAAATAAAATTGAAATTAATCATTCTAAAATTTAAAATTTAAAACAACCAAAAAAATGTTTTAAATTATTAAAACCCAAATTTAAAGTAATTAAAATAAATTTAAAGTAATTAAAATAAAAATAAAATAAATAACATAATTCAAAATAAAAACTCAAGGTAGCGATGGGTCCTCGCATGAGGTCCACTTGGCCCCTCCCTCTTTTCCCGCTTGTTTAAACATTTAATAATAAATAAGAACAACTATTAAAATCCTAACAAACCCTAATCGTCGAGGTTTTCCCTACTCTTGTCGCTCTGCCCTTGGTCTTCTCTCATGGCTTCTCCTCGTCGGACATTTGATGGCTTGTGGTTAGGGTGTTGGTAGCGGTGGCTTCCATTACCATCACTTCAGTGCAACATCATACCTACCTGAAGGTATAGGCATGATGCGTTCAACACTGTATCGCCCCTTCATCGACTCCTCCTTCATGGCTTGGCGCTGGTCTTGGCCGCTGGGCTTGTGATGTTGCGTGTTGTATTTGTAGCTTGATGATACATGTGGTATAGTCTAAAGACTTGGATATTGGGCCATCGAGCCTGATATTTTGATTTATTTTCTTCTCTATATTATGATGAGGCTGGGTTTGATGGGCTCTCAGGATTTTTGACATTTTTAAATGGGGTTTTTTTTTGGTTCAAATTTTTTTTTTTTGGGCAACATTTTTTTTGTTCACAATCTTAATTTTGTTCTCATTTGTATGCATCTCTATTTTGTTTGTGGAATGTAGCACAAATAACCCACGATTATTTTACATTTTTATGCATAACGTGTAGTGTATAAACATTGGCCCCTTGCGGGCTCCTCCCTTGTCTTTGGCGCTTGATCGTTGGTTTTTTTTTTTTTTTACCAGATGCGTAGTGCAACACAGTTGTGCCCTTGTGGTCTCTCCTTGGTGGTTGTGTGCGCTTGGTGGGTGTGGAGTTGTGGGCTCGCCTGGTGGCTTAGCTTTGGCGCTTGGTCATGGGAGCTGGGATTTCATTATTGAACCTCGTTCCTAGAAACTTCGACCTCAGGTAGATTTTTGGGTCCATAACCTTTTTATCCTAAGCAGGAATTCATGCTTTGTTGATAATACTAACTAGAACGATCTAAGGCATTTTAGACATTTCATTTTATTACTTTGTAATTTTTTTTTTCTAGTTATGGGTTGTTATACAGTGATTAGATTTGTATTTTTTTTTTTAGTTTTGGGTTGTTATGCATATATC
Organism: Picea glauca; assembly: GCA_000966675.3. Lineage (NCBI taxonomy): Eukaryota > Viridiplantae > Streptophyta > Pinopsida > Pinales > Pinaceae > Picea > Picea glauca. Next base: position 19,030 of record JZKD02S2117183.1, read on the forward strand.
TGAGCATGATTTCTTGTTGTGTTGATCATCCCGAATAGGATGATATGTAACCCCTTTGATAATTATTTGATGGTTTTTAGACCGGTCATATATTTATTCTAACCCTTGGCCTATTAAGTACTCAGACTGATAAAAATACAAGTGGGTTGCTAGAGGTGCAATCCTTGAAATTTTCCCACCATCATGTGCTATTTAATAAACATTGAGGTTTTCACCTTCGCTGCTTTAACCCCTTCGATGTCATAATAAATTCAACATTTAGATGTATCTATGGTAGTTTATAGTAGTTTTTATTTTATTTTTTTATATACTAGTAGTTGAAAAATAGAGCTCGAATCGTCTTTTTCATTTCATTTTATTAGTTTTATACATGCACGCATTGTTACACATATTTTAGAAATGATTCTTTCTTAGCAAGATTTTAAGGATAGGGAACTCCAACAAGAAACTATTCTTTTCACTATATTATTTTCTTCTAGGTGGATTGCATCTTATCTCATGAAAATGGAAAGTTGCTAATGATGGGAAGGCATAAAACAAATCTAGAGCACATATATATGCCCCGTGTGGGCTCCTCCCTTGACCAACTTTGGCTCTTGGGCACAGACTTGGTGTAGATTTGACCGTTGAACTTATGTGTCGGGCTTTTGCACAGGAAGGAGGCGTGGTTTTAGAAACCTCCTCATATTCATCCATGAACATAATCCAATCAAATGCAGAAGCCCTTTGAAACTAAAATGATCTCCATTTACCACTAGTACATGGGTCTAAGAGTTTGCAATCCAGAATCGTTTATTTTTCTTAGAACAATTGTTTTATTTCAATTTTCCTTGTAATCATTTCAAGTTTCCTTGTAATCAGGGTTAATGAAAATTTCTCTAGTTCTCATAGCTCACCTTTTGGAATAATCTTAATAGTTTCTCATTCGAATTGAGTTTTAAAGAGTACAAACATGTCTCATCCATAAATATTGTACTCTGGTTGTTATTCTTAAACCTAGGGAAATTTGTCACTGATATTTTCTAAAGTTGTTTGATAACTTTTATTTAGAAGCTTGTGTAGCAGTTCCACACTTAGCACTGTATAACCCATAGACTATATTGGGTACTCTGGACTCTGGAGAGAGTAATTTTCTTTCTTTGCATTCTAATAGTTCTATTCTTTAACACTTTAGTTTGACCACTTACATTCTTAGGTATTTTTAAATATTAGCCAAGGTATTCATGGATATCATCCATTTCTAGAACATCGTGTCAATTTATACTGTTGACTGTTTGTGCTTTTTATAGTGAACATATGACCATTATTTAGTTGCATGTTGCTACCAACTTTGAGATTAAATGTTGCAACCCTTGCACACATCATGTTGGTACAAAGACAAAATCCCAGTGTTGTGGGTGGTGATGCCTAGGTTTCAGTTTTGAAACTTGGCTCTCATACCATATGTAAGGTCTCTTCCAACAGAGCCTTATAAAAAATAAATTTAATTAGAGAAGTGTTATCCTAACATCTTTACAATTCCTTAGTCAGCATATAACCATTCATAACCAACATATAACCATTCATCATAATTAAAATTTATGAGAAATTCATAATAAATTACATAACACAACAGAATAATGAAAATACATACCTCTAACTGATGCTACTGCTGTCCTCCAACTCTACTTGATGCTCTGCCCAAAACCGTCTAACCTCCCAGTCAGCTAGGAATAGAGCCTCTCCGACTCCCTAGCTCCAAAATTCCTTAAGGATTCCTGGCCCTCAAGCCTAAAACTCCCGGTAACAGGTGCCCCCTATCTCAGTCCTACAACAAGCTTCTCTAGCCAAAAACTAGTAATACAGTCTTCCAATCTCCCAAAAATAAAAATGCCCAATACAGTCTCCAATATGAAAAATAATGCTCTCTCCCCCCCCAAAATCCAAAAGTGCCCGCTCTCGAATGCTTTTTCCTCCTCTTATCCTCCTTTCCCCCTTCCTCATTCACCGCCTTCTCCCTTTCATTAAGACTCACCCACCTTATCCCTCCATTCAATGCCAACCACCTTATCCCCTTTCTCTTAAATGGTTCCATCATTCGATATGTTAATTTTTCATTTAATAAATTAAAATTTATTAAACTCAAATTCATTAACCAAATATTTAATCAGTTAATTAATTAATTAACTAATATACATTAAACAATTATTAAATCAGGACAATTAATTAATTAAACTTAATATAATTTAAACAAATATTTAACTATGACAATTAATTATTTAACTAGGGTTGTTACAGAATCAAAATATAGACTCACCACTTTGCCATCACTACGAGGAAGAACTAGCCAAGTTGGAACAAAAGTGCATCGATGACAACATTCTAGACAATGTTGGTAGGGATGCTGGCCTGAGAGTGAGTGAAAAAGATCTTATAGCTTTTGGTCCATCATCTCTATGACAAAAATGTTTTTCTGCTATGTTTCTTCAAATTTCAAAAATTAACTGAAACTAGTCATCCAAGGATCGACGGGGAGAGTTATCTTCTCACATTCCACTGGAGTCTGCTTATGGAGCCTGAGATCTATTTCATATGTCATTCCTTTGATCCAAAGGAATAGGATTCTCTGGTAGAGTTCATCTCACTGAAGGCGAAGCAGGGACCTCCACATTATCCTGTTTTGGGATCATCAAAATTTCCTCTTCCACATTTGCATAACCCTAAATCTCCTCATCATGTTGGCTTGCCATGGGGGAAGAAGTCTATAGAGATGAACTAGAGATACTAGAGGAAGGAGAGATAGAGCGATGATTTCCTTTGGAATTGTGGAATTTTATCGAACCCTTGCGAGGTTTACCTCGTTCACAAGGCATGGTGCAGGGAGGGAACAAAAAAGACTAAATGGGGAGCCAGAAAAAATCGGGGATTGGAGAGCGACAAATGTAAGTATAGTGTTTTCCAGCAATTAAGCCAACAGTAGGTATTATGGGCTCGATAGACACCCAAGGAAGGATAAAAGAGGCCATAACGAGGCCCAAAACCTGTAATACTGCCATTACAATTCCATAAATGGAATTCACATCCAATGTACCAAAATTTGTAGAGACAACCAACGACGAGACCTGAGACATTAAGGTGGGCATGAGAGAAAGGCCACAGAGGTGAGAGCTAGAGTAAATGAACACCTCCAAGAGAGGATATGAGATGTTGGAGGCTGCGTCATATGCCAAATGGTGTAATGTCATGTTGAACGAGTCGACACCCCATCCGGAAAAATGTTTTTTTTTTCCTTTAAAAAAATTAAATAGAAAAATGTGTTTTGTTTTTTTCTTTAAAGAAAAAAAGAAACATGTATGTGGAGTTTGTTTTGTCAATTTATTTGTTTTTAATGTAAATTTTAAAAATAAAATAAAATTGATTAATAAAAAAATACCACTTTTCGATTTACAAGCTAATTTGAAGTTCTTTGTTTGTGACAGTACTAATGATTGGAGCTACTGTTTCAATTAAGTCATAATTTTAACTCCAAAAATAAGAAGGGTGCTACCAATAACATCAATTTTCAATTTGAGGGTCAATTTTTTGCAATGGTATTGTCGATCAAGGCAATGATTTCAAGCAATTCACAATTTTAACCACCCTGGAAAAAAGGGGTGCTACCAGTAGCACCATTTTTTGAAACTGGGGTAAAAAATGTGACCTTTAAAAAATGAGAACTCTGGAGAGTTCTCGTTAAGTTGGTAACTTTGTTGCTACAAAAAAATACAAAAAAATACATCCAACATATCTTAATACAATGATACTTATGTGTATTTATATTTTTGTTAGATACTTAATCTTAGGGATTATGGTGTCTAGTAAATATCACTATTTTGAAATGAGTTGTAGGTGAATAGGAATAGTTATTGGACCTATGGGAAGATTAAACCAAAGGTCATATCTCATTGTATTTATATATAGTCCATATTAATAAAATTCATTTATGTTGGAGTTATTCACAACCCTATCAGTGGTATAAAAAATTGGTATTTTTAGATAACTCCATGATCTTGTCACTTTTTGATCTTTTAAACAATATGTTTGCTTCTCTTCCTTGGTTGTAGCTTCTCCCTCATGCAGCCTTGCATGGGAACACTGTGACATGAATATACAAACATTGATAAAAAAAAAATAGTCATTAATGCAATTACGATGTGGATGCACAAAAAATCCCATATGGATCCCAAACCATCAAATTTGAGAGTGGTAGCATTCGCTCCTCTTCATTAGAGGAAAATATGCATTTGTCACTACATTGAAACACACTTGTTTCATTCATACAACTGAATCAAAACATTTTTTGTTATAAATACCTGATTTGTTTCTTTTCTTTTTGAGAGCATGGGTCAGTCAAACAGGTTGAGAAGAATCCAATATCATTGTCAAACCATAAGAAGTGGAACTTACTTTCGAGTCTCTGCTTGGATGCCTAGTTTCCCATTTGGGTTGCTTATTCTTTCATTTGTGTTTAAACCACTATGAAAAAATACATTTGCATGGAAATACACCCCAAAGGAACGTTGTGTAGGCACTCCTTGCAATACCTAAAGGAATCGTCTCATGAGAATCATCGAAGGATGGGGATAGTCGAGTAGGACTATTAGAATTAACTTGTGTGATTAATGATGATGATCCAGAACTTTCTTCGTTGACCATTGAAATTCCTCTTTGTTCTAGACCATTGCAATTTATCTCTCTATTCAAGATCGTTGGCATATCCTAATATGTTGAGAGATGACCGTTGGAATATCCTTTTTGCTAAGAGACGATTGTTGGCATATCTAAACATAAGTTCTTTTCTTTGTAGTGAGAAGAATTTGTTTTCTTATATAGCCATAGCCACAGACGTGAGGTATCGATATTTTAATTTTTGATCAGATTTTGTTTATGAAATCTCACTCTCTTGTTTCAATTGTTGGTGTGGTTCTCAGTGGAAAAGAAAATTATCTATAATGGTCAAGAAATATCGAGCATACTCTTATCTTCAATGATCTTTGGGAAGGAATTTTTGATGGAGATACTTCACCTACCAAACCTACAATAGACAAAGAGCTTGCAATATGGATGAATAAAGATAAGAAAGCACATGCCTTGATTTTTGCTTATGTAATTGAAGAGGTGATTTGTCACATTATATCTATCACAGATTCTTGGGGTGCTTTGAAGAAGTTGAAATATTTGTATGATTCACATTCATAAATGGAGCTAATTCAATCGATGTTGAAGCTCTTCAACCTAGATTTGAAGGATAATGATCCCATGGCTTTAGCATCCGAAATTAAATCCATCATGTATGACATTGATGCTATTAGTGTGAATATTTATATTTATTTCACGACCTTCATCAAAACCCTCTACGCTGCATATTCTTAATATCTTGAATCACTTCATGTTGGTGGCCAATTGAAGTCCCTCAATTTTGATTCTTTGGTGGAGAAAGTTGCAGAACATGAGAAATATTTCAGGAAGAAGATGGTTCAACTCATTGTAGAGACTATGTGCCTTGCTAAAAAAGGAAAGAATCAATCACATGATTCTTCTATAGGATAAGGTAGTAAGAGAGGATGTGGAAATAAGAATTTCAGAGGCAGTGGGTTTAGACATAATCAAGGCGAGATATCTAATATTCACTGTGTTCATTATGGAAAGAATGGAAATGAAGCAAAGACATGTAGGATTCCATGGGAGAAGATCAAATAAAAGTAGAAACAAAGGGAAAAAAAAGGTAAATCTCTTGAATCCATTCATTTTGTTGTTTCTCATTGCAATATTGGCATAAATGAAGATTTGTTTAAAACTTCATTTTCTTTTGGGAGAGATGATTGGTTGCTTAACACTGGTGCTACTTGCCACATGAATTTTTGGAGAGACCTATTTGAGGAATTGAATGATAATTTAGAGGGTGCAGTATACTTTGAAAATAGATCCAGTCTCAAACTTACGAGAATTGGCACCATCAGGCTCAAATTTCCTAGATTCCTAGATTTTCTTTTACATGTTGTTCTCTATCTTCTAGAGTTGTGGAGAAACTTGTTGTCTCTCATGCACATGCGACAACAAGACCATATTGTTCACATGTTTGATGGAAAAGTTAAAATAAGGAGGTCTTCTGGCAATATGTTCATAATGATAAAATGAGAGGATGAGATAATGTTGAAGATAAAAGGGACGTCTACACGAGCACATAATTTTGCATACCTCTCTCACCATGATGAAGGTACATTGTTATCCAGTTTCTTGTGGCATGATATATTTTGGAACATTTATTATTATAGTCTTCATATGTTGAAGAAAAATGGTGTTTCTAGTTTCCAAATTTGAAGCGATATGATTCCAACAAACACAACAAACAACCTTTTCATGATTCCACTTTGAGAGCATGGAGAAAGCCAGAGTTGATACACTTGTGTAGCCCCATACTTGTTGCATATTATTTTGTTTATAAATATATCATGACTTATATTGATGATTACATTAGGATGTGTTGGGTTTATTTTTTGAAATAGAAATCTCAAGCATTTGAAACATTTAAAAATTTTCATGCATGGATTGAAAATCAAACACAATTTTGTATTGGCACTCTTCATACTAATAATGGAGGATAATATATTTATGGTAAGTTTGAAGGATATATTTGCAAGCATGGGATTAAGAATCAAATAATTTTTCCATACAATCCTCAACAGAATGGTGTAGCATAAAGAATAAACAAGACAATCTTTAATATGGTATGTTCCATGATATTTTTCAAAAATGTGAAATTGATGTTTTGGGTTGATACAATTTTATGTGTAGTGTATTTGAGAAACATAAGTCCATCTCGTTCTCTTAGGAACAAGACATTTCTCGAGGAAAAAAATGGTCTCTGTGATCCTCATAGCGTCTCAGGTGAGACCTTCTTCAGCCTTTGGTTTAGGATTGATATGTCGATGCTTTGGGGGTTTTGTTGGTCAACTATGGACAAACCTTGGTTCTTGAACCCCCCAAATGGTTAATAAGTATGCACACAAGTGTGAATGACCCAAAAAACCTCCATTCAGATTTCAGTCAATTGCCACACAACCTCCTACCAACCTCTTGTTGTTTGACCTCTTTGACTTGTTGTCGATCACTTCAAGTTTGAATTTTCTCGGTCGATCATTTCGACCTTCGACTTTCACCCCCAATCAATACACCTTGACTATAATTTCACTACAAAGAATATAACAACCCAATAGAGGCAGGGGGGGATAATGGATAAATGAGGGTG
>JZKD02S2117183.1:35098-46856 GCA_000966675.3 Picea glauca
GTGTCTAACTACATGTTCATCTCCTCTTCTCTAAATGACGTCCATAGCAGAACCATACAAAATTAATCAAACCTACCAACTAATAATATCGTAACCATTATGGCATTTCAATGTCGAACATAGACAAGTTATCACATATCAAGAGAACATCAGTTTCCCCGAAAAGCACTTCCAAAGTTTCTCCTTGAGGTTAAGAATTCTCAATGTTTAAGAACAGGAGTAATGATGAAACTGGACCAAACCATGTTCCAATGCCAAGCGCTATATGCTCTATATAGGCCCTTCTTTTGTGTATGCCAAGGGGTTTGACATAAAAATCATGGAGTACATGAGCCACTTTCTTCAGATGAAGAAAAGATTTTGTATCGCCTACAGTGTCGAGGATATATAAAACTTAACTAAAATGCCAACCTTTGAGCTTCATCCATGATTAAGAGCTCCTTAATTTTGAGCCTCAGAGGTAACCAAAGCAATATGTAATATATTAACATGAACCTCCAAAATTGTGAAGCAGGAGGTTAAAAGTCCAAACCAAACTACAGAGTAAATAAATAGTAATATGGCAGTTGATATTTGTACGATGCTTATTTTATGAACTTGATGACTTGTTGAACAAACTTTAGTTCAATCCTTCAAGCATGCTAGAGATACTCAAATCAGCATGAATGGGCAAGTTACCGACATAAACTAAATTTGTTTAACTAAAATGCCGACCTTTGAGCTACAGAAATTTTGAGCTTCGTCCATGATTAAGAGCTCCTTAATTCAGCCTCAGAGGTGACCAAAGCAATATGCAATATATTAACATGAACCTTCAAAAGTGTGGATCACAGGGTTCAAAGTCTAAACCAAACTACACAGTAAATAAATAGTAAATATGGCAGTTGATGTTTGTACAATACTATTTTTAGGAAGTTGTTGACTTGTTGAACAAACTTTAGTTCAAGCCTTCAAGCATGCCAAAGATACTAAAATCAGCATGAATGGACAAGTTACTGACAGAAAATAAATTTTGTTTTCATGCTATGAACAAAGAAATCAAGAAAGATCAAAAATCATATTTAAGACCTAAATAACACAAGTCTCAAATTTTTACCTTTGTGTTTGGAACAAAGCAAAGACACAATCAAACCCTGGTGATATCTGGGGAAGATTATAATTCTTATAGATTGTACTTAGAGGGAATGTAGCTAAAAAGGACTTCAAGTATCTGTACTACAGACTACTAATTTCACTTTGTCAAAAAGGTTAGTTTGTTGAGATGGACTATGAAAACAACCATTTGAGAAAGACATAGTAAGACTGCTATTTAATTCCATGCATACATATAACTCAGTTATTTTTTATATAAACATTTTGGTGGATGGAAAATAAAAGTAACCAAACCTTCTTTTCTATGATGAAAAACAAAAATACATGGAAAACATCAAAGCCCAGCAGAAGAGACAAAGAAACCCTTCAGGAAAAAAATCCAAAAGCATGCCAAGAATATTCTCAACTACTGTGAAGAAAAGATACAAGTTATGGCCACTAGAGTAGCAAAAGAAAAATAAAAATAATTATTATAAAGTCAAGTTTGAAACTGGACCAACTGTGTTTTTGTACACCTGGTCTCCAAAGGTACACAAAATACAACATGACCAAAACCTTTGTACCATATTTATGAGCATAGAGGTTCAAAGCTATAGCTGTATAACATATGTGCTCCGTGACTAAGAAATTGTCAAAGATAATATCAACAAAGATGTATCTATACTATAATATCCTATAAGTTAACAAAGTGAATAATAAACCTTGAAAAAACCTTTTTTACACTACCATTGGGAAATGGCTCAAGCAATCCAAAACACCTCAAAGAAAAACGTAAAAAAACCATCACTTCATGATAACACGCTCAGCTAAACCAGTAACTGTAAGCACAAAGGCCTGCTTAATCTGCCAGTCCCACTGACTTTTTACCTAAATCATAGAAATCTTGAAGGCTTGCCCATCTTTTTCCCTTTATGTCACACAAAGATTTGTTTGGTCCTAGCATTTGGAATAGCTGACCATATGCTTTCGTGTGGGCTTTCTTTAGACCAATAAACCATCAAATTTGGATAGAAAGATCATTGTACCTTATAGTATTCTATAAGCTAACCAGTGGCTAGTTCTCATGTGATAGGTATAATAATGCAAGGAACATTAGCTAATAGCTATCAATTGTCTTTCTTATTGAAGAGTTCTAAAGATTTTAACATAATTCAATTGAAAAGATAAAATCCTGGAAACCAAGCACGATACCATGCCTTAAATCATTTATATCTTCTGACCATTTTTGTTTGGACGTCAATCATCTGTCTCGTCCACACATCATTGTTGTGATTTTGACCCTCCAGCTCTGGAAGTAGGGCTGCCTTTTGGAAATTGGTAATTTGTTCTATCTTGAGTCCCAGCTTCCATGTGTCTGGCCCGGTATGCTTTGTTTCTTCGATTCTGTAATTAAATGAATTCAACATTGAGGTCTATTTTACTGTAATATAATACAAGCCTGTAGGAATTTATTCTAAACCAATGAATTGTTGAGTAAATAGATATAAGGGCATTGGGGGAGGAGTGGGACAAACTACCTCGCGCAATGGCAATTCATCTGCTTCATGCATGTGCACAACCTGGCCCATCTTTGGCCTATTTTTTGCATTCGGATCAACACATCTTAGTGCCACCAAAAGCACCTTCTTGAGATCTTGTGTAGATGGTTTTACTTCTAGATTTGGATATAGAACTTCTTCAGAGCGTCTATTCCCTACCATCATATTTAACCAATCAACAAGGTTCACCTACAACATGAGCTCGTGTAATTATTCCAATGTGAATTTTATGAGTGTATCTCCATTTTTAGCCTCTTGGTTATACCTAGAAAATGCATACANAATGCCAACCTTTGAGCTACAGAAATTTTGAGCTTCGTCCATGATTAAGAGCTCCTTAATTGAGCCTCAGAGGTGACCAAAGAAATATGCAAGATATTAACATGAACCTCCAAAAATGTGGAGCACAGGGTTCAAATTCTAAACCAAACTACATAGTAAATAAATAGTAAATATGGCAGTTGATGTTTCTACAATACTATTTTTAGGAAGTTGTTGACTTGTTGAACAAACTTTAGTTCAATCCTTCAAGAATGCCAAAGATACTGAAATCAACATGAATGGAAAAGTTACTAACAGAAACTGAATTTTGTTTTCATGCTATGAACAAAGAAATCAAGAAAGATCAAAAAGCATATTTAAGACCTAAATAACACAAGTCTCAAATTTTTACCTTTGTGTTTGGAACGAAGCAAAGACACAATCAAAMCCTAGTGATATCTGGGGAARATTATAGTTCTTATRGATTGTACTTAGAGGGCATGTAGCTAAAAAGGACTTTAAGTATCTRTACTACAGACTACTAATTTCACTTTGTCAAAAAGGTTAGTTTGTTGAGATGAAGGACTATGAAAATAGCCATTTGAGAAAGACATAGTAAGACTGTTATTTAATTCCATGCATACATATAACTAAGTTATTTTTTATATAAACATTTTGGTGGATGGAAAATAAAAGTTTCCAAACCTTCTTTTATATGATGAACAACAAAAATACATGGAAAACATCAAAGCCCAGCAGAAGAGACAAAGGAACCCTTCAGGAAAAAAATCCAAAAGCATGCCAAGAATATTCTCAACTACTGTGAAGAAAAGATACAAGTTATGGCCACTAGAGTAGTAGAAGGGAAATAAAAATAATTATTATAATGTCAAGTTTGAAACTAGACCAATTGCGTTGTTGTACACCTGGTCTCCAGAGGTGCACAAAATACAACATGACCAAAACCTTTGTACCATCTTTATGAGCATAGAGGTTCAAAGCTATAGCTGTATAACATATGTGATCCATGACTAAGAACTTGTCAGAGATAATATCAACAAAGATGTATCTATACTATAATATCCTATAAGTTAACAAAGTGAAGAATAAACCTTGAAAAAACCTTTTTTACACTGCCATTGGNGCAAGATATTAACATGAACCTCCAAAAGTGTGGAGCACAGGGTTCAAAGTCTAAACCAAACTACACAGTAAATAAATAGTAAATATGGCAGTTGATGTTTGTACAATACTATTTTAGGAAGTTGTTGACTTGTTGAACAAACTTTAGTTCAAGCCTTCAAGCATGCCAAAGATACTGAAATCAGCATGAATGGATTAGTTACTGATAGAAACTAAATTTTGTTTTCATGCTATGAACAAAGAAATCAAGAAAGATCAAAAAGAATATTTAAGACCTAAATAACACAAGTCTCAAATTTTTACATGTGTTTGGAATGAAGCAAAGACACAATCAAACCCTAGTGATATCTAGGGAAGATTATAGTTCTTATAGATTTTACTTAGAGGGCATGTAGCTAAAAAGGACTTTAACTATCTGTACTACAGACTACTAATTTCACTTTGTCAAAAAGGTTAGTTTGTTGAGATGAAGGACTATGAAAATAGCCATTTGAGAAAGACATAGTAAGACTGCTATTTAATTCCATGCATACGTATAACTAAGTTATTTTTTATATAAACATTTTGGTGGATGGAAAATAAAAGTTTCCAAACCTTATTTTCTATGATGAACAACGAAAATACATGGAAAACATCAAATCCCAGCAGAAGAGACAAAGAAACCCTTCAGGAAAAAAAATCCAAAAGCATGCCAAGAATACTCTCAACTACCGTGAAGAAAAGATACAAGTTATGGCCACTAGAGTAGCAGAAGAAAAATAAAAATAATTATTATAATGTCAAGTTTGAAACTGGACCAACTGTGTTGTTGTACACCTGGTCTCTAGAGGTACACAAAATACAACATGACCAAAACCTTTGTACCATCTTTATGAGCATAGAGGTTCAAAGCTATAGCTGTATAACATATGTGCTCCGTGACTAAGAACTTGTCAGAGATAATATCAACAAAGATGTATCTATACTATAATATCCTATAAGTTAACAAAGTGAAGAATAAACCTTGAAAAAACCTTTTTTACACTGCCATTGGGAAATGGCTCAAGCAATCTAAAACACCTCAAAGACAAACATAAAAAAGCCATCGCTTCATGATAACATGCTCAGTTAAACCAGTAACTGTAAGCGCAAAGGCCTGCTTAATCTGCCAGTCCCACTGACCTTTTACCTAAATCATAGAAATCTTGAAGGCTTGCCCGTATTTTTCCCTTTATGTCACACAAAGCTTTGTTTGGTCCCGGAATTTGGAATAGCTAACCATATGCTTTCTTGTGGGCTTTCTTTAGACCAATAAACCATCAAATTTGGATAGAAAGATCATTGTACCTTATAGTATTCTATAAGCTAACCAGTGGCTNGATGTTTGTACAATACTATTTTTAGGAAGTTGTTGACTTGTTGAACAAACTTTAGTTCAAGCCTTCAAGCATGCCAAAGATACTAAAATCAACATGAATGGACAAGTTACTGACATAAACTAATTTTTTTTTTCATGCTATGAACAAAGAAATCAAGAAAGATCAAAAATCATATTTAAGACCTAAATAACACAAGTCTCAAATTTTTACCTTTGTGTTTGGAACGAAGCAAAGACACAATCAAACCCTAGTGATATCTAGGGAAGATTATAGTTCTTATAGATTGTACTTAGAGGGCATGTAGCTAAAAAGGAATTTAAGTATCTGTACTACAGACTACTAATTTCACTTTGTCAAAAAGGTTAGTTTGTTGAGATGAAGGACTATGAAAACAACCATTTGAGAAAGACATAGTAAGACTGCTATTTAATTCCATGCATACATATAACTAAGTTATTTTTTATATAAACATTTTGGTGGATGGAAAATAAAAGTTGCCAAACCTTGTTTTCTATGATGAACAACAAAAATACATGGAAAACATCAAAGCCCAGTAGAAGAGACAAAGAAACCCTTCAGGAAAAAAATCCAAAAGCATGCCAAGAATATTCTCAACTACTATGAAGAAAAGATACAAGTTATGGCCACTAGAGTAGCAAAAGAAACATAAAAATAATTATTATAATGTCAAGTTTTAAACTGGACCAACTGCGTTGTTGTACACCTAGTCTCCATAGGAACACAAAATACAACATGACCAAAACCTTTGTACCATCTTTATGAACATAGAGGTTCAAAGCTATAGCTGTATAACATATGTGCTCTATGACTAAGAACTTGTCAGAGATAATATCAACAAAGATGTATCTATACTATAATATCCTACAAGTTAACAAAGTGAAGAATAAAACTTGAAAAAACCTTTTTTACACTGCCATTGGGAAATGGATCAAGCTATCCAAAACACCTCAAAGACAAACATAAAAAAGCCATCACTTCATGATAACATGCTTAGCTAAACTAGTAACTGTAAGCACAAAGGCCTGCTTAATCTGCCAGTTCCACTGACTTTTTACCTAAATCATAGAAATCTTGAAGGCTTGCCCATCTTTTTCCCTTTATGTCACACAAAGATTTGTTTGGTCCCAGCATTTGGAATAGCTGACCATATGCTTTCTTGTGGGCTTTCTTTAGACCAATAAACCATCAAATTTGGATAGAAAGATCATTGTACCTTATAGTATTCTATAAGCTAAATAATGGCTAGATCTCATGTGATAGGTATAAGAATGCAAGGAACATTAGATAATAGCCATCAATCATCTTGCTTCTTGAAGAGTTCTAAAGATTTTAACATAATTCAATTGAAAAGATAAAATCTTGGAAACCAAGCACGATACCATGCTTGAAATCATTTATATCTTCTGACCATTTTTGTTTGGAAGTCAATCATTTGTCTCGTCCACACATCATTGTTTTTCTTTTGACCCTCCATCTCTGGAAGCAAGGCTGCCTTTTGGAAATCGGTAAGTTGTTCTATATTGAGTCCCAGCTTCCATGTGTTTGGCCCGGTATGCTCTGTTTCGTTGATTCTGTAATTAAATGAATTTAACATTGAGGTCTATTTTACTATAATATAATACAAGCCTGTAGGCATTTATGCTAAACCAATGAATTATCGAGTAAATAGATATAAGGGCATTGGGGGAGGAGTGGGACAAACTACCTCGTGCAATGGCAATTCATCTGCTTCATGCATGTGCACAACCTGGCCCATCTTTGGCCTCTTTTTTGCATCCGGATCAACACATATTAGTGCCACCAAAAGCACCTTCTTGAGAGCTTGTGTAGATGGTTTTACTTCCAGACTTGGATCTAGAACTTCTTCAGAGCGTCTATTCCCTACCATCATCTTTAACCAATCAACAAGTTTCACCTACATCATGAGCCTGCGTAATTATTCCAATGTGAATTTTATGAGTGTATCTCCATTTTTAGCCTCTTGGCTATACCTAGAAAATGCATATAGTTATAATGTAATATAGACATACCTCTCTTGCAGATCTACCATAGCCAACTGGTTCTCGTCTAGTGATAGCCTCTAGGAGGAGGACCCCAAAACTATACACGTCACTTCTTTCATTCAACAAACCTGTATTTGCATACTCTGGGGCAACATATCTAGAATCAACAGTAAAATCATGGGTAAATTAAGTCATTCATTTCATGTCTATAAAAGCTCCAGTGTGCTACCAAAAATATCATTGAAGCACCTAAAAGTGTTGATTTTGACATATTTTGATTATGTATACAAATCAATCAAACCAGCACAATACATATGATGATAATATTAGTGTAAAAATTTATATATCAAATAATGCAGTCCATCAACGCCTGAATTTGAAATTCAATTTGATCTTCAAGCATAATCTAGACAAGAAATTCAAGAGCTAACAGAAATGTTTGCAAGACAAATAAACAGGAAGAAACCAGCCAAATAACAGTGCATAGAATTTTCAGTTATAACTGCGAACATAAAACCAACCATAACAGAATATAACGCAAACAAATTCCGGAGGAGAGAGTTTCCATGCTCATATAAAGAGTGATCTAATTAGAGAGAATTTAAGTAAAGCAAATCTAAGACTTCTTAAGAAATGCTAATGGTCCACCAACAAATTATGCTAATGCACAAAATTTAGTATAGTACAAATACTATGACATCAGTCAGGCCATGGTCTAGCAGCAAGCTGGAATGCTTGCAGTGATGATGACCCAGGTTCAAAACCTAGAGGGCACACTCCCAGCAATAATGTTGTTAAGCAAGCATTTCAAGGTGTGGGTTGTGCTAATGCAGCAACACTGGCTCTCATAATAATGTGGTTGTGTTTTTAAGGTGGGCCCCTATGCAAATGCACTCTTCTTTGCAGATGAGGCCTGGTGCAAGTCCCGAGTGAATTTGAATGATATAGATACTTCACAGTCATGACTTCATAGCCAAAGGTCTCTTGGTTGTATTTGGTGATCTCTTGTGAAGCGTTATAGACCCTCTTAGGTCAAAAGGGATTTAACGACAAAAAAAGTACAAATACTGCGTCATAAGTAACAATTTGAGCTAGCCGAAGGATTTTTGGTTGTATTGATGATATCTTGTGAGGGGTTTTGAACCCTCTCAGATCTGAAGGGGTTTAACAGCCAAAAAAAGAAAGAATACATCATCATAAGTAACNCAGCATGAATGGACAAGTTACTGACAGAAACTAAATTTTGTTTTCATGCTATGAACAAAGAAATCAAGAAAGATCAAAAAGCATATTTAAGACCTAAATAACACAAGTCTCAAATGTTTACCTTTGTGTTTGGAACGAAGCAAAGACACAATCAAACCCTAGTGATATCTGGGGAAGATTATAGTTCTTATAGATTGTACTTAGAGGGCATGTAGCTAAAAAGGAATTTAAGTATGTGTACTACAGACTACTAATTTCACTTTGTCAAAAAGGTTAGTTTGTTGAGATGAAGGACTATGAAAACAACCATTTGAGAAAGACATAGTAAGACTGCTATTTAATTCCATGCATACATATAAGTAAGTTATTTTTTATATAAACATTTTGGTGGATGGAAAACAAAATTTTCCAAACCTTCTTTTCTATGATGAACAACAAAAATACATGGAAAACATCAAAGCCCAGCAGAAGAGACAAAGAAACCCTTAAGGAAAAAAATCCAAAAGCATGCCAAGAATATTCTCAACTACTATGAAGAAAATATACAAGTTATGGCCACTAGAGTAGCAGAAGAAAAATAAAAATAATTATTATAATGTCAAGTTTGAAACTGGACCAACTGCGTTGCTGTACACCTGGTCTCCAGAGGTACACAAAATACAACATGACCAAAACCGTTGTACCATATTTATGAGCATAGAGGTTCAAAGCTATAGTTGTATAACATATGTGCTCCGTGACTAAGAACTTGTCAGAGATAATATCAACAAAGATGTATCTATACTATAATATCCTATAAGTTAACAAAGTGAAGAATAAACCTTGAAAAAACCTTTTTTACACTGCCATTGGGAAATGGCTCGAGCAATCCAAAACACCTCAAAGACAAACATAAAAAAGCCATCATTTCATGATAACATGCTCAGCTAAACCAGTAACTGTAAGCACAAAGGCCTACTTAATCTTCCAGCCCCACTGAATTTTTACCTAAATCATAGAAATCTTGAAGGCTTGCCCGTCTTTTTCCCTTTATGTCACACAAAGATTTGTTTGGTCCCAGCATTTGGAATAGCTGACCATATTCTTTCTTGTGGGCTTTCTTTAGACCAATAAACCATCAAATTTGGATAGAAAGATCATTGTACCTTATAGTATTCTATAAGATAACCAATGGCTAGTTCTCATGTGATAGGTATAAGAATGCAAGGAACATTAGCTAATAGCTATCAATCGTCTTGCTTCTTGAAGAGTTCTAAAGATTTTAACAGAATTCAATTGAAAAGATAAAATCCTGGAAACCAAGCACGATACCATGCCTGAAATCATTTATATATTCTGACCATTTTTGTTTGGACGTCAATCATCTATCTCGTCCACACATCATTGTTGTGCTTTTGACCCTCCAACTCTGGAAGCAGGGCTGCCTTTTGGAAATCGGTAAGTTGTTCTATCTTGAGCCCCAACTTCCATGTGTCTGGCCCGGTATGCTCTGTTACTTCGATTATGTAATTAAATGAATTTAACATTGAGGTCTATTTTACTGTAATATAATACAAGCCTGTAGTCATTTATGCTAAACCAATGAATTGTCGAGTAAATAGATATAAGGGCATTGGGGGAGGAGTGGGACAAACTACCTCGNTTTTCATGCTATGAACAAAGAAATCAAGAAAGATCAAAAAGCATATTTAAGACCTAAATAACACAAGTCTCAAATTTTTACCTTTGTGTTTCGAACGAAGCAAAGACATAATCAAACCCTAGTGATATCTGGGGAAGATTATAGTTCTTATAGATTGTACTTAGAGGGAATGTATCTAAAAAGGACTTTAAGTATCTGTACTACAGACTACTAATTTCACTTTGTCAAAAAGGTTAGTTTGTTGAGATGAAAGACTATGAAAAAAACCATTTGAGAAAGACATAGTAAGACTGCTATTTAATTCTGTGCATACATATAACTAAGTTATTTTTTATATAAACATTTTGGTGGATGGAAAATAAAAGTTGCCAAACCTTCTTTTCTATGATGAACAACAAAAATACATGGAAAACATCAAAGCCCAGCAGAAGAGACAAAGAAACCCTTCAGGAAAAAAATCCAAAAGCATGCCAAGAATATTCTCAACTACTATGAAGAAAGATACAAGTTATGGCCACTAGAGTAACAGAAGAAAAATAAAAATAATTATTATAATGTCAAGTTTGAAACTAGACCAACTGCGTTGTTGTACACCTGGTCTCCAGAGGTACACAAAATACAACATGACGAAAACCTTTGTACCATCTTTATGATCATAGAGGTTCAAAGCTATAGTTGTATAACATATGTGCTCCGTGACTAAGAACTTGTTATAGATAATATCAACAAAGATGTATCTATACTATAATATCCTATAAGTTAACAAAGTGAAGAATAAACCTTGATTTTTTTTTTTTTACACTGCCATTGGGAAATGGCTCAAGCAATCCAAAACACCTCAAAGACAAACATAAAAAATCCATCACTTCATGATAACATGCTCAGCTAAACCAGTAACTGTAWGCACAAAGGCCTAYTTAATCTGCCAGTCCCACTGACTTTTTACCTAAATCATAGAAATATTGAAGGCTTGCCCGTCTTTTTCCCTTTATGTCACACAAAGCTTTGTTTGGTCCCAACAGTTGGAATAGCTGACCATATGCTTTCTTGTGGGCTTTCTTTAGACCAATAAACCATCAAATTTGGATAGAAAAATCATTGTACCTTATAGTATTCTATAAGCTAAATAGTGGCTAGTTCTCATGTGATAGGTATAAGAATGCAAGGAACATTAGATAATAGCTATCAATCATCTTGCTTCTTGAAGAGTTCTAAATATTTTGACAGAATTTAATTGAAAAGATAAAATCCTGGAAACCAAGCACGATACCATGCTTGAAATCATTTATATCTTCTGACCATTTTTGTTTGGACGTCAATCATCTGTCTCGTCCACACATCATTGTTGTGCTTTTGACCCTCTAGCTCTGGAAGTAGGGCTGCCTTTTGGAAATCGGTAAGTTGTTCTATCTTGAGTCCCAGCTTCCATGTGTCTGGCCCAGTATGCTCTGTTTCTTCGATTCTGTAATTAAATGAATTTAACATTGAGGTCTA
>JZKD02S2117216.1:0-23359 GCA_000966675.3 Picea glauca
TTTTGAAGTTATCATTAATATAATTGGCCTATTTCCTTCTTGTATGTGTTTACATTTTCTTGTCTATGCTTGTCTTAATCTTCATAGATCGATTGATTTTATCTAATCCATTAGAGTAGGAGATAGTCATTTGCTCCTTGTTGTCCATTGTAGGTATTGTTTGGAACTCACATATTGGAGAAACTTGGAAAAACTTCATAAGTGAGGTACATAATACTTCCCCTCCTTCTCTCTTTTTCGATGGATAAAATGAATCTATAGGAATGGTAGCATCCAAAGGTAGTTTTTTGTCTTGTTAGAGGGGTCTGTACTCCAAGGGAAAGTTCATTTGTCCGCAGGGGAATATTTACATAATAGTGGTGTTTTTGTTGCTTAACATTTGGAACCCTTGATGGAGAATAGTACCTTTAATACAATAGCTCTTTAGGAGAAGGCCTTTGGAGGCCCAACATGCCACTTCCAAGCCCAATGTGTCTCTCTTGGTGTCAAAACGTTGCCTTAGGAGGGTGGCATCTTACTTTTAGGGTTTCTTTCATGTGCAAATTATGAATTAAATATTATTATTGTGTAAAAGGGGAAAATTAAGGGTTTTGGTCCCCTTAATTTGTGGTTTACCCTAAAATTAAGTGGACAAACACTTTAGGTAGGATTTTTATAAATAGAGATCACTTCTATTTCATTTTATCATAATTATCCCATCTTGGAGAGGATTTTTGGTTGAAATTTGTGCCCTTCTTGGGAAATGTCTATCTCTCTTGCTACTATCTCCCGCTATGGTTTTCTTTGGCTATTGGATGGATAAGTAAGACACTATATTTCTTGGAGGCCATTTCTTTCTCTTATAGTGGATTTTCTTGGTTAAAAGGAGTTTATCTTGTTAATGCTTGGACTAGATAAGGAATATTTCATGCTAATGCTTATTTTCTTTGTCAAATATTTAATTTAATAAGATTTTGTTGAGTATAAGGGAATACAACCCCACTAATCCCATCATATTTGTCTTGGAATAATTTGTTACATAAAGGAATACTAGGAGAAGTAAAAGGGTTTACACCCTCCTAAGGTTTTCCTTAGCTAGTATTGCTTGCCTTGGGGAGTAAAAGGCATTCCACCCCCAAGGAAGTAGCACCAATAGATATTTCACTTTTAAATACTCCATATCCCAATAGTTAAAGGCACTAATCTCTTGCATTGGAGAAATACAATCATTACATTGGGATATGTAGAATTATGAGATATCAAAATTGTTTAAGTTGGAATCTTTTCTACATGTTATAATCGTTCTTATGCCCTAAGGGAGTTCTCTTTTAGCCAAGGATTTCATTGATGCAATAAATTTAATGATACAACCATTAGGGCTGCAACAAAATCCACTTTATTTAATCATTTACTCACCTTTGAACCATGGAAATTGACATCTAAGCCTAGATTATTGTTCTATTGGTTATGGTCTATCTTTTTTATGGTTTACTTGTTGATTTTTATGGTTGGAACTTGTTGCTATAGAATTTTTTTGCTACAACCATAAGGATTCCCTAACATTTTCTGATAACTTCATTTGGAAGCCCTAATTTACCGTCAAAGTTCATGCTTAAGTATTGGAAATTTATCTACTGTTTTAGTACTTCATTGTCTGATAATTATTTGAAAATTATGACGGTTAAATACGTAGTAACTAGATATTATACTTGTTGATATATATTTGTGTTGACTATTGCAAATAGAGACAAGATGCTTAACTTTCTTGTCCATTGAATTGTCTAATTTGTATCTTGTCTTTTCTTGTGTCTCGGGTAGGTACAACCATCTTTCGCAGCTACTCAAACACTTGGAAATCATAAACCACCTCCAAAGCTCATTTTCAATCCACTCTCCACTTAGAAACTTGAACTATAGGGGAACCTATTCATAAGTATCACTTTCCATCTCATTTTCCCCTAAGGTCACTCGAGATTCCCCCCTTGAGGTGATCTCTTCACCTCTAAAGTGACGGGAGTACCTATATGAGGTGACAGTGGGTAGGTATTCTCCTAGTTGTCACCATCTTATGGTCTGGGTCGGGATTTTCCCAACCTACAATTTGCGCGATAACATTTTGGAGTCGTTTCTCGGGATGATTTTGAATCCTCTTATGAGAAATAATGACACTTTGACAAGCTATCTAAAATCCTTTCCATATATTTCCTGGAGACTCCACTTAAAGGACATTCCCCTTACACCCTTGATGAGCTCCCCTTAAATCTCATCTGGTGACTCCACCTTCCCAGAACCCACCTTTCCATCCTTTGATGAGCCCTGATCTCATCTGATGAATCCATTGATGTGTCTTTTCAGTCAATGGAATTATGGAACCATGGGATGAACCCTCGTCCAAAACTTGCCATGCCTCGAGAAGGGAAATTTTACAAATGGAAATGGAAAAGGATGCTAATGAAGCTGTTGAGGAAATGATGAATCATGTAAAAGAGTTATTTCAAAAATCTTCCAAAGAACTAGCCCTTGAGGATGAAGAAATGATTGAAGGACAAAGATATCAATAAAGTTACCAAGAAGATCCTGATGAAGTTTCTCATGTTGAATATCTAGACAAGGCATTTGATGAAGATGAAGTACTTATAGCTACCCTTCCTTTTGATGAAGACATCCAAAAATCTGGTCCTCCTGCACATCAAGAAGATAACATGATGAGATGTGACTATTGTAGGTGAATCCTCCTGCGGACAAGCAGATTCCCTCTTGGTCTCTAGAATCCTAAGGCCAAGACAGAAAAGTGCTTAACATGGACACTGACATCCTTTTAGATATAATCAGGCTAACATATGAAGGAGAAGAAGAAAGATATGTACCTTATTAACAATGTTTGTCCTTGCAAAGTCTAGGCCGAGCTTCGATCCTGAGCTCCCTGATAGGTCCTGTAGAACAAAAAAATATACAATGGAATTCCTACTATACTAAGATTAGCTCAAATATAGATCCATTTATTACAGAAAAGCTCATATGGAACAAGCATACGCTTGAAAAAAACAGGCCAAGAATTGATTACTAATGAGAACAAGTAAAAGTACTTAAAATCCTTTGATGAAGGTGCAACAACTTCTTCCAGTTCTCCTTGTCCAACCCCTTTGACCAAGTAATTTCCACTATTTTTTGTATGTTTCCTATGAGATCATAGGTTTCATACCTCCAATATTTTTCATGTACCTTTCAACATGAGAAAGCCTCCTTAAATAACCTTGGAGAGGCCCAACCACTTGATATATATTTGGGATAAGTTGAGGATTATTCTCCTTCAGTTGAGGATCTTCCCTAATATCATGCCTTGACCCAATATTCGAACCCAACTACCTTCAGATATTGAGGGGATTGTCCCCTGATTTCCTCCAACAAACCAAAATTCTCTCAGAAAGGGTAGCGCTCCCCCAAAAGGGTGCAAAGTGTGTTCAAAAAGTCCCCCAAAGAGGCCCAGGGAGCACTAGCACTCCCTGATAGTGGGTAGGGGAGCGATCCTTTCCAAAATCCATTTTTGAGTGGTTCTTTCAGTGGAAAAAGGTTTGTACTCCCTGTCAAGTGATTTCTCTTCTTCAAAACTAGTAGTTGAGGTGTCTTAAGAGTCTTTATGATGTCGTTAGAGGCACGACATAGGAAATATGGTAGTATGATGTTTGTGACACTTGAAACAGTTGTGTTCAATATGTGACACTTACAACACTTGTAATGATGACACTTGCAACACTATCAAAGTAAGTAATTTTGATGTGTAACTGATTTCCCCCCAAAGTACGAAGTTAGAATATGATGATGACTGAAGTACTTTGTAGACTTTTTCAAGAAATGGTATGGATGCAGAGAGACTGGAAAAACTATGTACACAACCATCAAACAAATATTATGACATGTTTCAAACCCAAGGAAGGCATACCTATACTTGAGTGATAAAGACTTTTAAGGTATGGCCACCATAAAATACACTGCGGATCCATAATTATATCGACAAAATGGTATAGCCAGTGAATATACAATGTGGATCTATACTCCTATGACCTGAACTGATTGTAGCCATGAAGAATACACAGTGGATCTATGAGATGACAAGACATAGTGACGACCAATACAAAGTGGATCTATGTAACAATATATGTGTCATAGTTCAAAAGAATTCCTTCGCAACCTGGGAAAAGTATATATAAGAGTGATGACTCAACCCAGGGTATTCTTACCGATCTCTATGTAGTAAGAATCTAACCATGTGAATATATGTCCTGATTACCGGTCAATGAGGTAAACTGTTAACAAGGGTGAGGGAGATCACCATTGATGTCAATGATTCCCAAGGTACTCTAGTACATTCTGACGAATGTGAATGAATGAGATGAAGTCGAACATCTGTGGAATCATCCAATTAGAGGTCAATAATTTAAACCCACTGTCGGACATGAAGAGGCATTCCATTACGGCATGCAGGTCCCAGGGTACTAACTAGTTTCTAAGTCTAGTTCCTAGATAATGTGTTGAAGTCGACAATAATAGAATCATCGAAGGAGGGCCTTGATGTATCCCCCATCAACAACAAAAAACTAACATAGAGATGTAATTGGTAGATCAAATGAACATGGACTGACACGGGTATTGAAACAGGATATTTGTGATGGATGACTCTTGAGGCAGATACTTCCCTTGAACATTGAGGCACAACAACATAAACGTGACATGGACCAAAACTTGATGATGCAGTGGATGCCGTGACTTTCATCAGGTGACCCAAAGGAGTAAAAGAAAATAAGAGAATTGGCTCAGTGCAGAGTTTTGGTGGATTAAAATGCGTGCAAAGACAAAGTGTCGTTTTCAAGGGCGACCGTAAGAGTTACTGGTAGTGTTCTCAAAAACTGATTGGCTTGCTTCTTTCAATTTTTTCCCCATCCAGATAGACAAGTACCTCTTTTTAATTTAATGATCTCGAGGAGGGTAACACATGCTCGATATGACTCACCTTCGGTAAGTCCCTCTTCCTTTGTTTAGCGAACTGGAAGAAGTAAGGTTTCAGTCTCATATGGTCCCTTCAATGTATGATTGTTTAACGAGTCCAGAGAAGGTGAAATCGATGGTTTTTCATATTTAGAGAGTCTTAAAAGAACTTAAAGACGACTCCAATGTTGTACTTTTTCATAATGTTAGTCTTGTGAGGCCAAAAAATAGATAAATTATCACTCGAAAGACGCCCTTTCAAACCTTTTAATGAGTGGGAAAGGAAGCAAGATCACTCGACAATCTTTTCATGTTTAGAGAGTCTGAAAAGAGCTTAAATAAAAATCCATGGGGTTCCTTTTTCATTTATCCATGCAGGTCTGAAAAAGAGATAAAATTTTACCCAGATTCATTCTCATGTATTTACGAGTGTTATAACCCTAATTTTCACCAGACATACTTACCTGGCATCAGACCATTTCAGAGTCCTCCATTTCCAAAACACTACTAAATAACTCTTCTTGAAAACCCCCTTTATAAAGGCCCACTCGCCCTGCTCCATTACTGCACGTGTGTACACAATAGCTACCCCAATATAGCCTGCGTGTACCTACAAAAGAATAGAAAAAGGAAAGTTGTTGAAGAAACACACAACTTTGGGCAAGTTAACTAAACCTTTCGGCCATGCATGGCCAATCATTCAACCAAATACCTAGCTCCTTCTAGCCTATAAAATAAGGGGTAAGGGTCCCATTTGAAAGGAGGAAAATCATAGTAAAGAGACTATACCCGATTGAGCATTCCCCTTGTCCCAACCTTTAGCCATCCTTGTGCAAAGAGAAGTATAAATAAAAGTAGTTGGAGGACAGTTGAAGAGGATCCCAGGACCAGTTTCGAGGAGCAGTGCCAACCACATATTGTAAGTTTACTCTTGTGAATATTAATACAAAAAAGAATATTTTTCCCGTCCCGCCATATTATGTGTTCAACTTGAATGTTTATTTCAGGATATTGTCACAACTAACCCCACAATTAGTATATGAAAAGCATGTTCAAAACTTTTTGTTTGTTCATGAGTGAATGCAGGTCAGCTTTGGGAGGAGGCTTGCAATTAGAGAGCGAGTGAAAGTAAATGGATCAACATCAAATGAAGGACTTAAGGTAGAGTTATCGAATCTCATTTACACCTTTGTATTGCATGAATGTGGGGGTTTTGTGTTGGGAGAATAGGAAAGAGTAGAGGCCTTTGAAATGGTCATTTTCTGCATGCATGATTAGAGCCCTTAAATGCTAAGTCTGTATAAGGGATTCCCACCCACAACAGAATTGGTGACCATACGGGGGAAATATAGGGTTTCGGGGAGTATTTTTGGGTATCTTTAAAAATTGGTTTCATTACATGTTTTTAGATATTCTGCAAAAGTCTAAGCTAACAGAGATTCTAGTCTTCCATACCAGTTATCTCTGTTTCTTTGCTTGTATGATTTTTTTTTTTTACGGGACCCACAGAGGTACACACAACCTGTATAAGGTCTGCACGCATGTACCCACACCCTACCTTCACACAAATATTGTGTACACACTAGCTGAGGAAGTGTCAGTCACGTGTACGATTTCAGAAGATTTCTTTTAGAGAGGCAGTCATCCTCTCCCCTATCATAAGTGATCTTTCTCAGGAGTTTTCTAGAACTCATTATAGGCTCTGTGTTTGTAGTTTTATAGCTTAGTTTCCACCTCATGTTGGTTTTGTTCTCTGAAATTTTCCTTGAATTGTTTTCTTTTTTCTGACAAAGTAAGTTTCTGAGTCTTCAAGAGATTCTAGTTCTCAATACCAATGGTCTCTGCCAGTTTTTGATTGCTTATATTTTCATTTTTGAATAGTTTTAGAAGTACACATGGCTTGCATAAGGTCTGCATGTGTTTACACGTGCCCTGACTTTACACAGCTCCCATGCACACGCTGGCTGTTGAACTGTCAACAGTGTGCCTATGGAGAAAAATTTTTGTTTGAGGAGAGGAAATCATCCTTTTCTTTGACAAGAGTTTATACCTCTTAGGTTTTTTGGTCTCTGTCATAACAGTCAATAACTTAGGTTTGATCACAACAATAACTTTTTTTTTCATTAAGATGGTTTTCTCAAAATTTTCCTTTTATAGGGTTTTTAGACAAGTGTGAGAGTCCATTTTAATCTTCTTGTGTGTTATTTTTAAAGTGACTCTTTGCGATTTGCGCTTAGGCCAGAAGTTTTCTTGGTCTTTACTTGTCAATATTTTTCCTTTTTGCTTTGTGAGCATTCAAATAAAAAACAAATTATTTTAATTCTTTGTTTGGTTAAGTAGTTATTGGTTTGCATTAATAACCAGAAAAATTTATTCTTTCATAAGTTCTTGGATTTTTACTTAGGAAAATAAGTAGCTCGTAGTTGAGCAAAATCCTGTTTTGAGTTTTCTATTCAAAGATCTTGAATTTTTTTTTTCTTTTTTGGAAAATTGATTAAGAATTGGGTCAAGAAGAAGTTATTTTGTTTCCAGCTTTCTGTTTATTTTTCTTTCGTCTCTAAAACATCATTATTTTCACTTTCATAACCTTTGAATTAAGACAAGCCATAAAAAATTAACAATTAATTAAAATCAACTAGACTTTATGTTTGTAGGGTCCATAAATTAGTCTAGGCTAGAGCCTTGATTTAGGTTGGAGAGGAAACTCTTCAAGGCTGCAAAACATACATAAGAGCCTATGCTAGGGAGTGTTAAAAGTCTAGTATTGTGAAAGTTATCCAGGAACCCCCTCTAACACAGGGGATAAACACGAGGTCACGTGCAGAAAGGTAGCAGAGATAACCCCTCCAAAGCTGGACCAATCGTAGTGGAGAACACATATAGAGGGCTTGTCTTGGGATTCTGTTGATTGCATTTTCCACGGAGCTTCATGGGTCTCGAATCTATTCGAGGTCCTCATTTGTCTTCCATACCACTTTCTTTTGATAACCTTGACAGGTTTTGGGCTTGATACCTTTCTCATTGTGGTCTACCTGATTGCCAACTATACCCGCCTGGTGACTGCTTGTGCATTGGCAACCTAGTTGCCTATCTTTTTTAGTGACATACACAGGTGACTGCGGGGGTATACCATGGTACTTATGATAGAAATTGGGCCATGATTTTCATAGTATACCCAGAGAGTGCTTCCATGTTCGAGTTGCACTTGCACTAGTAAGTTGCTCTAGTATTGGTTGTTTTAATTGTTCTTCCAACTAGTTTAGTGTTTTCTTGTTTTATCTTATAGGGTCTTTTTTCTAGTGTATGTTGTTTTTGAATGAATATAAAGCCCTAGTGTGTCTTTGAACTTCTCACACAGTGGAGGATCATGAGCTCCACCAGTCACAAAAGCTTCTTGGCCTGCCGCCAGTTACACTGGAGCCACCCCTGCCACCGCTAAGGCGAAAGATCGACCAACAAGGGTCTTTTGAAGCGGCCAAGTCACAGGAAAATGTGCCCAAACAACATCTGGAGGAACCAACTATTTTAGACCTTGGAGTGGAAGCTCTTGGTCCACCTGAAACTTGAACCACTGATCTTTCGACACCCATTATTGTCCAAATTTATCCTTACGGGCACCAGATAGTGTCACACACAGCAATGGAAACAAATGCTGCCACTTCTTCTGGGAATTCTTCTATTCCCACTACGACTGTCACTATAGGGGGTGTTCCACCTCCTAACCCATCGTTGCTAGTCCGAACCACTGTGGTCTTGACTGCCT
The DNA here is from genome assembly GCA_000966675.3 of Picea glauca. Lineage (NCBI taxonomy): Eukaryota > Viridiplantae > Streptophyta > Pinopsida > Pinales > Pinaceae > Picea > Picea glauca. Next base: position 8,726 of record JZKD02S2117216.1, read on the forward strand.
CTACCTCGAGCAGTGGTCCGATCCCATCTTTGATGGTGACCACTACTCCTTTCACACAGAGTGTGAGAGGCCCTCTATTCTCATACGGGATGCCTAGCACAGGTACAAAACCTGTACTATCCTACTCCACTTTACAAAATTTAGGTCGCAGGGATCTCTAACGCTCCTCTATAAGGGCCCATGGGGGGCACTTTAGCTCCCTTTAATTCTTTCCCTTACGAGGGAGGTCATATACCTCCTTCATCCCCTTCGCTTAGCAGTACCTACCAACAATCCGTCGGGCCCAACACACACCATAGTTCACTTGGAGTAGGGAGTCAAGGACCACCTTCTCATAATATGCCGATAGGGTTGACACCAATTTCTTTGTTCGGTGAGTTTGGTAAGAACACTTTCTCATTAGCTACTTTCTCGACTGGGGGTAACCCTGGTTATGGAAAACCTAATCCTATGCAGGGTACTATATCTGCACAGGGGGAAAACCCAGGAACTTCTTCTGCATCAGGACCTTGGAATTCTTGGCAAGGATCAGTTCCCTCATCAAGAATTCCAATCTGGGGAAATTCTTTTCACAACCAATGGTACCCTAGGAAATGTACAATACCTATACCTATGGGATCGGCATGGGGAAACCTTTCCCAAAGTCCTTCAAATGTAATGCATGCCCAACCATCTATGCCCTATTTTGGGAATCAACCAATGATGTCTCCTCAAACACAAAATCTATACGTTGGTCATGGTCATGGTTTTTACCAGAACCCCGACCAACAACCCAACTTTTCTTGGCAACCTGGTGCCATTCAAACTCCAGGCCCCTTTTTCAATGGTTATCATCAACAACAACCAAAACTACCTTTCTTGGCATCCTTACATTTTCCAGACTTGACAAGGTTGTTGAATGATCCCATCTACCACGATCCAGATTGGCCCCCTATGCCGAAAAAATTGCCTTTGGACATACCAAAGTTCGAATCCAAGCCTAACGAAGATCCAGGGGATCATGTGACCACCTTCCATATTTGGTGCTCGTCTAATTCATTGAAAGACGACTCCGTACAATTGTGATTGTTTCAATGCACTCACATTGGGAGTGCTGTGAAATGGTACATTGAGCTCGACCGCTCGAGATATTCTTCCTTCAATGAATTGGAAATGGAGTTCCTAAACCATTTCCAATTACCTGTGAGATACGACGCCAACACATAATTGCTAGCCGATTTCGAACAGACAAAAGCAGACAATATCTCTGATCACATACGAGAATGGATATGTCGGAAGAGTTTGATTAAGGTACCAGTCCCACCAACATTATTGCTTGAGTGGTTCCTTAAGTCTTTGGTCCCACAACTATCCAAAGACATCGCAACGTTGGGAGTATTTTCCAAAGAAGATGCCATCATGAGAGCTCAACAACTTGAGCTAATTTATTCTCAGTTTGGTTTACTATATGAGATTTTGTCGGATGGACCACAATCCATACTTGATAAAACTAGATAGAGAGTTGGACCACATGCCGATGGTATTGTAGGTTCATCACAAACAAAGCCCACTGAACAAATGAAAAAACAATTGAAGAAATTGTCTATACAACACACATCGACCAACCAAAGTACTATTTCAGCTGCTCCCCCTACCCAAATGTCAGATGTACACAGTGTACAATCGACAAATCTGAAGGTCAGCCAATAGCCTGATGGAAAGAAAAAACAATGTAAGAAGGGTAAGGGGGATAAGAAACCCACTAATAGTCCTGGCGGGGGAAACACCAAGAAACAGAAGGTGAAGTATCCGTGTAACCTATGTGCGGAATACCACCTGACCCACTAGTGCCCCTGGCTTGCAGAAGCCCAAAAGTTTGTGTCACAAAATAAACCTGCTGTATTAACGAATCCATTTCAACATGGGAAAAACCTAGCCCAAGCTTCTACAAGTGCAGAAGGGGGTAGTCAACGACCCTCTCTATATTCAAACAATCCTGCATCCACGAATGTGTATATGATGAAAGGTGATGCTTTTATATCGACTAGAGCACATGACTACAGTAAGCCAAGCACCTCTGAGAAAGGTAAAAAAGATGAAATACCATCTCTTCCTCTCCAGATCAAGAAGACTTTGGGAGAAACAATGACACGCATCCCAAAAGGTGCATTCAAGAAATCTTCTCACAACCCAAATGCAAGGGCCACCCAGAACTACTCTATGGTGGAGGATTTGTCTCAAACCCCTTGTGCGATGTCTGCTTTGGAGGTCGCTGCCCTTTCCAGAGGAAAGCTTTGTTAGCTGCTTTAGAATCTGTTGAGATTTGTAATCTGGGTACAATCATGCTGGATACAACCGAATTAAAACCTCGTCTCCCTTAACACATATCATTTCAGATAGTAGTGGCTTACCCCATGAAAAATGTTACTCGAAACATTTTCCACATAGTGGTTGATGAGGGCACCTCGACATGCATCATGTCATTGGCGTGTTGCAAGGCCATTGGATAGCTCGTTTTGTCTCCGTCACCTACTCTTCTTACCACTTTCAATGGTCGTTCATTCCAACCACATGGCATCATCCTCTCTTTCCTCGTGCAGTTAGGAGGGAAGACCATGTGTGTCAAGGTAGAAGTAGTCGATGCATCCCTTGACTACAATCTCTTGTTAGGTAGGAGTTGGACCTATTCCATACAGGTAGTGGTCACTACAATTTTCTGAGTCTTATTGTTTCCACATGAGGGTTAGATTGTGGCCATTGATCAATTGTCCTTCTCCTGACCTGACCCTTCATTGGGGGTATCCGTGGTCCCGATGATTGATAATCCTCAACCAAGAATCGTCAACATAGGGGTTGGTTTGTGCCCACCTTTGATGGGTAATTTTGATTACCCGACTCCTCAAGGCGATGCCAAGTTCATATTAGACCACCATAAGGTTGAGATTTTCCAAGTTTCGTCATTTCGCATAACTTACTTCAATGATCTGTGGATTCTTCCTTTCCCTTCGACCACGATGGAAGGGAAAGGACACCATGGTATGTCCATACCCTTGCCTGCGGTAGAAGCAACATACTCTTTAGTCCAACAAGCTTCAGTTGACACCAATCCAACTCCTGCACAAGAGTTAGATCCGATTCCAAATCCTATTTGGGCTCAGGGTTCCCTCGCTAATACCGATTCATTAGACTTAGTCTTGCCCTCAGACGAAGCAATCATTGAAGCAATGACTAGTCCGGAAAAACCCTGGGACGATCTTCATCACAGATTATACTTCCTCCCAGAGTTAAACAGAATCGAGGTAGGGTAATTCACCTTGACTATGACTGGAGATGGGTCTTGTCCTATCAATCCCTTGGCTACACATGAGGTTTATGCCGAGGGTAATATGGAAACTATCGTTGAAACTATACCGATTAATATGTCTAGAACCCCTGGCATCATGGAGAATGTTTTCGTTGGAGCTGACTATTCCCCCGAAGAGATTCAAATCTACACAGACTTATTTAAAGAATTTCACGACGTTTTTTCCTGGTCTTACGAGGAAATGCCAAGCATTGATCCAAAAATAGTGTAACATGAAATCACAACTTATCTTGATGCCAAGCCAGTTCAGAAAAAGATTTGTCCATTTAATCCTAGGAAAGCAACATCTATTAAGGTTGAAGTAGAGAAAATACTCAAAGAAGGTTTTATCTATCCTATCCATTTGACCCAATGGGTGTCAAATCCCATGACGGTCAACAAGAAATAGGGTACAATTCGCGTATGTATGGATTTTTGTGATTTGAACAAAGACTGTCCAAAAGATAATTTTCCCACACCATTCATTAACCAGATAGTCAATGAATGCCCCGATTGCGAGGCTTTTTCTTTTATGGATGGCTTTTTGGGATATAATCAAATACAAATCAAACCTGAAGACTAGCACAAAACAACTTTCATCTGTCCATGGGGTAGGTTTGCATATCGTAAGATTCCTTTTGGTCTAAAAAATGTTGGAGCTACCTTTCAGTGGGCCATGTATTTTTCTTTCCATGATCTAAAACATATAATCGAAGCCTATTTAGATGATTTAGCATCACGATATTGCAAGAGAATGGATCATCCCACACACCTTCGACTTATCTTTGAGCGATGTTGTTACTTCCAGATTCGCTTGAATCCAAACAAATGAAGCTTTTGTGTAACGTCAGGATGAATTCTTGGTTTCATAGTCTCAACAACAGGGATCATGGTCGATCCTTTCAAGGTGGAATCAATACTTTAGTTGCCTCCCCCACGTAAAATCCTTCAGCTTCAAAGTTTACAGGGAAAATCAAACTTTTTGAGGAGTTTCACAGCCAACTATGCCGAGATCACAAAGGGATTTATGCATTTTCTAAAGAAAGATGTCCCTTTTCATTGGGATGAAGCCGTTCAACACTCTTTCAATGCATTGAAACATGCCCTCATGACTACCCCTCTGCTCCGACCACCTAATTATAACAAATATTTCTTATTGTACTTGGATGCGGTAGAGTCGACTATTGGTATGGTCTTAGTTTAGGAGGATGAATTCCTCTCAGAATATGTGATTTATTACCTGAGTTGAGGCCTGGTTGGACCGAAACTCAATTATTCCCATATTGAAAAACTGGCATTGGCAGTCGTTCGTGCTGTTCAATGGTTCCGTCGATATATTTTTTTTCGCAAGACCACCGTCATTGCCATTGTGAATCCATTTCAATATGTATTAACACGGTGCATCATTGGAGGGAATATCAGTCGATGGATAGTTGTTCTTGAGGAATTTGACTTAGATTTTTTTTCCCCAAAATCCAAAAGGTCACTAGTCTTTGCGGAACTCATCTCGGAACTTCTGGTTGAATTCGGTGAGGTTATGCCCGAAGAGTCACCTATTAGAGGAGACACGTTTTTGATCACATCTTTGGATCCCTAGTATGGAGATATACTTGTCTATCTCCATACTTTGAAGTGCCCAACCTCTTGTTCTCGCGATGAGCATTTCCATATACACCATCAGGCTAAGAACTATCTCATACTCGATGACACTTTGTATCGCCAAGGTGTAGATTGCATCCTTTGCCGATGTCTCACTCATGAAGAAGCAATTATCGTGCTTAATGACTACCATACTGGAGCATGTGGCAGTCATTTTTCAAGGTTTACAACAACCCAAAATATTTTATGAGCCAGTTACTTCTGGCCAACGTTAATCAAAGATTGTATCGAATCAGTCAAGAAGTGCCACCCGTGTCAGATCTTCTCTTGGAAGATGAGGGAACATCCCGCTCCCATGTTTCCTGTCATCACAGTTGGTCCCTTCACTAAGTGGGGGATTGATTACACTACATTCAAGCCTCCTTTAGCAAGGGGGCACCGTTATATCATTGTATCCATATACTACTTCACAAAGTGGGTTGAAGCTATGCCAACATTTAGAGATGATGGAGAGACTGCAACTCTCTTTTTGTTCAACCAGATAATCGCAAGGTTCGGTGTCCCAAGAGAGATTGTCACTGACCATGGTAGCCACTTTCACAACCAAATAATGACTGAATTAACATCAAATCTTGGGTTGCGGCAAGAACATTCGTCACCCTACTACCCCCAAGTGAATGGTCAGGTGGAAGCTGTAAATAAATATCTTAAGATCATCCTACAACGAACGATCAATTCGGCCAAGTCAAATTGGCATTTGATGTTATACTCAACATTATGGGCTTACTGAACGTCGGTTAAGAATGCAACCAATTTCTCACCTTTTCAACTCGTTTATGGGCTGGAAGAAGTCTTGCCTATAGAATGTTAGATCCCATCCCTAAAGTTGGCAGTACAATTACTGCCAGACACTTCTCCACTTGAAGAGTGGTTATTATACCTTGAGCAGATCAATGAACAATGTCGTGATGCGGCCTTGGACAATGAGGCTCACAAACAAAAATTCACATGTCAGTATTATCGGTCTATTTGTCCTCAGATTTTCTCTGAAGGTGACCTTGTCCTAGTTTATGACCAGTATAAGGACTCCCTGGGGGCAGGGAAATTCAAACCCATCTGGTTCGGACCTTTCATCATAAAAGAGACTCTAAAAAAGGTGCTTATCGTCTGGTAGAATTTGAGGGAAATTCTTTGGCAGAGCCTAGAAATGGGCTCTACCTCAAGAAGTATTACTCATAGGTAGGTCACCTTGGGTAACTTTTTGTAACATATGTATAGTTTTTGTACTATTACTTTCTGGTTTCTTTTGGTTTTATGGATGTGTTGTTTTTTATGTTATCTTTTGTCACTGTGGAATATGTCAGGTGAATCAGAGGTGTTTGTTGGGTACACAGATGATGCTAGACGACACACTCAGAGGCTTGCCTCCGCATCTTGGGTAATTTTTACACCTTAGGGCCAGTTATTATCCTCAGAAGGTATATGTTTAGGTGGCACCACAAACAATGCCACCGAATACAACGTGGTTATTGAGTTGCTTCGTGACACTTTGTCATTTGGTATCTCTCACCTCTGGGTCTATTTAGACACTCAACTGGTTGTGTCCCAGTTAAATAGAGTCTACCGTGTTCATGATCCCAATTTACACTGACGATTCCTTAGGGTATGTCTCTTAGAATGTAGCTTCGATTATATTACAAATTTTCATGTTCCTAGGAGATTAAATCAAGTCATAGATACTTTAGCTAATCAAATCTTAGATTGTCATCTTTCACACATATAAGAACGACATACACATGCACATGTAAATACATTTTTAAAGTAAAAAATAATCCATAAGACATTAAAAGACATAAAAATCCATATATAATATCAAAATCATCAGAGTACATAGGTGCACGCATGCGCCTCAAAAATATGACCAGTAACGAGTCATGGGGCTTATGCCCTCAAAAAATATATACAAGTAGTGCCCTCGACACGTGAAAAGTCCAGCCTAACTAAGGACGGGGCATGTGGGCCCTATTGTAATAATCAACGGTATTTTCTAAACACCGAAAAAGATGGACCCATGTTCGTGGTGCCCCCACTACGTGAGGCTACATAGATGGTGGTAGATAGTCAATCTCTGCCATGGGGACTGTGCGAGTGAGTGAAGTAAAATTTCACTCTACTCGTCTCAGAACCCTCTTAGCCTCACCGAACAAAATCTCTCCTACTTCTATTGGTCCCCCTGCGACGGCAGGTGTGGCCCCTGGCCGAGGACGTCGCCTGTTCCTCGCATAATCCACTGGTTGTACTGGTCCCACATCTGCACATAATAGACACATATTTATCAAATACTATGGTATAAAAAAAATGATATATATAAAAAACAACATAAAAATTACATATGTTTAACACACACAAAAAAAAAACAAACGATGCAAACTTACCCATATCTCCTCGCTCCTCGTCGGGAGGTATCGGTATCTCAGGGTCTCTCGATAAGTCAATCCCAGCATAAGGGTAATCCTCTACGACTGGGATCTGTCATGAAAAACAAGCAAAAAAGTTGTCATGAAAGGACTCATTGGTCCTTCCACCCCCCTGTCGTGGCAGCAACACTGCCCATATGCATATTGCGGGAAGAGAGGCCTGATGCCCCTATACCACCTCTAAGGGATAAAACTGGGCACTCTTTCAAAGTAGAAAGAGCAAAGAATCGTTCCAAACTGAAGTTCCTCTGAGTCTGCAACCGATAGTCTGTCAGCTACCTCTTCATACAGTCCAGTAATATCATGCTCCAATAAAAAATATGTGCATTTAAGCACTGAACTACATAGTTCATCTGTGCACAGGAAGCTTGATGAAAAGTGGCAGACCCTATAATCCAGCTGATGAGCAACACTATCTCCTGCAATGCTAAGTTTGAAATATTACTTATCGACACTTGCGAGCTCGTCCTATCTGTACCCGCCTCACAATGGATTCCAATCAACTTCGATATGTTGTGAGGCCCAGAGGGAAACATATGGAAGTTGATTGGTTCCCCTCACCAAGACAGGCTAGTCAGAAAGTATATGTCCTCTGTCACTGGCACCAATGACTACCCCTCTAGCATAAAGGCCTCTGCATCAAAATGCTAATAATCAACCAAGGCATTCGATAGCCTAGGTTTTGCTCGCATGAAAGGACATAGGAAAATTTTTAGCAACCCACATTGCATCAAGGCAACAACAACATTGGGGTCCTCCCCAACCAACGCAGTAATATCCTCATGCTCTCTTTCCCTCCAGTGAACATACATCCTGCAAAAGCCAAGTTCGAGAGGCTTAACCCTTGCTATTTTAAACTTTTTTCCATTAAATGAAGGGTCCATGCGGGATGTAATGATGACAGTCACGTGTACACGTGTGCAATTTTTCTTCTTCCCATGTGTACATGCAGGTTGTCATAAGACAACCCACGTGGACTTAGGGCCGACTTTTTAAAGGTCAACGTCCCTCCAAAAAATAAAATTAAATGCATAAAGAAAGATTTAGATTGCAAGAGGAGAGAGTTTATACTTACTTGGTCCATGAAGATGGTTATTTCATCCACCGAAGCTCCCAGAATCAACTCTTTTCACAAAGGGGCAGTTTTGGATTTTAGTCAGTTTTTGAATTAACAATGGTGATAATGAGCTCCCAACTTCTATTTATAGAGGTTTTGGCCTCTTTTTGTCAATTTTTCGACCCTTTTGTCAATTTTTCTAAACTGGAAATCATTTAAGATGTTTCAGGAGTCTTCTTTGGATGTTCACAGGAAGTATTACATTGGGCATTGGGAATTTGTTTTGAGATTTGGGGCATTTTGACGATCCTTTGGTAAAAAGTACTCGTTGCATTTAATTCAGGATTCCACCTCCACTTTCTACATCTCGTTGTCTTTTCTCCTTTGCCATAGGATCAATCCCACCAAGTTGCAACACAAAACCTTTATTGCTACTTTAGAAGTGTTGTAATGTTTTGGTAGAGCTTACCGTAACATGGATGCCGTAGGTAGATCCTAGTTGCATTATGGTGTCCATGCTGTCACTAACGACGATAGGCTCTGGAGTCCATTTTAGTTTTTCCTGATTATAAGTTTGAGCCCCATTTGCATGATTCTTTATCACTCTTGACTTCACCCTCGGGACTCCCAAAATCATAACAAGTCTTCTTTTAAGCCCTTTTCTGACCCTCTAAACATGAAAAGATTGTCGAGCGATCTTGTGGTCTTTCACGCTCGTTAAAATGAAATTTGAAGTCACGTCTATCTGGTGGTAGTTTACCCCTTTTTTGGTCCAAATGGTCAACTGTACGAACAAAGGTATACTCTAGAGGCCTTGTGTAACACCCTATTTCCCCTAGTTTGTAAAAATAACTGGACTGGCCAGAACTGTGGCAAACTCATGAATGTGAATATGTGATGTGAATGGACCTTATGGAAAAGGTCAATGAATGTGAATAACATTATGAATTTATACTACAGGACTTCTGAGAGGGGATGTGATGAAAAAGAGACCACGATGGCAGTGGAAGGCACCTGGAAAGGTGGCGTTAACTTACACCGAGAATTAATACCGTATTTGGACTTCACTAGCCTGAAGAACCAAAAGCGGCTCGCTAGCCCCAAATTAAATGTCTTGCAGGCTAGTAGGTAGATGGCTCCTCAGGAATTAATGAGGGATGGGGAGGTGAACTGCCCATACGTAGAGCTGTCAGGCCTGACCAGCACGAGGGAAATCGCGCCACACGCAACCTCGCAAGAGGATAAGGCATGGGGGAGAAGGGATTGGGGTCAGACGCGAGGGGAGGAAGAGAAATATGGAAATATGCAGAGTGGGTGATAGAAGAGAGGAAGGAGAGTAACCTTTGCTCCTGGTCACTGGTAAACAGAGACACAGTCTCACAACATCATGGTCTCAGCTCGGGGGTGGCTAGTGGTAAATCCATTGGGAGTCGCTGAGCCTATGGTTGGGTGGAAACGAGCACCCCTCTCAGCAGTTGCATAACCCCTGGTGTTATTTCTGATAAGTGTTTTGCCTTTGGCATCTTGAAATATATGTATTCTGATAATTATGCTCATAAGATGTGAAATTGTGAATGATTTCATTATAAGAATGTCTATATGGTGTTTTGATCCGTACTAGTAGTTGTATATTTGCATAGAAAGACTACATATGGATTATGTCCTCATGAATCGTTATGAATATGCGTACTGATCTAATTCAGACTTCACGTCTGGTTCTCGGGAGGGTGATACCCTTATCTGTCTCAGATAGTACCCTGGGTGAACCTCCCCATAGAGAATACCCTCCTTGAAAATCCCATCAAGAATCGGGAAAGAGAATGTGAAGGCGTAAGGCCTTAGTAACCTTGCACGAGGAGGAACGATCCTCTTGAAAACCTGAGATGGCAGCATAAGGATGAAGTATCGAATTGACGGACGAGATCCCGTCGGGAGATCTTTGGTCACTTACGACCATCAGATCGAAAGAAGAAGCTATAAGGTTAAGTACCTTAACCCTAAATAGGTGTTGATCAACATACGAGATTCTATTGGGAAACCTGTGGTCACGCATGACCGTTAGATTGGTAGGAGTAAGTAGGGTGTTAAATGCCTTACCCCTTTGTTTTTTGTGTCTTCATGGGCAGCGAAGAATTCAGGACCATATATCTCCAAGGTCCATGGGAGTATCTGAACCGTTGATTTTTCCACGTCCAGGGAGTTGTGGAAGAATGCACAGGTAGGAACCAATCTGAGCCATCAGATCTCGGTTGGAAAAACCGACAGCTGTTGGATCTGTCTGGAGTTACCTGAGGGTTAAAACCCCAGTGTATAGGGGTGAAATCCCCAGGATAGATCTGGACTGTCTAAATGACGGAGGACACATGTCGTGAGATTACCCATTTCGGGGAATCGGGAATCACGAACTCGAAAGTCTTGGTGACGAGAGTTTGGGATTTTCCATGGTGAAAACCCCAGAATAGATCTGAACCATCTGAATGATGGAGGCCACATGTCGTCAGATTACTCATTTCGAGAAATCGGGGATCAGGGATTCAGGAGTCCCATGGAAAAGAGGTCGGGCTCTCACCTTGATAAATCCTAACAAAAATAAAACTGTGGCCATATGAGAAGAGGCCATATCGACCAAGGCGTAGCCTAGGGGGGATAATTGCCAAACGAGGCGTATTCAACACTTTGGCATTTCGATACTTGGGACATCGAGGGGCATGCTTCCCTGTGCTAACAAATCCTGAAATTAAGACTTGCAAACCCCCCGCCTTTTAGTATGAAGGTTAAGTATCGATCAATGGATGAGATCCTTTCGGAGGATCTAGGGTCTGGGATGACTGTCATATGTGGAGAAGAGATGTCAACCTTAAAACAGGGCACGAATATGCCTTAGGGTAAGCGGTGAGAATATCTGGATGGCCAGAGTCCACCCGCCCAGATCTACGGCTGAGGTTTCATTCCAGAGCCCCTTTGCTATTCTACCTTTAGCGATGGGGGAGGGGGTCCAAAATGAGACGTTCAACTCTCGATCGATTGAGATTAATTCACCTTGATCAACAATGCTAAGGTGAATTCCGGACCCCCCTTTCCATTCTTCCTTTAATGGGTGGGGGGGTCCGGAATAGTGTGGCGTTTGAAGTGGGGCCCCCTCCTGTCCTGTCGACTACCGTGTCACATTTCCCCCTCTTCCACCTATACTCCACTTAACCATGCAATGGGGCCTATTCTCATTGGTTGTTTTCTAATCGTATAGGGATTCGTCCCTATTGGCCAGTCACTAGCCCTGTCGGAGTTCGACGGTTGCAATGTCGAACGATTCGACATTCCTGTAGCACTGAGGTGAAAAATACAAGGAGACACAATGATTATTTGACCTGTGATCGATAACTGCGATCACATAAGAAAGAGGGAAAGAGATAGCTTACGCTAGGCCTCTGTAGGGATTTCGGGGGCTTGGATTCAACAGAAATCAATGAAAATTTTGATTGAGGTAGTGTGTATGTGACAAAGTGGTATCATAGCATGGTTACAACACTTGGCCTGATTGGGATCATGAACGAGTTGTGCATAAGCTCTGTTTGAAGCACTCCTACGAGGAGTAACACCTTAACTTAACTCTCTTGTCCAGGATTAAAACTTGGAAATGAGAACCTGAATGTGTATGCATGTGAAAAAGTTATGAATTTATGCGCAGGTTATAAAATGTATCTAACTATTGACTAATAACCAGCGTTTGTCTTTTCACCCAAGTAGACGATTAGCCGTAGGAATTTACAGACGCAGAGAATGGTGACTCACCAAGAGGTGGGAGAAGGCTCCCACAATAGAGATGAAGAGTCTGACGAAAGAAGAGCAATAAGAACCCCTCCAGATCTAGCCGAGACTGTGAGGAGTGCCATGTTTTAATTTTAAAGATGCAAGGCTGACAATGAAAGGATGATGAAAGAACAAGAAAAGAAAACTGAAATTAATGCAGTTTTACTGCAGAGCTTATCCGACCTACAACGACAAATGCAGCATGAACCCGATATGAAGAAACATGGTCGTATCAGTGGCCATACTGAGAGGAGCACCTAAAGAAAGGTCCACCCCAAAGGTAAAGGACCAGTGCCAGACGATTCCTCTAAGAAGGAAGTTGGCATTTCAGAAGGTTCTTCCAGTAGTAGGACCAGTTCCTATTCTCGAAGAAAACAAAAGAAACAAAAGACTTCCAAGGGTCATAAATTTGAGGAATTCAGAAAGGCCAAACCTCCCTTTTTCGACGGTGAGATAAATAAGGGAGAGGAAGTCGAGGCCTGGCTACTTGGACTGAAGAAATATTTTAGAGTCCATGACTTTTCAGATAATTTGAAGGCCCGAGTGGCCACTTTCAATCTGAACGGAAAGGCTTCCATCTGGTGGGAAGATCTTAAGAATATGAAAGGGGTTGGTGAGGAGGACCTGTCTTGGAAACAGTTTGAAAAGTACTTCCAGAAGAAGTATTTGTTGGAAAGATATTTCGATGGGAAGGATAAAGAGTTTTATGAACTCAAACTGGGGCAACTCACTATAGAGGAATATGTCAGCAAATTCTTCGACTTATTGAGATATGTACCCTACATCAAAGCAGAAAAGGTGAAGGCGCAACGCTTCATCAGTGGGCTACCCAAGGAATACTGGAACTGAATTGAATTTGACGAGCCGAAGACCTTAGAAGACACTATTCGAAAGGCAACATATTGTCATGAACAATATGGACTTCGGGTAGAGTCTCGTGGAGACTGGAAACAAAAGAGTGGTTCGCGATTTCAGAAAATGAGGATCAAATCCTTAGGATTTAATAACTACAAGAAGAACCCCAGAATGAACTTTCTAACTTGGAGTGTACTCCAGCATAATTTTCCCTCGGTGGATGGAAATAAAACTTCTGGACCTATACCAGTGAAGATTAATAACCCAAAGAAAGAACCTCTGAAATGCTACGGTTGCGGAGAAGAGAATATCTTGAGAGACTGCCCACACCGACAACAGAACAGTCGAAAAGTTTATAACATTCAGGAAGCTACCATAGTCAATGAAGTGGCAAGGAGTGTGCTACAGATTTATGCAGCCTTGGATAATAACCAAGCTGACCACCAAGCTTCATTGGTGGAAATAGAAGGTATGATTTTCAACCATCTAGTGTCTGTTTTGATTGACCCTAGTTCAAATTTGAGTTATATAGCCCCTAGAGCTGTTGAAAGGTGTAAGTTACAGCCACGAAAACAAACCAAGCCATGGTTGGTATAGTTAGCCACTGGCACCAAAAGAAGGGTAGTAGAGGTCATACCAGCCTGCCAATTAATGATGGGTGAATTTCCCACCCAAGCAACCCTTAACGTATTACCCCTGGGATCATACGATCTGTTGATTGGTATGGATTGGTTGGCCTCCCATAAAGCCAGACTGGACTTTTACCATAAAATCTTAGAATGTGTGAGCAAATAAGGAAAAAGGATAACCCTCCAAGGGATCCAAAAACCGGTCTCGGTGAGGCAAATATCAGCCCTACAAATGAGAAAGTATTGCCGAAAAGGATGTCCCCTATATGCAATACAAGTGTCAAAAACAATTGAAGGTGATAAACCAAGCCCTGAGGATCACCCTATCCCGAGAGAATACAGATATGTGTTTTCAGAAGAGATATCGGGTCTACCTCCGAGAAGAGACATTGACTTCTCGATAGAGCTCGCACCAGGAGCGGTGCCGGTGTCTAGAACAACCTACCGGATGAGCACACCTGAGTTAGTGGAACTCAAATTGAAATTGAAAGAAATGATGGATAAGGGTTATATTCGACCCAGCATATCCCCATGGGGAGCACCAGTCTTGTTTGTGAAAAAGAAGGATGACACCTTTAGACTGTGTATAGATTATAGAAAACTCAATAAAGTAACCATAAAGAACAAGTACCCCTTGCCCAGGATCGATGATCTATTCGATCAGTTGGGAGGTGTGTCTATTTTCTCAAAGATTGACTTGAGGTCGAGATACCATCAAGTCTGAATCAAGGGTGAAGACATCCATAAAACTACTTTTTGGACATGGTATGGTGACTATGAGTTTGTGGTAGTGCCATTTGGGTTAACCAATGCCCCTTCCACTTTCATGTGCTTAATGAACAATGTACTCAGTAAATTTTTAGATAAATTTGTACTAGTTTTCATTGA
>JZKD02S2117238.1:0-12463 GCA_000966675.3 Picea glauca
CGGAGGAATTCTCAGGTCAAGGTTAAGGTGCTCGGAGGGAGGCTTCGGCCTATGGTTGGGTGACGAAGGTATCGTCAATGGTAAAACGAGCACACCATCTTCTATATTCTAACATGTCATAGCTCTGATTCACTGCATTACATTGAAGAACCAGGTCTTCACACGTTCACATGTGCTCGTCCATAGGCACGTCCACTCTACAGATCTGCTTTCCCATTGCCACCGACAAGAGAATCATCTGGAGTCTTCTCGTCAACTCTGCTGCTTAGACGAGGCTAATATAATAATAATAATAATAATAATAATCTATTTTTAAGGTCACGGCTAAGCCACACCAAATTGGTGTATGAGACCCCCTTGTTTGTGGGACAAGGGACCCCCCTCCGCCCAACGATTTGACTGGTAAAGTCTACGGAGGTATACATACCCTACCCCCTCTGGATTTGAACTTGTGACCTCTTAAGAGGAAGCATCATCTTTATTTCTGTTCTCATGACGATGCACCCAACACTTTGGGATTTCACATGTTCACCTTGTGCTCAGCCATAGGCACGTCCTAACTCAACATATCGCTTTTCCACTAGATAATCATTTGGAGTTCTTCTCAACTCTCTGAATGGAGGAGGTCATCTCTACATTCCCAACTCTGTCTCAGGCAGGAACCACGTACCCTTCTTAGGGGCTTTCTCTCAGGTTTGTAAGCTCAGAGAAAGACTTCACATAGCTGGAATGATCCACACCTTATAGGTTTGTAAGCTGGAGAATGTCTCACATAGCTACAATCATTAACAATTTTTGGTGTATTTTTGCTATTTCTCATTGTGGAAGATCTTCAACTAGGGTTTGGCTTGATTATTCTTGGTGAAGTAAGTAGAAAATATGCAATTTGTTTATGTAATGAATTCTTGTGGTAAATTTTACTTGGTTCATGTTAAAGATTATGAAATTGCTTGCTTAAACCCTAGGAGAGAAACATAAGTTACTTCTCTCTCTATAGTTTTCCACTTGTTTAAATCTCTGAAGTGCACCTTGTTTAAGAAGTAGCTACTAGAGCCCTAGAGTGCTAGCTCTCTAGTAGTGTTACTCTACTTGCCTATTGCATTATTTTCTTTCAATAGTTTGAGGAAGGAAAAATTCACTAGAGCCTAAGATCCCTTACTTTCTAGCAAATTTCTCCCTAGGACTTGGATGCTTGAGGCCTTGGGTAGCCAACACCTCCTCCATTCCTCCCTTCTCCTTTGACATAGTAATATTATTGCTACTTTGCTCCAAGTTTTTCCGCTGCTATTGTGACTACATAAACCTTAAAAGGCACTAGTCTACTCATTATAGTGGATGATTGATCAAACAAACACTCAAACCTTTATCCTTGAAGATTTTACTAACATTTGCTAACCCTAAACTAGACTAACTCCTTAGCTAACTTGCTGCTGTTGCAAAACATTGCTACAGCCATACTAATTCAAGCCAAATTGCTGCATTCACCTACATAACTCATACTTACATCATCCAGAAATCACTTGTAACAATTGCCGGTCAATCTACTAGGTAAGTGCTGAGTTTGCATGGTGTTTTCTTGCACTTTTGACCACTAGAATTTGCTGCTGTTGCAAAAGGTTGCTACAGCCATCTAACTGCAGCAAATTCTTTGCAAAAGTGACTTATTATGCTAGCAGCTAGCTAGACATTGCCAAACTTGCTTGTGACAAACTTTTATCATTCTGCTATGTTAAAACTATTTCTTCTTGTCATTTTCAAGCACTTTCAAGGCATAACTCGTGTGGCTATTATAAAATATTAATTGCTGTTATAAACTGTTGCATTGCTGCAAATTCATATCAGCTAGTTTACTTCTTGAAGGTTTATGGTTTTAAGAAGCACTAACATCATATCTTTGTACTTTCTAGTTGCTATATTTTCTTGTTGTCTTGTTCTGGGCAGGTACACTTCATTTTACCATTTGCTTCATCCCTTAAAGACCATAAGAACCTTCTGGATTGAGTGACCAGTGAGAGGGGGATTTTCTTGGATCCTTGCCTTAGTTTTCAGCCCTTTAGGTCACCGGGGACGTCTTTCCTGGGGTAATCTTGATATATCCCTAAATAGAAAGGGTTTCTTGTTAAGGTGACAATGATAGGTCACCCCCTGTTACACCAATCTTGCATCCACTTGCCTTGGGCTTTGGGAAAGTACAGATTGTGCGATAACAGGCCCAAGCACCTTCGTATGCCCATGTACAGAACTGGCTGGTTCAGACTAAAAAGATACAGAATTAGCCGGTTCAGTCATGGAACTGGCCAGTTCTGTAGAGAATCAGCTATTTTTGGTTGGATCCACTGGTTCCATCTGGAAACCCTTCGTCATGGATCCAGCGGGTTCTATACAAAACCTACCATTTCCTGTTGGAACCGCTGGTTCTGCCCAGAAACCCTTTGGAACCGGTTGAACTGGTTCCAGGTCAGTTTTGATAACATTGATTCTAACCAGGCACTTGTTTGCACGGAACTAACCAAATGCCTAGCAATATTGGCAACCACTGGTTGGGCTTGTGCTCTCTTCTATATGATGTATTGTAAGATTCATTTTATAATTTTTGAGTATGTAGATTGCAAATTTCAACGTGCAACTAGCAATGGTCTTATCCTCTAGTGGCCTTGTACTCGAACAGAAGTACAAGCTAGTTAATATGTGCACAAATCTGTGACCATATTTGACTTGTTTAGATTGACATTCACCTAGAGAACAATGACTTCTAGTTTTTGAAAGAAAAAAATAAACCTACGTTTTTCCCTTCCAGTTATAGAACTTCCCTTTCAATGGCCAATATGCCATCAATATTATTAGTCTCATGGTTTAGTTTTTGCATGTTGAAATTTGTTAGGATTCTTTTAGGTCGTTATGCCTGCTAAGTCCTCTTCTCCTGTAGGTAATGGGTTTAGACTTTAAGTTCCTAGTCAAGTGTGCACTTTATATTGACTGTTTCTGAAGTTGTATTGCCCAGCTATCTATTTGGTTTTGCTTTACGTGATAGTCTTTGTCATGGTTGCTCTACTTTAGAGGGTTCTTGTGAAATTTGTGCATGCGCTTCTGAGATTTGAGCAGGTTTACTTATATTTATCTATAGTGACAGGACACACATTATGTGCAGCATGGGCATGCTTATGCTACTTTCCATTACTTTATTTGTCATGCATTTGAGTTTATTGCCATATGGAGATTTAGTAATATGTCAGTAAAAATACTGCAAATAATAATATGCATTAGTAAATTCCTGCCTGACAGAGTACCCAATATTGTCTCAAAGCAGGTCTTGGATGCTTGCAAACAACAGCTATGCAATGATGGTATCTTGAGATCGGTATTATCTAGGTCAAATACTGGAGAAAGGTTGAGGGGCTTTTGGTTTACATACTTTTTGAGGAAGAAAAGAGCATTATGCATATTTTTGAAGGACAGGCTCGGGTGCCTTTAAAGGGATGGCAGCAGGCAGCAGTGGCTGTTGGATCAGCTCTAGGAGCCCTGATGAACCCAGCAAGAGCAGATCTTATTGCTGCTCTTGGTGAGACAACTGGAAAACTAGCATTTCAGAATCTTCTTGATAGGATGAAAAAAAGTCACGAGGGAAGAGTAAGTTGTTTGTGTTTTTGAGATGCATGCCTTGTTCATGCATTACTTTTGTTTGATAGGTTGAAGTTGCTTGATTAGGAGAATTAACTCCCATAAAGATACTAAAGGATTGATTTATATAGTGATCTTTTACCTAGGAGATAATCATTCAGAACGTGGGGACTGGTAAAGTGCTAGACTTCTTTAGACTAGAGATTTCAGCCTTCACATTATTTAGCTCAGTTAAATTTGCTTTGGCTAAGCTTTGAGATGCATGTCTTGTTTATGCATTTTTTTTGAAATTGAAAATATATCATATATTTGATCATCAAAAAGTATAAATTTACATCAAGAGTGTTACATCAAGGACCCAAAGAGCGGTCAGAGGATTCACCCTTCGACATAAGCAAACAGAGCTAGCATGTTGGCTTTGGTCCCTTCTTGAAGAGTATCTATATCTTTTCTAAAAATGGTAGAGTGTCTGAGTATGAATTATTTTGTTAGCTAGGTTGCAGCTACTTGATTTGGATATTCGACTCACACGCAGATATTAGGGTTTTGATTTATATTTTAATCTTTTTCCAAGAGTTAATTATTTAGACTTCAGGCGTAAAGTGCTAAATTTCTTTAGACTAGAGATTTCAACCTTCGCATTTTGCTTTTGCTTTAGCTAAGCATGACTCGATTTTGTTACTATCTTTGAGTGTATTGAATCGGCATCATTTTATTTTCTTTTCTGAAATATTAGTTCAGTTATGTACATCCTAGTCAATAGACATTAAATTAGTGATTTTTGTGTGTGAACTTTTCAGAATTTACTTATCAGCTTAAGTACTGAGAAAAATAGAAGCAAAAAGCAGTGAAAAGGGAGTATCCTGAATTTTACCTTATTTATTCTTAGGCTGAATAAATGTACTCTTTTCATTTTTTGATCGGCTAGTCAATCCATTAACTAAGACTCTCATATAATTTTACAGATGAAAATCATAACTTAATTAGTCGTGACTAAGTTTAAAATTTAAACCTATTCGTTGGGATGTGGTCTGGTGGTAAGTTGTAATGCTTGTTGTAGGGATGACTCAAGTGTCACCCCCAGCAGGCTGGTTCCTATGGAAAAAGTACATCCAGGACCAGGTGAAAGTCCTGGCCACTTTGATGACCCACAGATGCAGCGATTTAAACTGTAAAGTGGCTCTGTTTGTGGGCATTATTGCCCAAATGTTCTTGTCAAAAAAGTAAAATAAAATTTTAACCCACTTTTCGAGTCAACTTAGTCTACCTGCCTAATCCGATCCTATTATCATGTAAAGCTCACTATATACTCTTTTTATTTCTTTTGTAGTTCTCCCACAGTTGCTTTAGCATTCCCAATGTTCACTCATCTTTGTAGTTCGTATAGTCTATTGGCCAATTATGGCCACTAATGGACATTACGAAAAGAGAGAAGGAAGAGGAAACCAAAAAAGATTGGGTGTCTAGAGCATTATGTGGATGCATATGTTTATAAAAAGTCACTATGTTTTTTTTTAAGCTATCTGATTATATATTAAAAATGTACAGTAAGGAATACAAGTAGTCCAGGCCGTTGGCTRTCCCTCAAGGAGACTGTAATATCCSAGATCCAGCTAGTCTAGGAAATGCTGCTAATCTGCTATGTCTGCTGTCCGATCTGATACACTGGGGGWTTCCGGATGCRTTTAAGCTGYGGGTTTTAACATGCTTGGTGTTTTTCGCATGTGTGTGTAGATAAATAATTGTTTACAACATATGAATACRCATACAGATAGTAAATGACACAAAAGACTGCAAATCATATATTATGATATTTCTGCGGTTTACAATGTCATATGCGGCTTAATAAAATAAATCTCTCRGCTAGATCAAAGACAAAGGATCTTAGCCGAAATACAATAAGCAAACTGAAACAATGATACCCGGTAATAGAAGAATGCTGCTGGATCAATGGATGAGCTGTAAGATCTAYTGCAAGCTACGACAACTCATACGACAACTGCTGCAAGAYTGGAAAGTTTGCCCTAGTGGCTAAACYCCTYGGGTCTGCCTGGAAACTGTCTCAAACARTGCACCCTGCTCTCTCACTCAGTCCTGGTGACTGGCAGACTCACAATCGACCCTCTACTGATATGTCTGGACCCCRGATGGATGCCCATGGGGAAATGCACCCCCTCTRCTGCTAGAAACCGTGCCCTAGTGATTCCCYCGTCRGAATCGGCTGGTAAGGGTCTCAAACTGAGCGCCCTAGGCTCCTCTGAAATGGGTCGGAAGGACTTCCCTGGATCTGATCTGATGATCTCTYAGGAATCCCAAATGTGTCCTCCCCAACTACTGCACTCTCAATGGCTGAGAAATGCRCCCAAGATGATTTCTCCRTCGGAATCTGATGAGAAATYAGGCAATAGAAGYGTCCTKCCCTCCTCTCAACTAGGTCAGAGGGRAATCCMTRGATTTTCCTTGGYTGGGACAAGTCGATTCAACTGATGCTCAGAAGCTGCGCCCTCTCCCTAGACAAGTGCGCCCTCAYTGCTGCAACTGGATAATTGCTKCTGAAGTACGATGGAAGATCTGGATGATCTTCCYAGTGACTAGGGTGTGTCTCTCAACACCGAAATCAGCCTCTGGGTGTCTTCCTCCTGGAATCCACAAGCTCTCTCCTGACATGYGCCTCTCTCCTCAACTGRCAAGTAAAATTCTGCATAATGATGAATTAGGTCACTTTACCTTCTCTTATAGCTGCCCGAAACCCTAATTCACTATTGACTCTATTTTTAGCTCATCTGTTCTATTTTTAGCTCACTTTGACTTAAAAGYGCTTTTAGTCACTTTTAGCTCAATRTCACTTTCGAATTATAACACCCTCGAGTGAAGTGACCTCTAGTAACCCTGCTTACCCYTGTATGGCCTTGGCTATAGTYTAACGGGGTTGTTTAGACTATTAAGCCTCCTCTCTAGAGCTCCTATTTGAAAAGGGACATTACARTCCTCCCTTCCYGAGATTGCTTGTCCTTAAGCAATCCCAACCCAGGGTGCTGTAACACCTGCTCRCTCTCCCAAGTAGCATCCTCTACTGKAAGCCCTCTCCATCTGATCAAACACTATCTGATGACCCTGCTTCTCAATTTTCGCTCTCAGAACTCCAGTACCTCCTCCGGAACCAACTCCAACTGTCCCTCCTCATCCAATGGGGGAARCTCCTCTGATGTGCTAATGAATTATCCCACRGMCTTCTTGAGGCAAGTTWCATGGAACACGTTATGAATCTGGCTCCCTTATGGAAGCTCTAGCTCATAARCAACCTCGCCTACCCGGCGCATGATCCTGTAAGGTCCATAGAATCTAGGCTTGAGCTTCTCGACCCCACTCTTCTTCAGAGATGACTGTCTGTAGGGTTGGAGWYTCAGGAAAACCAAGTCCCCAACCTCAAAGYTGCGCTCTATCCGGTGCCTGTCCGCACTCATCTTCTGCCGATTTTGCGCTTTCTGTAGGTTCTCTTTCAGTAACTTGAGAATCTCCTAACTCTTGGTGATCCAATCCTTGGCTTTGGGAGCTCTTCTCTCCCAGAAAATCAAGTCTATCAAAGTGGGAGCATCATAACTATACAATGCTCGGAAGGGTGTCATGCCAATGGACATGTGGAAGGTGGTGTTGTTGCAATGCTCTCCTAGATGTAGCCACATGACCCATGTTCTCTGCTGCCCACTCACATAGTTTCTCAAATACGCCTCAACCCACTTGTTGACTATCTCGGTCTACCCATCTGTCTAAGGGTGATAGTTGGTGCTGGGTGTCAACTCCGTCCCTACCAACCTGAACAACTCCCTCCAAAATGTACTAATAAACCGACTGTCCCTGTCACTGACGATGTTCCTCGACAACCCATGGAGCCTGAAGACCTCCCTGAAGAATAACTCGGCCACTTGAACTGTGCTGTAATCTGTTGGTATGGCATAGAAGTGAGCAAATTTGGTCAATCTGTTGACCACTACATAGATGCAGTCCTTACCCTGAACCTTGGGTAGGCCTGTGATGAAGTCCATCGATATGCTCTCCCATTTCTGCCTCGGAATGGGAAGTGGCTGAAGTAGTCCTGTTGGAAGTGTATGCTCTGATTTGTTCTGCTGAGAAGTCACACACTCACTGATGTACCTCATAACATCCTGCTTGAGGCCCTTTTATGAGAACCTCTATCTGATCTGCCTGTAGGTTTTGAAAAACCCCTGATGGCCTGCCAATGGCGAATCATGAACTATTGCTAAGATCTTCTTCTTGAGCCCTGAGCCTGGTACTAAGTAGACTCTGTCCTTGTAGAATATGACATCGTCAATGACCTTGTACCTGTTATCTTGAACCTGTCCATCCAAAATCTCACAAGTGAACTTGTTCTTGGAATACGCCACTAACAAGTGGGATTTCCAATCTGCTGAAACCTCCATCAAAGAACATGCTGTAGGTCTCCTAGACAGTGCATCGGCTATAATGTTCTTCTTCCCCTTGACATACTCTATGTCGAAATCGAGGGCCTGCACCTTTGTCACCCATTTCTATTGGTGCTCATTGAGATCCTTCTGCTCAAGGAAATACTTTAAGTTGTTATAATTTGTTTTGACCACGAATTTGCTGCTTGCCAAATATTGTCTGAATTTGGTCAAGGCATGCATGATTGCTAGCATTTCCTTGTCATAAATAGAGTACAATCTCTCGGGCTGATTGAGCTTCCTGCTCTCGAACATAATGGGGTGTCCTCCCTGCATCAAAACTGCCCCGATGCCCTCCCTGAACGCATCACACTCTAATACAAACGGTAAAGTGAAGTCTTGTAATGCTAACACTGGACATGTGCCCATGACTTCCTTCATGTGATCAAAGGATTTCTATGACTCATCGGTCTAAATGAAGGCCCCTTGTCTGGTGAGATCTGTAAGTGGTGCTCCAAGCTGAGAAAACCCCCTAACAAACCTCCTGTAATAGCTGCATAGCCCAAAGAAGCTCCTCAACTCTATCACATTCCTGGGCGTTGGCCAATCCAAAATGGCCCTGATCTTCTCCTAGTGCACATGAACCCCCGACGCACTAATAATGTGGCCCAAGTAAAGTAGTTCTGTCATACCAAATTCACACTTGGACTCTTTGGTGTATAGTGACTGTGCCTCCATGATGCTGAGCACCTCATCCAAGTGCCTCAGATGTTCCTGCCATGTCTTGCTGTAAACCAAGATGTCATCGAAGAATACCAAGATTGATTTCCTCAACCGATCCCTGAATATGTGGTTCATGCAAGACTGAAATGTAGCCGGTGCATTGGTTAGCCCAAATGGAATAACTCAAAATGACTGAAGTGGCATCGAAATGCCGTCTTCTCTATGTCCTGCTCTTAGATGCCGATCTGATGATATCCAGAGCATAGATCAATCTTCGAGAAGAAAACTGCCCCATGTAGTTCATCCATCAACTCATCGATGCGAGGGATAGTGTACCGGTTTTTGATGGTTTTCTTGTTCAAGGCCCGGTAGTTGATGCACATCCTCATGGTACCATCCTTCTTCAGAACTAAGACAACTGAAGAAGCGAATGGGCTGCTGGTAGGTTTGATTTGTCCCATCGCAAGCAATTCCTTAATTGCTTTCTCTATCTCATCCTTGAACGTCCTAGGATGATGATAGGGTGGTGTGATCATAGGTTTGGCTCCCTCCTCCAACTCGATGGTTTGCTCAAACCCCCTGTCAGGTGGTCTCCCAAGTGGAATTGAACCAAAAACCTGCTGGCTCCATCCCAACAAGTTCTTGATCTATGTCTGATACTGTTGTTGACCCTTTGAATCCCTCTGTGTAGTGATCAAGCACTCCGCGGCATATGCTACCTCCCCATGCTTGAAGATCCTCTCCATCCTCTTGGCCGAAACTGTCTTGGGTGCCCCTATCGACATGCTCCTCAGTACAATCCTCTTCCCATCACTGTCTCTGAACCCCATCTTCATTGTAGCAGGTTCCTCTATTTCATGAATAAAATCATATTTGGGATGTTTTGGCTTGTCTATCATATTGCATATGGTTGAGGTATGTTCCATGATTGTATCTTCTTGTTATTTGCTGCAACACACATGTAAACACATCAGTAAACCCGAAGGCCAAAATCAAGAGGCCATTCAGCAAGTAAACACATGTAAACAAGTAGGTCATTGAAGTGTTTGATGAAATACCACAACCAGAAAAGTTTTAAAAAGACACCAAAACCATGAAGATCCTTGCATAATGGCTTGGGATCATTACAGTGGATTCATGTATGATCATATTTTCATATCTGGCTTTTAGCTAGTGAGCCCAACATTGGGGGTTTTGAAGGTTTTGACTTAACAAACCTTAGAGGATGATTCGGTGGTGAAAGATTCCACCTAGCTTGTCCCAACCTTGGTCTCGGAGATGCAATATGCTCCCACACCATTCTAGTTCCAGATCTACTCAGTTGCAGGAGGATTCCACATCAGTTACTTGTGCAGATAGAGAGAGGGAGCACCAGTTGGGGGTTTCCAGTAAGGGGGGCACACCATTCTTGGAGAGAGATTCATTACAGGTGATTGGCAGGGCTTTTAGAGATTCTATCACCTGGGTATTCATTGCAGGGCTTTGGACATCAGATCTAGTCCATTCTTGAGGAGTTACCACGACTAGATCATCATCTACAGGTTGGGACGACTTTGGGAGAGAGAGGACGATTTGGTGATTCATTGATTTGCAGATCTAGGACGCTATACCTCATATCTGACCTTGAAACTTCTTCTAGGGGTTTGTGATTGCCCGATCTATCATTTTGGAGAGTTTCAGGAGGTTTGGAGGTCTCATTCACCTAGGTCGAATTATCTAGGGTTTCAGGCATCCAGGGGGGCGCACCATTCAATGGAGGAGTTCAAATCCACAAGGTTTGAGAGTGACTTTGGAGATTTGGGCACCTGGGTTGTCCATACAGTTGCCCGATCTATCAGTTGGCATATTTCTTGGGGTGATTGGACACTTTTGGCAGCAGGGCCGAATTGTTGAGGAGCTTCAACAAACTGTAATGATCCCAAGCCATTATGCCAGGATCATCACGATTTTGGTGTCTTTAAAATCTTTTCTGGTTGTGGTATTTCGTCAAACACTTTGCTTACAGTTACAATTAGGGTTTTACTGATGTGTTTATATGTGTGTTGCAGCAAATAACAAGAAGATACAATCATGGAACATACCTCAACCATATGCAATATGATAGACAAGCCAAAACATCTCAAATCTGCTTTTATTCATGAAATAGAGAAACCTGCTACAATRAAGATGCCGATCTRGAATGCTCAACAGATGGCTAAGAAGATAGACAATAGAGCTGCTACAAAATGCTCCAATAGAAGACTACAATAAGCCTCCAAAGGCTGGATACACAATGAAGACTGAATACAAGTAGATCTGGTCCGTAAGAATGCTAAACCCCCACGCTGGAAGGTGCCATGCCTTGCTGGATAGCTGAAGCTCCTCAACAATTCGGCCCTGCTGCCAAATGTGTCCAATCACCCCAAGAAAAATGCCAAACAGTAGATCGGGTGATGGCAAGAACAACCCAGGTGCCCGAATCTCCAAGATCCCTCTCAAACCATATGGATCTAAACCTCCTCCAATGTATGGTGCGCCCTCCTGGATGGCTGAAACCCTAATAATTCGGCCTCTCTCCTAGAGACCTCCAACAACTCCACCAATCCACTAGAATGATAGATTGGGGCATGACAATGAAAACCCAAGTGCTCAACTAGGCCAAATACCGGTTAGATCCTTAGATCTAGCCACCCTCCAAATAATGGTGCGCCCTCCTCTTGGGAAATCGTCCCACTGTCAATACAAATGAATCCTCCACCGAAGTGCCTCTAGAAACAACCAAGAATGGTGCTAAGACACCTGCAAGAGAAACCCAATACTTGGAATTCCCAAAATCGCCTCTCCTCAGCTAGGACGAATCTTCCCTCAATGAATGGTGCACCCCTCTTGCTGGGAACCCTAGCTGGCGCGCCCTCTCTTTCTCTGCCCCTGCAACTGATGTAGAATCCTCCTGCAACTGAGTAGATCTGGAACTACAATGGTGTGGGAGAGTATTGCATCTCCGAGACCAAGGTTGGGACAAGCTAGGTGGAATCTTTCACCACCGAATCGTCCTCTAGGGTTTGTTAAGTCAAAACCCTCAAAACCCCCAATGCTAGGCTCACTAGCTAAAAGCCAGATATCAAAAGATGATCATACATGAATGCATGAGTAGAGGCCCTTGCCTTTCCTTTATACTTTTTTCTCTCCTTGTCCCTCCAAAGTGACTTTCATTTTATTAATATTTATTTAATTAATTAAATCACTTTAATTAATTAATTAACCTTTTTACCTCTAAAAAACACCTTATCTCTCCTTGTGGCTTCCCTGGCCACTGAAAGTCACTTCTCACCATCCCATCCTGTAGTGTTCCTTTTCCCGATTCCAATGAGCTATCACACTGAGAGGTTCCTCCAAGTAATGTGTCCAAAATGACCTCTTTAGTGAATTCAATTAACTTATAGCTCAAAATAGTCAAAATCATGGAAATCGTTGGAATGCAACGACACCAAAGCCAAACTGTGCGGAATGGATCATAATGATGGAATATGATGAGCAATGCAAGTTGGACCCCACAATGCCTCTCAATAACCCCTGTACTCGCTATAACATCCATCTGGCTACTCTGTGTTAGAATATAGAAGATTGTGTGCTCGTTTTACCATTGACGATACCCTCGTCACCCAACCATAGGC
The DNA here is from genome assembly GCA_000966675.3 of Picea glauca. Classification (NCBI taxonomy): domain Eukaryota; kingdom Viridiplantae; phylum Streptophyta; class Pinopsida; order Pinales; family Pinaceae; genus Picea; species Picea glauca. The sequence continues at coordinate 12,416 of JZKD02S2117238.1, forward strand.
CAAAGCCACCCTCCGAGCACCTTAACCTTGACTGAGAATTACTCCGGA
>JZKD02S2117249.1:0-24871 GCA_000966675.3 Picea glauca
AAGTGGTTGAGAAGTTAGGACTGTAGAAGGAGATGCATCCTACACCATATAAAGTTTCTTGGCTGAAAAAAGGGCATCAAGTATTGGTGAATGAACATTGCATAATTGATTTCCAGGTTGGAAATTATAAGGATCAAATTTTATGTGATGTCATTCTGATGGATGTTTTTCATGTGTTGTTGGTAAAACCATGGAAATATGACATAAATGTGGTGTACAATGGTAGATAGAATACTTTTACATTTGATAAGGAAGGAAGAAGGCATAATCTTATTCCTCTTAAGGATGAAAGAGCAGGCAAGTCCAAAAGTATTGTTGGTCACAGAAAAGGAATTTTTGAAGCATGTGCAAGATGAAGAGGTAAGTTTTGTTGTTGTTGGAAAAACCTAGGACTTTTTTAACCAACACAAGAATAGATGACTTGCCTATTGAATTTCATAAATTGTTAGATGAGTATGTGGATATTGTAGTTGATGATTTTCCTAATGAACTACCACCTGTTATAAGTATTAGCCATCATATAGACCTGATTCCTGGAGCTAGTTTTCCAAACAAACTGGCTTACAGAATGACTCCAACAGAAAATGAAGAGATCAACAAACAAGTGCAAGAATTGTTGAACAAGGGATTGGTCAGAGAGAGCTTGAGTCCATATGTTGTACCTATAGTGTTGAGCCCGAAGAAAGAAGGAGAATAGAGAATGTGCACAGATTCTAGAGCCATAAATAAAACCACCATCAGGTATCGTTTTCCTTTACCCATAATGGATGATTTGATGGATTGTTTAAGTGGTGCCAAATATTTTTCAAAGATAGATTTGAAAAGTGGATATCATCGGTTTAGAATGAGGGAAGCTGATGAATGGAAAACAACCTTCAAGACACACAATGGACTATATGAGTGGTTGGTTATGCCTTTTGGTTTAACTAATGCACCTAGTACTTTCATGAGACTTATGAATGAAGTACTTAAGGAATTCATAGGGAAATTTGTCATTGTTTATTTAGATGATATTCTTGTTTTTAGTAAAACCAGAGAAGAACATGTTAGGCACTTTAATTTGGTTTTGAAGAAACTACATCAAGAGAAACTCTTAATAAATTTGAAGAAATGTTTATTTATGAAAACATAATTGGTTTATTTAGGATTTGTGATTTCACAAGAAGGATTAAAGATGGATCCGGAGAAAGTGAAAGCAATTAAAGAGTGGCCATATCCAAGAAACATATTTGAAGTTCGAAGTTTCCATGGGTTTTCAAGTTTCTATAGAAAATTTATAAGAAACTTTAGTGGTATTTGTGCTCCAATCCTAGAAACTGTCAAGAAAGAAAAACAACCATTTAGATGGACAGAGGCGGCAGAAAAAGGATTCAAACTGTTGAAGGAAAAGATTACTGAGAGACCTATCTTAGCTCTCCCAGATTTCAACAAAATATTTACAGTTAGATGTGATGCCAGTGGGATAGCAGTTGGAGGCATTTTGAGTCAAGATGACAAGCCAATTGCATATTTCAATGAGAAACTGAATGAGGCAAAACAAAAATACTCCACTTATGACAAAGAATTCTACACAGTGATCCACGCTTTGAAGAAATGGAGGCATTACCTTATGCCTAAAGAGTTTGTTTTATATTCTGAAAATCATGCTTTGTAGTTCATAACTAAGCAAGAGAAATTAAATCAGAAACATACTAAATGGGTAGAATTCATGCATAATTTTACTTTTGTATTAAAACATATTAGTGGAAGATCTAAAAAGGTTGCAGATGCTTTGAGCAGAAGGTGTTTAGTTTTGCAGGAGTTCCAGGTGAGTGTCCTTGGATTAGAAAATATCAAATATATGTACCCTGAAGATGCAGATTTTAAGGAAGCACATGATGCATGTCAAAATCTAGTTTTGAGAGATAGAAGTCCATGGATGGATTTCATGTTGCAAGAAGGATTGTTGTTCAAACGAAGTAAATTGTGCATTCCAAAATGTTCAATGAGAGAGGATTTGTTGCAGGAAAAGAACAGTGGAGGACTTGCTAGTCATTTTGGCAATGAAAAAACTTATTCTCAGTTGAGTAATTTTTATCATTGGTCGGGAATGAGGACTGATGTTCAAAAAATTTGTGGGAGGATGCAAAGTTTTTCAGCATGCAAAAGGTAAACACCAGAATACAGGCTTATATCAGCCACTGCCAATTCCAAAAGACCTTGGGATGATGTGAGTATGGATTTTGTTTTGGGATTGCCAAGAACTCAGAGGGGAAATGATTCTATTTTTGTTGTGGTAGATATATTTTCTAAAATGGCGCATTTTATACCATGTTATAAAACTAGTGATGAAACTCATATTGCAACTCTGTTTTTTAAAGAAGTAGTAAGACTACATGGTCTTCATGTTATTATTGTTTCAGACAAAGATACTAAGTTTGTTGGACACTTCTGGAGGACATCGTGGAAGAAATTGGGAACAATTATTAACTTTAGTTCAGCCTACCGTCCTCAAACATATGGTCAAACTGAATTTACAAACAAAATTTTGGGTAATATAATGAGAAGTTTGGTAAGTGAACATCCTAATCAGTGGGATTTAGCTTTACCACAAGCGGAATTTTCTTATGATGACTCACCCAACAGAAGTACAAGGTTAAGTCCTTTTAAGATTGTCTATGGAGTGAACCCAAGAGGAGTGTTTGAGCTCAGATATTTGGGACAAATGGAGAAGAGAAGTGCAAATGCGGAAGATTTTTCTTTAGATATGAAAATGTTGCATGGAAAATTTAAAGAACAGTTACATGAAAATAGTTTCAAGTTCAAACAGAGAGCAGATTTGAAGAGAAGGGAAGTTGTTTTTGAAGAAGGATATTTAGTATTGGCACATTCGAGGAAAGAAATATTTCCTAGAGGCACATATAACAAATTGAAGGTTAAAAATATTGGGCCTTGCAAGATTTTGAGAAATTTTTCAGCCAATGCTTATGAGATTGAACTTTTAGAAGACATGGGAATCTCTCCCATCTTTAATGTAGCAAATTTGAATTCTTATGTGGAACCTGAAGCAGAACAATCAGCAAATGATTTGGACAGAGACATAGGACAACAAATTAAGTGGCAAAAACAAATTCCTACAGAGAAGAAGTTGCAGATGGAAATAATTATGGATGTCATAGTGTTGAAGAAGACAAGAGGGAAAGAGTACTATGAGTACTTGGTCAAGTGGAAGGATCATCCACTGGAAGATGCTACTTGTGTAACTGCTTCTCTCATATAGAAAAGTGGCAATACTATAGAAGAACTCATGAACATGAGTTCATGAGTTTTTCTGGCCTGAGGATTCTGATGCAGGAGTATGAGCTCAAAGTTTAAGCTATCATTGGCTTTTGGAAGTCAAAGTCAATTTTACCAAAGAGATTTGGTTCTCTTAATTGTTTTTTTTCTATTTTTATTAAATTTAAAAGCCAATTCGAATAATACAACAAGCATTTTGAATCCTTCTTTGTAACAGAGATAGAAGTTGTTTTGATTTTTAGGCTAGAATATAAGATCTAGAGTTGAATCAGGTAATTCGATCCAAACATAGTGGATCTGTGAAATGGAAATTGATTATATTTAATCCCATAGAGGCTCTTATGTTCAGAGGTCGAGAGTTGAGAGTAGAGATCTTGGGATGTGGAATAAATTGGTAAATCTTTGATTATCAATAAAAGAAATTGAATTTCATTTGGAAACTCTCACCCTTGGAGCCGACTGTGTATGTCTATTTTGATCTCTTGTTGTGAAATATCTGAGTTTTCTTTATAAATTCACACCGGGAGTTCACCCAATTCACTGTGGAACGAATCGTAAGTATATTCTGTTGTTAAATTTTGAAAATCGAAGCTCTATTCTCGGTATAAATTCTCTGTCAAATATTACCACGTCAAAATTATTATATCTGGAAAATGTGTGGTTTAGAATCAATCTAGGGCTAAGATCAATGATCGTGATCCATTTAGGAGAAAGAATATGCACACGGGTTAACGTCAGTACATGTACCCGTAATTCAAATCAAATATAGCGTTAAGTTGTGTTTGAAATCCGATTTGGAATCAGATGACGTGTATTCATTGCGGAGGTTATAAAGTGTGGTGGTGGACCTGACCTTTGGCGGACCTGCAATTGTATAAAATACACTTGTTATACATTTGAAATCCGACTATGGTTTGGATCTTTAATGTGACGTTGTAATATTAAACAAATCTCCACCGTAGATCTGTAGATCTAATGGTTGTTGTAGATCTGTGGGTTGATTTTATAAATTTCATTGACATTCACTGCATTATATACTAAGATGAGAAGGAGGTAAAGAAAGAGAAAGAATCCTAGAAGGAGGAGGTGAATGAGAAATAATTCCAAATGACGAAAGGAACAGAGCATGTGAAGAAGAAGAAGTTACATCTGGATTTTCTATTTTAGATATTCCTACTGAATTTGGAAATTAATTAAAAATGAAAAAAATCCTTTCGTTTTGTTGAATTTTTATGGTATTCCTTCTGAAGATCCTGAAGCATTTTTATTTGATTTTGATATTTTATGCTGAACTTATGGATATACGGATGATGCTTACAAATTGTGATTGTTTTCTCCTACTTTAAAAGGCACTGCATTAAAGTGGGTTATGGGACTAGGTGAAAGTATAATAACACATTGGGACACCATAAGGAAGATGTTTCTTAAAAAGTATCAAGCCTATTGCAGGTCAAGGGATTCAAAAGAAGATATCTTAAAGATGGCACAATAGGAAGGAGAAAACTTGGAAGATTACCTAGAAAGATTTTTGTATAATTTGCAAAAATCAAAGCATAATTCCTTAAATTTTGATTTCATTCATACCATGTTTTTAAAAGGGCTCTGGGATGAATATATTGATATTATTAATATTATCGGTGATGATGATATGTCATCCTTGCCATTTTAACAAATTGGTAAGTTTTGCAGGAAGTATTCCAGGGGAAAAGTTAAAGCTAGAAAAATTCAAAGGGATGCCCTTTCAAAAGTAACCAAATTTGCACCAGGGAGTATTAGTAAGGTTGAAATTGGTAACTTGCCAGAAAACTTCAAAATTGAACTCATGGGTACATTGACTTCTCAGTTTAATTTTTTTAATGCCAAGATATGACAATAAGATGAAATTGCAACTTTAGCCATTTTCTACATTGATTGTAGAGGGAAGCATCCTAAAAATGAATGTCCACAAAAGAAGGTTCAGATTTGTAAAATTCATGTAGAAAATCATGCAACAAAATATTGTCCTTCGCTGCCCAGACTTAAGGTTGTGTTCAAAGGAGATAATTACCAAGAAGAAGCACTAGGAAACCATAACAACATAACAACAACTATATAACATAACAACTAGGCAACCATGGCAGCCAAGGCCAACATGTATGTTTTCAAAACCTTCTACTCAATTTTCTGCATTTCCTACACAAAGTCCTACACAAACATCATGGAATGCTCCCATGCCATGGAAATCATGGCATCCTCAAAAAAACTATAGTCCGCCTTATCAAAAAAATTGGAGAGGAAATAACCATGGTAATCAGCCACCCTACAATTTTCAACAACAATATTCACCTCAATATCATCCACGACAGTCTTATCAACAACCACAACAATTTTGCCCCCAATAATACCAACAACAATCATGTCGATCACCTCCACCACCTCAACTAACTCAATCTCAACCTCTACAAATTCCTTCAACTCAAAAACCTCCACATCCTACACCAATTCCTTCCCAACCAATAGCAAATCCAAAAAACCAAAAAGACAAAGCTATATAAAACAATTAAGTAGATAGTTTTCCCACTTATGGTATTACTCCTGCAGTATTATAGGAATTTCTTGCAAAATTACAGGAAATTAATCAGCATTCGGGAAAGGTAATAAATCAGAAATCCCCCCTAATAACTGAAGAAGAGGTAGAGGAAACTCAGATAGATCAAAATAAAACAATAGAAAAAACAGTCAATAATTTCACATGAAAATAATCAACACTCTAAAGCAACACCTTTTCCTGAACGATTACTGATAGAAAAACAAGAAAAATCAGAAAAATTACATAAACTTGATATTTTAGAAGAATTGAATTTTTCTTTCCATAAAAATTCCCTTCTTATAGGCCATTAAACAAATCCCAATATATTTTAAAACAATGAGGGAACTGTACATAATTGTAAAGAAAAGAAAGGAACCACAAACGATACAAGTGATCACAAAAATAGCAAGCTTGATAGCCACCAAGACAATAATAGACAAGTATGTTGACCCTAGAGTTCCATTGGTTACAATCTTTGTCAATAACTATGCCTTGACAAACACACTCATAGATCTAGGTGCAACAATAAACGTTATGACATTAGAGACCATGCAGAATTTAAAATTTTCAAATCTTAGACCAACCACTACAATTCTAGAATTAGCAGATAGATCAAAGATAAAACCATAGGGTATAGCTGAAGATGTCACAGTTTCATTGGATTCATGGAAATACCCAACATACTTTATGATTATGCAACCCAAATCGAATTTGGGTGGACATCCTCTAATCATGGGTAGACCATGGTTGGAAACAACTTATGCACACATTATTTGTTGATCAGATGATATGAGAATTACAAATGGAGACGAAATAAAACATGTCACATTGTACCCCCTAGCTAAATCAGTTAATGAAATAGAGCAGGAAAAATGGTTATAAGAAACTGACATAGAAAATGAAATCATTCAACCATTTTTAACCATTGCACAAGCTTTAAACCTTAAGGAAAATACAGAGGAAAATTAGTCCAATCATTTTATATCTCATCTTGCTTTTCCTCCATATTTTAGGGGGAAGACAACAAAATTTGAACCATATTCATCCGCATCATCTTCACAAGCTTTATCATCTAAACATTTTTCTATTGATTATCTTGTTGGGCAAACTTTTCAGAAGACATGTACATGAGATAGCTTAACATCTTTAATTCAGACTGTGTTTCCTGTAAACTATGTAGCAAATTCCTGCAATAAAGTTATTGAAATTTTTCCTCGGAAAAGCTTAAACATTAATGTTGATCTTGATGAATCACAACAGAAACAATTAATTTATGTTTTACATAAACTTTCTAAAGCATTTGTTTGGTAATACATTGATATGCAGGGTATCCATCTAGAAACTTGCACCCATCACATATATATACAGGAAAATGTCAAATCAGTTTGACAACCGCAAAGATGAATGCACCCAACCTTAAAATACATTGTAAAAGGGGAGCTTCAAAAAATATTAGACGTAAGTTTCATCTACCCTATATCAGGCAGCCAATGAGTTTCACCCTTGGTTATAGTTCCCAAGAAAAACAGAAAATGGTGGGTATGTGTAGACTACCAAGAACTCAATAAAGCCACATCAAAAGATTACTTCCCTCTACCTTTCATCGAAGAAGTCCTAGACACATTGGCTTGAAAGAAAAGAAAAAAATTCCTCGATGGTTTCAGTGGCTATAACCAAATAATAATAGCACTTGAAGACCAAGACAAAACGACATTTACTTGTCCTTGGGGAACCTATGGCTACAAGGTATTTCCCTTTGGACTTTGTAATGCACCAACCACCTTCCAAAGGGTAGTCTTGGTCATTTTTTTATTATGTAATATATGATTTTGTAGAGGTGTATATGGATGATTTTTCAATCTATGGAGATAATTTTATGGAAGTCTTAGATAACTTGGAAAGAGTTTTAAATAGATGCCAAGAAACAAGCCTTTCCCTAAGCAATGAAAAATGTTTTGTGATGTATACTGAAGGTAGTGTGCTTGGTCATCATGTTTCAACTATAGGTATCAAGGTAGGTCTAGCAAAGATTGCAGTCATTGTCAATTTACCCACTCCATCCACTCAAAAGGATGTGAGGAGCTTCCTTGGTCATGCAGGGTACTATAGACGGTTTATCAAAAATTTCACTAGAATTGCATCTCCTTTCTTGAATTTTAATGGGACGCTAACTACCAAGTTGCCTTTAATACATTAAAATAAAAACTTTCTACAACTGCAATATTGAGAGGAACCAATTGGACATTGCCTTTTCACATATCTACATATGCCTCTGAGATAGCAATAGGAGTGATTTTGGGACAGAAAGAAGACCAACAACATTATGCAATTTATTTTGTGAGTAAAAACCTAACTTCTCTTGAACTTAACTATACTTTTATAGAGAAGGAATTTTTTGTAGTCATTTATGCAATAAAAGAATTTTAGCATTACATTACATGATATGATATTTTTGTGCACACAGACCATTCTGCTATCAGGTACCTTATGAATAAACCAATAACCAATGGTAGGATAACAATATGGCTTCTCCTATTACAGGAATTTAATATCACTATGTTAGATAGGCTAGGAAGGGAAAATCCAGTAGCAAATTTCCTTTCCCGAATCAACAATCCCGGTGAGACATTTCATGTAGTATACACTTTTCCTGAGGAAAGTTTATTTGCAATTTCTGTTAAGACTCCATGGTTTGTTGACATTGCAAATTATTTTTCTACGGGAAACTTTCCATCGCACTTTTCAGCAAAAGAAAAACAAAAGCTTATTAGACATAGTGCTAAATATTGTTGGATAGGAGGAGACCTCTTCTACACAGGAGAAGATTTGATCATGCACCGATGTGTTAGAGAGGATGAAATGTTTGACATCTTGAATTCTTGTCACAATGAAACTTGCAATGGGCCATTTTCAGACAAGAGGACATCCTATAAAATCCTTCACTTGGGGTATTTTTGGCCCTCTATTTTTAGAGATGCCAAAAAGTACATGAGGAGATGTGATAGTTGGCAAATGATGGGTCATCATGTTGCAGCCGATGAGATGCCACTTCAGCCTCAAGTTCTAGTGGAACCATTAAAAAAGTGGGATTTAGACTTTGTAGAGCCCATTAATCCATCATCAAAGAAGAAAATGTATATTCTAGTTTGTATAGACTACGTTACCAAATGGGTTGAAGAGAAATATTTATCATATGCCACTGAGCAATCATTATTAATTTTCTTGTTTAAAGATATTTTTGTTATATTTGGTGTTTCTAGAGAGATTGTTACCGACCAGGGGGCACATTTCACCTCGAAGTTGGTTCAGTCTATTGTGGAAGAATATAAAATCAGACAAAAGAAGTCCACCCCATATCATCCATGGGCCAATGGCCAAGTGGAATCTACAAATAAGGTTTTAGAGGGAATCTTGACAAAGACAGATCAATTCCATTGAGCAAATTAGGTGGACAAACTTCTAGAAGCATTGTGGGCATACATAACAACATGGAATAATATTATTGGCCACACCCCTTATGAACTAGTATATGGGAAGCAAGTGATTATCCCCATTGAGTTTCAGGTGAATACTTTCAAAACTACATCCAAATTAGGACTAGATTTGTCAAAATATCAGCAACAATGAGTCTTACAATTAAATGAGCTAGATGAAATTCACCAAGATGCACTACATAAAACCACTCTTGTACAGGACCAACGAACAAAATGGCACAAAAAAAATATCAAGAAGTAGTTTAAAGTTGGTGACTAGGCCTTACTATTTGAACCAAAATTCAAAAACTTCAAAGGGAAGTTCACCACCCGTTGAATCAACCCCTATGAAATTGACATGGTATTCAACAATGGCTCAGTAAAGATCAAAACAATTGATGGTTCATGAATCTTTTTTGTGTTCAATGGCCATAGAATAAAATTCTACCATAAGCCAGTGTTTAGAAATGAATTTGTTTCTAGTCTACTTCAGCAATCTGAGATGGAAATTGCGAATAAGTAGAATAACACTCCTTTATTCCTCTCCCACCCTGAATTTAATTTTCTTATAAAAAATATATATAACAAAAAAAAAGTAAAGAGAAAAAAATGTTCAGAATGTGAAAACCAGGATTCCTGGTGCATCTGAACGTGAGCTCTGCCTGAAAACTAGGAAAATGGATGGCATAGTTCACTTTTTGTACCAATTTCTTCCAGATTTTTTAGAGATCAGTTAAAATAACATTAGTCACTTTTTTAGAGATTAATGGTAGTATCAATCTTCATCTTTGCTAGCAGCATCAGAATTTTTTTTTCTATTCCCTTGTAGCAACATTCAAAACTCCATTTCTCTGTAGCAGAAAAACATTGTCAATTCCTGTAATAAAAGGACCTCATTCATTTCAACAGAAAATCATAGTCATTTCCTGTAATAAAGGATGGAATTCTAGTAATTAAAAAAAAAATCGATGGGTGCAACAAATGTCCAGAATACTCAAAGTTGAACAAGATTGTAGAGGTAACATAAACACTTGTTTCAAGCATCTTTGGGGTCCTTCTTTCAACATCAACAAATTTCTAGTAATGGTAGGTTTATCTGCAAGGTAGTAGTCTTTTAATATTTATTTACTTTTTAAACTAGAGTAATTTCTCAATTGCAACTTACATTCATGCCATATGCTATATGATTTAGATTTACCCTAAATCATTATCTCTTGATTACTTTGAATTCATTCACTCCATCCACAGTTTCTTAAAATCATACCATTCATTGTAGATACAAACAAATCAAAAATTGAAATTATTATGATTATGTGTGTACACATAATCATACTCCATGCATTCAAACCGATTTTTCACACTCACTAATTTCTTCGCCTGTGATTTTGTTACCAATTGTCGACCGCCATAACCATATCCAATCCTTATGAGTCATCGTCATCAAATGATGATTTTCGCATGAAATGTAATCATCATTACAAAGAAATGTCATTTGGTATGATGAAACCTTGTCGCGATATGATATCTTGATGGTTGCTCATATATTTGATTTGATCCATTAAACAGTCACACAAATCACCTCATTCTCTCGCATTTTCCTTGTCACCTTGTAACCTCCATCTATTATATGTCTCCACCATTTTTATATTTCTTTGTGTGAGGATTCAAACTTGTCACCCAATAGATTCACCAAATAGTGTAAGAAAGATGGCACCACCATTTGTAGTCAGATTCGAGCCGAAGGGAACGATGTTAATCAATGAGTTTCCAAAATGCAGTCTAGTTTTTCAAAAAGCAGGGTTACTGCAGATGTTTGAAAAATTCATGGGCACAATGTGTCAATAACTATGGCATTCGCAGAAACATTTAATGGGAGAAAAATGAAGATTGGTGATATAAAGATCACTTTGATAGAGGAATTGTTCATTGCCATTATAGGGTTAGAGTGAAAAGGGGAAAAATGGTTCAAGAGCCAAAGATTAAAAGGAAAAGGGTGGACAACCTTTCTGAATAAGTCACAGTGAAATCTAGATTGGACAAAGGGAATTTCGAGGACTCTCCTTGATGACCCATGGAAGGATTTGGATTTCGTCATCCTGAAATACCTGACTTGTGAAGGTAGGTATAGTTTAATCTATCTTTATCACATACGTATGTTACAACATTTGAAGGATAAAACCAAAATAGTCAATTGCCATATTATTTGCTAAAAAATCTCACAAAAATGGTAGCAATTGTTCAGAAAGATCCACCGAACAAAGAGAGGTTTTTATACCATCATGCCTTATTAAGATAATTGTGTTAGATAAGATAGAGAAAATGAATCGAACATGGGAAGAATTTTTGTTGAAGAATAACTTTCAGGAGACTAGTTTATCTGGTGATAGTTCAGAAAAATATGGAAATCATGTAAATCGTACACCCGATATTACAGGAAATAGAGATAAAAAGAAATAAGGGAACAAGGGTTTTCAGAAACTCAAACCATAGGAAAAATAACATTTTGAGGAAAAATGCTCTCATACCCCGGATAAATCTACAACAAAAACATCACACCAAACTAAGTAGGGATCAAGCAACAAGAAAACAAATCTCCTAAAGAAATTTTAACTAAAAAGCAGGGAACAAAAGGTAAACAGAAAGTAATAAAGATGGATTATGATTCCTCTAAGGAAGAAACTCCATCAAAGAAAGTAAATAAGATAAGAAGATTGACCTCTACGAATTTGTTGGCAGCGACTGAGAGAATAAGCAAAGGTATGGAAATAAGAGAGTAAGTGGAAAAAGAGGAAAAATCATTAAAGGTAACAGAGGAGAAGCGGGAATATGAACAAACTTTACCAAATTTGTTCAAAAAATGTAGAACAAGGAATTTAGTCAAGGCCAAAGGTGATTTGGAGGTAGAAATTATTGATGCAGAACATGATTCATAAGAAGAAATTCCTAATGCAGGGCTTGATTTAGAGATAGAGATTCTTGATGAAGAAACCCATGATGAGGATATTCTTGAAAAGGAAATCCATATTGCTAACATAGAGGCCATTATTAATGATTTTACTGTTAAGTTGAATGGTAAGAAAAAGAAGATAAGAAAACTAAAGATAACTATTTAGGAATTGGAAACCTTAGACAATGTCATTAAATCAGAGAATGAAAAATTCAAAGAACAAAGTGTAAAGATAAGAGAAAAATATGTTGGGATAAAAAAGAAGTATAAAACCTTGAAGCAAGATGCAAAAAAATGGTATGCCCAGAATTTAAAAACTATACAGCAAAACAAAAGGTTATCTCACAAGATAAAGAAGCATGGGAGAAGAAACAGGGGACCTTCCACGACCATTGTTTCAAAGCCAGAGGACAGTTGAAGAAGTAAAGGAACACATTTTTAAAATTTTGAATTAGCACCTACCTTAAGATAAAATGCATGAGGACACGCATTATCCTCTATCTGGGGGAGATGTTGAGCACTAGTCTTGATCCCTTCACCATGCCCATTCATCTCCAATTTTGACATCAAAACCTCCATTTTTGCCCATTTTCACCTAATCAATGGCATAATGAGAATTAAATAAGGTACTAAGTTGTCATTTTGAGAATAACTCTTAGTTTTATTGGTAAATTGTATTAAGAACTATTTCTGTAGAAAAACCGCCTACAATTCAATTATTATAGGAATTAAATATGCTTTGCGATTTATTATAGGAATTGAAGATAGCATACTTTCGCTCACTCAGAGGAAGGAATTCCACCTGGAGGTACTTTATCACTATTAGGATATGGTGAATTACCTATTCCACCATTATCATGGCATTCGATACTCATTGGTCAACACATGGTCAAAATCGAAAAGCAATTATAGGAAATCCATAGACTTAGTTGTAAATCTACCAGCCAACTCACAGAATCAATAACACGATAACGGTAGTGAGGAATATGATTCACCCAATCAGAAGATCTAGGATTCAACCCAGAGGATCGTGGAGAAGTTATGCTCAGTGCTAGAATGAAGATCTGAGCTATTGTTCTATAATTAATTTTGTAAAACAAGGTGCATATGAAAAGCACTTGAATTCCTGAGATATGTATAAATATTAGAGAACAAGGGATATCTAAGTTAGAGAGAATATTATGATTATGAACTAGAAATTGTTGTAACCGTTGAATTGTATTGAAGTACTAATACAATGGAGTTTTTTCCTTTAATATTTGAGTTAAATGTTTTACATAGTCTAAGTTTTCCTTAAACAACATATTCCAGGAAGGCCCCCTGGTATGTGTTGTATTTTTGTAAGTTGTTTTAGAAGTTGATTTTATTTACTTGCATTCATTTCTTGTAGAGTTAGATACATTGTTACAATTTCCTATAGATTAATAATTCATTTTAAATAGTTTGCAGATGATGTTGCTTTGGTTATGGTGATTAACGTTTGTTCTAGATATTGATGCTAAATAAAACAACTTGTTTGAATGATATTTCATCTGTCGTGCTATACAAACAGTCTTCACATAAATATATTCAGATTTGGAACTAAGTCTACAATTCCTTTCTATTTTTCTTATGAGTACATTTCCTTATTGCATTGATAAGGTAATTTACCTTTCATTCATCTTGTTAGCTCACACTTGGAAATGCCCTTGTTGGTATTGAATCTTTGTTGACTAAAACAGAGTGTGTTTGCAAATAAGCACAACTAAGAGTTTATTTATGATCTAATTCCATACCATTGACAGTCAAGTCTGAGTGACCGTGACCAAAAGAATTAACTTATGTTTGTGAGTCTAACACTTTATTGCTTTGATTTTAGTAGGAGTTTTTAGGCAATCTCAAGACTAGTTCTCCACATATTGTGCTTGTGTCTCATAAGTTTACCTACATGGATTGATAGAAAATGATGAGGAATATAGACCCATAGATCAGCCCAACACCTATTATATTAGTTTTGTATTCTTCCTATTCCCATTATCCTCGTATGTGTAAACACAATTGTAAGCTCCAAATTTTGGGAGGAAGCAATAGAGGCTCGGGATTGAGATTTTATAGTCCCCTCATTGCAATTTAAAGAATATTGATTTTATTGTATAATCATGATTGAGGCACATTAACACTGGTGAAATAATAAAAAACAAGCAAGTTATGCATGCGTTCTTCCATTTTTTGTGTTATAATTTATGTTGAATGAATCAATGGATCTTTGCTTATCTTTCCCATTTTACTTTCAATTTAAAATGAACTTGTGAAATGAGAAAGCAATGTTTTCCCTCTCCTTGTGATGCATGCTCATTTTATACTACACTACGTCTTGTGGATATGGACCCATGATTAAGTTTCCCTTATGTATTGGGTTAATGAACTTTACTTTCACTGGGCACCAAGTAGTCTTTCCTTTTCACCAATTATAAAGAAAACAATAATTCATCATAGATGTAGGGACTGGTTTTTTGCACCATTTGGTATCTACAATAAATACAATCGAAGCTTCATGAAAAAAAAAATTCTAGTGTAGCACATTAGTGCGATAACTTTAGGATAATTGAGGGCACCCCCCTTTGGCCTAAGGATTGGCTTGAAGGCCTAGACTAGAACATTAAGATGCTCCTACACATTATTCCTTGACATTGAGACCCTAATGAGAGAGGGGAACAACCTCGGGGATTGTTGAACATATGCTTATACTTAGAGGGGGGGTGAATCAACATAAGATGCCTTTTACTTTAAATGATCATTCACCAATCATTCATTAACTTTAAAATAGTAAATGCATGTAAACTCAAATCATAGTACAGAGGGTTTAATTTGGAAACCCTTGTGGGAGAAAACCACAAAAAGATATATTTATAAATGTCTATAGTAACCAACCTATTGTTACAAATATTGTAGGCACCAACATACTAGAGACACCAATATCTTTAGTTGAGCACCAACTCAACAAAATATTGTGTAGGCACCAACCTACCGGAGACACCATCCTCCTCAGTTGAGCACCAACTTAGTAAGACCTTTATAGGAAATAATATAATATCATCATACACAAAGTACTTTTGACTTCACATGGATGCTTCATACCTCATGCATTTCAAAGCATCATCATACCATTAACTTTCATGCTCCAGTGCCTCTCCTTGATTCATACCCCAAACATAGCTTCAAACCCTAGTCAAATTTAGCCTTCATGTCCCAGCGAACCTCATAGCATCATTCTAAGAATATAATTCTAGACTGTAGCATTAAAACCTCAAAAAAATGCACTTTGCAGCATCATAAACCTTAATCCTTCATAGCACACCCTTAAAACTCCAAGAAAACTCATATGGTGCACCTTTAGACCCTAAGAGTACTCCCCATATCCTCGTATGCACCTCAGATCTCTTATGTGCACTCATGTTTTCTCTTCTTGCTTGGGTGCTCTTAAAATGCACACATCTATCTTATATTTATAGTGTTTTTGCGTTCACTTATGGGGTCGACTTGTAAAATTGGTTGGGTCGACCTGTACTTTATAGCTGGGTTGACCTGACAAAATATTTCATATCTCCTCATTCCTATGGAGTTAGAGGGAGTTTCATATATTGTTTGAAAGGTCTCGGAATAAGATTTTCAACCATATATCCTATGCTCCCATTTCAGCTGGGTATTCAAAGTAAAAATACTTTCAAAGATGGGGTATCCAAACTAAGCATCAAAAATCCAAAAACAATATTTCCAACAATCTCCATTTTTCAATCTTTATCTTGGACATTTGTAGTCTCTCCCTGTCTTTGACATCAATGACAACAATATTTCCAGCAATATCCCCCTTCTTCATTGATGGAAACCCTTAGTTGATTCTGTAATACTCCCCATGTCTTCAATTCTCCTTGTGTATGCAATTCTTCCTTTGTATGCAACTTCTCCCCCTTTGACATCAATTTCAAAGGGTTGATCCCCCTGAGCTTGTACTTATCTTTACTGATAAGATGAGAGTGATTTCACTCCCAACTTCTGTATGAGATATTCATATGTGTCTCTTAGAAGGGGTTTGGTAAAAATATATGCAACTTGTTCTTTGGTGGCAATGTATTCCATCTTGACACTTTGCTCAACTACCTATTCTCTTAGGAAGTGGTATTTGATGGGAATATGCTTCATCTTTGAGTGCATAACAAGATTCTTTAAATTGTTGATCGTACTTGTGTTGTCACGGATGATTGAGATTGGTTGATCATATTCTACCTTGATATCGTTTAGTGTCTGCTTCATCCAGCTAACTTGTGTGCAACATGTTGTTGATGCAATATATTCAGCTTATGTTGTGGATAGAGGGATTGAAGTTTGCTTCTTTCTCAACCATGATACTAGATAGTTTCCTAGAAATAATTCATCTCCACTGGTACTTTTCTTGTCACCAATACGCCATGCCCAATCTGCAACTATATATTTTGTTAAAGTGGAGTCGTTAGTTCTTGAATACCACAAGCCAAAGTCCAATGTGTCCTTCAAATATCTGAATATTCATTTTACTACTTGCACATGTGTCTCCTTTAGTGAAAATTGAAATCTTGCAACCAATCATATAGCTTGCATGATGTCTGGTCTTGATGTTGTCACATATATTAGGTTGCCAATCATTGACTTGTATAGTTTTTTATTTGCTTCTGGAGATTTGTCATCTTTGCTCAACTTACATCCTGTGATCATGGGTGTATTGATAGGTGCACAGTCTTCCATTCTGAATTTCTTCAACGTTTCATTGTTATATTTGATCTGAGAAATGAATATGCCTTTGTTGGATTGAGAAATTTGCAACCCTAGAAAGAATGACAATTCTCTAAGCATGGACATCTCAAAGTCTTTTTGCATTTCTTCTGCCAAATTTTGGCTCATTCTATCATCATTACTTCCAAATATGATATCATCCATGATTTGCCTCACCCTATGCAAATTTTCTTAGAAGGCCTTTTTCCATTTCCCTATGCGGACTTGAATTCCCTTTTTGCAAATCCCATAGCTAAAAACAATATTTTTCCACATATACGGGCCCAAACTATTATACAGCATGTGTATACGCAGGTTGCACCACTACAGCTCACACACATCGGTTTTTGTGCCCAAAATTAAAAAATAGTGTCGAGTTTCCATGTCACATCACAGGATCCATGATCCTTGACCTTTCATATACTGGAAACATTCGGACTTTGCCCTTCAGTTCCACTTGAAGGCTATAAATGGGCCATATCTGAGCTATGGAAAAGATGAGAAGAATTCAACTTTGAGAGTAAAGTTACTCTAGAGAAATTATTCACTTCATATTGAGTCTGCATCCCTTTATCCTTTTAAGTTTGAACACATTGTTCATCCCCCAAGCTCTTCCCTACTTGATTGAGAACCTCGTTGTCTCTCTTCTATGAGATTACCTTTGGTGGAGGATTGAAGTGGTGGAGGCCCAACTGGAAGGGACTTAGTTTCTTGGTTATGAACCGTGCCAGCATGGAAGTTTGTAATTCATTCACTTTTGTTGATTACATTTTAATAGAAATACTCTTTTCTCGTCCAATTAATATCTTGCAAATATTTGAATTGTTATTCCATGGGCATATCTGCTATGAATGTTGATGGATTATGTTATTGAATGTGCTAACTCTATATATTATCACCATATGCTTGTGTTTATTGGTTGTTGAGGACAAGTTGCAGGTGTATTGCTTTGAATCAAGTGTTCAACGGTGGACTTCATCGAACATCTAGATGAGGTAGGCTCTTTATCTTGTCTTATTAACATATTTTCTTATATAGCATATCTGAGATTAGAGTTGATTTCTACAGTCATTTTCGTCTACTGTGGTTTACCCCTAGCCATAGAGAGATTTTCCTCATAACAAAAACCACAATGATTAACATAGTTTCATTGTTTGTTTTGATGTAAAGATTGTTGTTTGTGACTCCTCTTTTGAAACCTTGTTGTTGTAGGTATTTGTCAAGTCTTGAATACAAGCTTTGAGAAATTTCTTTAGTCCATATAGTGCTTTGTTTTCTGACAATTGAAATCCTTATGGTTGTTCAATATATACTTCTACTTCTAACTTTCCATTTATATAGGATGAATTGACATCCATTTGATATATTTTGAAGTTCTTGAAACATTCAAATGCCAAAAACATTATGATTGCTTCTAATCTTGCAATTGAAGCAAAGGTTTCTTCAAAGTCAATACCCTCAACTTGAGCATACCCTTTACAGACCATTATTGTTTTATTTCTTACTACTAGTCCATCTTCATCCAATTTGTTTATGGAGACCCATTTGGTGCCAATCACATTATTGTCTTTTGGTCTGGGCACAAGTTCCCATGTCTCATTCTTCTCAATCTGATTTAGTTCTTCTTTCATAACATTAACCCAATGCTTATCTTCACTAGTTTGTGCAAAGTTCTTGGGATCTATTTTAGATAGCAAAGAAAAGTTCAATCTTCTTCTAGTCTGGACTCTTGTATCTATATAACCAAGAATCTGATTTTCTAGATGATGCTTTTGAACAAATCTCAATGGTGTCTTTAGATCTTGGTGTTTTATTTCTTCTTGTTCTTTCTTTTCTTCTTCCCCGTATTCTGCCTTTTCTCATTCTCTATATATTGTCTCTTTTGGATATTCATTTGTTTGTGACTTTTCCTTTTGAGGTATTGCTTCATCCACTCTTACATCAATACTATATAAAACCTTGCACAATATTTTTTTTGTAGCATTTGTAGGGCTTGCTTTCAAATGCATAGAGAAGAAAGATACCTTCATATGTTACGGAATCAAACTTACCTAAATTATCTTCATTTCTCTTTATATAGCACTTGCTTCCAAATACTTTGAAGTATTTGATTGTAGCTAGTATACCTTTCCATAATTCATAAGGTGTCTTGTTACTTGGCACTCTAATTTGTGCTCTATTCAAAATGTAGATTGTTGTGATGATTGCTTCTCTCCAAAAGGTGTCTGGTAGTTTGGCTTCATTCATCATTGTTCTAGTCATTTATTGTACAGTTTTGTTCTACCTTTCTACAACTTTGTTTTGTTGTGGAATCCTTGTTGTTGAAAAATGTCTCTTGATTCCACGATTCTCATAGAATTCCTCAAATTCATAAGACGTACACTCACCTCCTTCGTCTTATCTTAAGAAATTTATTTTTAAATCAGTCTCATTTTCAACTAGGGTTTTGAAAGCTTTAAACTTCTCAAATGCTTCATATATTTTTTTAAGAAATGTAACCCATGTCACTCTTGTGTAATCATCAATAAGCAACATAAAATAACTCTCACCTTTTAAAGCTTGTGTTCTTGATGTCTTGTAGAGATCTATGTGTACAAGTTCCAATGACTTTGATGTTGAGTATTCCTTTGTTTTGAAACTAACTCTCGTCTTCTTCTTGTGCTGACATGGCTTGAAAATAGTATCGATAGGTTTTGAGAACCTTGGCATATATCTTACTTCATGTGTCTTGCTAAGTTTTACTAGATTGTCAAAGTTTATATGTCCCATCTTTCTATGTCATAATCGTCTTTCATTTACTTGTGCCATACAACATTTTTCTCTTTTGACTTCATCGAGAATGTATACATTGATCGAGGTTCTATTTGCATTTTCCACTAATCTTTTTGAACTTGATTTCCTTATTCACATCCTTTAGAATGAAATGTGAGGTTGTAACCATGATCACACATTTGAATTACACTTAGAATATTGTGTTTTAGCCCTTCAACATACAAGTCATTATGTGTTTTAGTCTTTCCATTATCAAGGCTAGTGATACATTTTCCAACTATCCTTGCGGAAACATTATCCACAAAGGTAACATTGCCTCTGTTTTCTTCCTTTAGGGTGAGAAATTTGTTTTGATGCCATGTCATGTGCTTTGAACATCCACTAGCAATGTATTATTGGATTCCTTTGTCTTGAGCATACATTGTGAGTCCACATTCTTCCTTATTTGGTTCTTCTTGATTCCTTTTATTATGTTGCTTCTACAGTCATGTGTTATGTGCCCATAGTTATTTCACTTACAACATTCAATATTGTAATCAAGTAGGGGAGATAATGAAATGTAGTTTCTATTAACAAATGCATGAGAACTTTTGGTTGTGTTGCTCACATAATCATTTTTTGAGGTCTTATAAGAACCTTTATTTATATCTCTCATATGATCATTTCATGCATAAGCTCTACAATCTAGTGCTTTATGACCAAAATTGTTGCAAGAAGAACAATAGCCAAGAAAGAGATTTTGGTACTAAGTTGTGAAAACCCTTCTTGGTGGAACAACTCTTCTAAACTCATTCTCGATGTTCTCATGAGAAGAATCAGATTTATGTTGATCATCATTTCCTTTCCTACTGTTGCCTTCATTGTTGCTGGAGCCTTTGAGAATATTAGTAGAGCTTTTAGGATTTTCTTTATTTTCCTTTTCTAATGCTTTTGTGATCTTAGTTCTTGCATAACCCTCAAGGGTATTTTGTTTTTCATCGTATCCAAGACCTGTCTTGATGAATGGTGACCTTTGGTGACTAAGAATATTATCTAAGATTTCAGTACTTTTTCCAAAATTCAAGCTTCTACTCAACTAATTAATTGTTTTCTCTAGTTCATTTCTTAAGGAAATGATTTCAGCCTCTAGTTTCTCACAATTTTCTTCCTTTTCTTTCAGTTGGCTTCTCACCACTTCTTCTATCCTTTTTTCCTCTTCTAGTTGATGATAACTATTTTTTCTGTTTCATTAAGATCATGATCCTTATTTTCATATTTCTACAATTTATCTTTCTTATTTTTATTCTTTCCCCTAATTCAGTCTATTTCTTCTAAGGCACTAACAAGTTATGGTTCAAGATTAACTTCCCCGTCAATGTCTTCTTCTTCTTCTTAATCTTATTTTTCTTTCTGATTGCATTCATTTTCTATAATAGTATACTTTCTATCCATGTCCATGAATAGGAATTATTCTTTGTTGATATCATAAACATATCCATCACTTTATTCTTTGTCAAACAACAGAGCCATGTTTGTGGAGAAACCTTCTTGACTAGCCTTGTGTTCTCTCGAGATCTTCTTTCCAGCGGTTAGACTGTTTCCAAAGGAACTTGCTATGATATGTATTGTTAAAATTATGATTATACTAAGGGGAGGGTGAATCAATATAATATACTTTTACTTTAAATAAGCATTCATCAATCATTCATTAACTTTAAAATAGTAAATGCATGTAAACTCAAATCACAGTACACAAAGTTTAATTTGGAAACCCTTGTCGGAGAAAACCACAAAACATATCTTTATAAGTGTCTATAGGCACTAATCTACTGTTACAAACATTGTAGGCACCAACCTCCTAGAGACACCAATCTCTTCAACTGAGCACCAACTTAGCAAGATATTGTGTAGGCACCAACTTACTGGAGACACCAATATCCTCAGCTAAGCACCAACTTAGTAAGACTTGTATATGCACCAATCTAACATATTCATACACAGAGTAATTTTGACTTCAACTACATGTTTCGTACCTCATGCATTTCACAGTATCATCGTACCCTTAACTTCATTCTCCAATGCCTCTCCTTGCTTCAAACCTTAGTCAGATTTAGCCTTCATTCCCTAATGAACCTCATAGCATCATTCCCATAATATAATTCTAGACTGTAGCATCACAACCTCAAAACAACGCACTTTGCAGCATCCTAGACCTTATTCCTTCATAGCACACCCTTAAAATTCCAAGAAAACTACTCTTGCACACCTTTAGACCTCAAGAATACTCCTCAACTCCTCTTGCACACCTCATATCTCGTATGTGCACTTTTGCTTGCTCTTCTTGCTTGGATGCTCTTATAATGTGCACATCTATCATGTATTTATAGTGTTGTTGCGTTCACTTATGGGGTCGACTTGTAAAACTGGCTGGGTCGACTTGTACTTTCTAGTTGGGTTAACCAGACAAAATCTTTCATATCTCCTCATTCCCATGGAGTTAGAGGGAGTGCCATATACCATTTGAAAGGTCCCAAAATAAGATTTTCATCCATATATCCTATGCTCCCATTTTAGCTAGGTCTTCAGAGTAAAAATTCCTTCAAAGATGGGTTATCCAAACTGAGCATCAAAAATACAAAAGCAATATTTCTAACAATCTCCATCTTACAATATTTATCTTAGACATATGTAGTCTCCCCCTATATTTGACATCAATGACAACAATATTTCCAATAGGGAAAATAGACACATTAACCAATTGAAGTCCATCTTTTGATGAGGTATTTGCTTGAATATTTTGTTTCTTGTATATATGCTAGAAAGACATATTTGTAAAAACCTCCTTTATCCATTTGGGGTGATCATAAATTAAAGATAAAATTAGATTTTCCATTCTATGCTTCCATTTCATCCAGTTTATCACAACTAGGGAGTCACCAAGAATTTGAAGATTTGAGATGCTTTGCATAACTATGATCCGAAATGGATCTGGACTGAAGAGTGGATAAGACTCAGTACCTGCAAAACAAATTGACAATCATAATGAATTATGTAAGCCACATAAAACAATGTAAGTTTACATGGAATAATCCAAATAACAATATAACTAAAAAGTTATAGAAAACAATTAAAATGACAAGGAGAGAAGGCTAAGGAACAGAAGTGAAGAGCCATGGTTGTTGGCATTCCCTTACCCCCTAGCTCTCCCTATTTCTTCACTCACGCTCATACTCAAAGGGATTTTGTCCAAGGACGAGGAGAGCATTGTAAAATTGCAGACTTGCGGAGAAAGAATATCGAGCACCATCCGAGACTAGTTTTCCTAGTTGGGTTTCAGGGTAAAAAAAAAATCATGCCTCAATGTGTTGTGTTTTTCCTCTGTTTAATGAGTAGTTCATTGGTTAAATTTTCCATTGATTGTTATGGTTGTTGTTTTGGAATTCATGTGTATGAATGAATAGATCATAACTAAACTACATTGGTTGTTTATGGTCTTATATATGATAGACGATGTATTATTAAATAAACCCACAACCTCTAATCAACTGTAATAACTAGCACATGTTGACCATCCAATTAGATTGTTTGAGGATGATCAATGGATGATATGGACTAACCATTGACTGATAGGCCCAAGTTCCCCATTCCATCCCTCATTCTAAATGATCCATGGATTCCACATAAGTGTTTGTTCGCATTTGAGAAAGATTGTGTGCAGCAACCCATGACCCACTAAGTTTGTATGCATCATTGTGGGGTTTCCTTTATTGATGGAATTGTGGAAAATGTTGGAGAGTGGATAGAGACAAGGATGGGTGCACCAATTATGAAGAGATTCATTGGTTGAAAACTCGCACATTCAAGAGAACAAAGATCATCTTCATGTTTTTTAATTCCCTCACCATCTTACCCATGCCTCTGGGCGTCCATGAAACTACTAGGAGCATTCTCTTGCAACCCAACGTGACCAACATTTGTTCTACAGATGGAAACCATGTTTGCATGCTAACCCTAGCATAGAGAGACCCTACACTTCTCTTCTTTGTTGTTCAAGATAGCCACGACCTAAACCTATCTCTTGTGCTTTCCAAAACACATCCTCTTTATGTTTATTATGCCCATGATCCAACCCTATCGATTGGGCGTCCCTTGGATCAACCTCTTATTGTCCAATATATCCATTCTCTAAACCAAGCATATGGGCATTCAAAAACAATTATTCCCTTGCTTTTGAGCATCCTAAACCCTAACCCTAAACTACTCATTAACTCACCATATGTGGTGTTGAGAGCCCACCTTCAGCACTGGAGCATTCCCTCTCTTGTCACATGTCTCACATCCATTGTGGGACGTTAAAACATGTCAATCAATAGCCATTATCGACATTTTGTTTGGGTTTTGCATTAGATATGTTACAAAAACATTTGTTTGGTTTTGGCATTAGATATGTTCCAAAAACATTTGTGTTAATTGATGTTGGTAAGCCAATATCATCATCAAAAACGGTTGCAACAAGCAAAACCTCTTCTAATTACTTTTCTATGCTCGCCACCCTCGCGAGCTTGGAGAGCCATGTACCACTCCTAGGAATGGTTTTGGGTTATGTGGTGATTTGATTGTGCAAGCCACCACATGTATGGAGAGCATTTTTGGGATGAGACCATGTGATAGGTCACTTTATGCATTCGAATATTAACCTAGCAACTAGTTCATTGATGGTTGGAATGTAAAGAGTTGGATTCCCTCTGCTTGTGTTGAAAGACACTTAATAGAGACCATTAACCACATATTTATGAATTCCATTTGATATTCATGCTCATGGTGTTCTTATAAGAAAATTATGGTCATGATCAAGAAAAGACCAATGCCATACGAAACAACTACATAGTTGAGTTACACCATTGTTTCTTGGAAGATATTTTACTTGTCAACATTCCATTTCTAGCTATTGATGAGTGCAGGGCAGAAGACTGAACCTCCATGAGACATAGAACCATATGCACATCTCAGAGACAAAATTGAGATAGAGTCCAGAAATTAATTTTTTGCACAGGTATCTGTGTTGGTGAA